>OX101785.1:30183505-30685743 GCA_944452715.1 Ophion slaviceki | reverse complement strand
AATAAAAAAACAATAAATGCGCAATAAAGATATCGACCAAGTGAACTTTGATGGCCCTTTTGAGTTTGCGTATACGAACTGCGGTGTCATAAAATATATAGACAAATTACTTTTCTCCCAAGTAGCCATAAACTTTGCATAGGACATATAAAATCCTACTTTCCCGTATACTACCCTTGTATTTAGTATCGACCCCCCCCCCCCTCCTCCTGCCTCACCCCTGCATGTCACACGCTTTCACTAACAGTGATGCTTTTTCAACGAGTGCGCATACGGTGAGGGAAAATCGTCTTTTTCAACGCGAATTCCCGTACTAACGCGGTTTTCTTTCGTCGTCGTAAGCGTATTTCCGATATTTTGTTCCTTGTGTTGTGTCCCTGTAGACGAGGATTCCGTAACGACGATATGTGCGCGCATATACACGAAGCGACCCTCCGCGAAACACTATTTCCCCGAAGGCGACGCCAGGCGATTGGGCAGCCGGAGGTCGCGGGGGTGCGTGATATAAAGGGGTTGAAGGGAGACTCCGGTGGGTCGCAAAAATGTATGTTAGAATGTGTACCTTATTGACGACGACAGAGCTTTCTCGACGCCCACACGAGCGCGCATCACAGAGATCCTCCTCATATTTTCACGATTTCGTCGAGCATTCTGAATTCTTTATGCGTCATGCTACAAACGCGAAATGGTGAAAAGATGGGATCTAACCTAAACCTGGGTATCTAAATATAACTTGAAAATCTACTTGCTTGATGTTTTTCTTCTGCGAATCACAAAATTGCATAATTTTTCATTATTATAGACCCTGGCCATCGACTAATAGCGACGCCAAAATAATATATGTTTTTTTTACGCAATTTGAAACTGCGTCGTTTTTATTTTATACGCCTTGGCCATTAATCAACTTTTAACGCGAAACTAGGTAATCCATCACGAAAATTGAGCATTGCTGTAAATTCACCAATCGTATGGAAGTGTTTCGGTAATTTTTTCTCTGTACTCGAATGGTCTTGAATTTTATATCGTTGAAATAAAAAGAGATAACCCTCTTTATCTTGTTCGTTTTTATCATACATTTTTTCACGGTTTTAGCTTGCATATCTATACTAAAGATCCTAAAAGAAGTTTCAGCGAGTTTGATTGTCTAACTCCGTCACAAAATTCTAGCAATATAATAAAATTAAATCTTATTTTATACGAACGATGCCAACATTACTATTATGTACTCAAGATACTCCAATACCACAGCGAAGGTATCCTGTCTTTCCACTTTCAGCCCTTTCAATTTGTCGATATCGTTTTGAATACATTAATTTAACTCTAAACTGGAACGCTTTTCGTATCGCGCAAGACTTCAGTACAATGAAAACAAATCCTAAACTTAAGATTGCAAAAAAATTATCTTCCACTCTCAATTTGAACACCACATCGTATGTGCTCGTGCAAAGTTTCGACGATCGATTTGTTTTTCTCACACTCCAGATACAACAGGGCTCCATCATGGGGATAGGACGGTCGTGCAGGACTTTTAACATTGATTACAGCCCACTTCACCTACGATATTAAGTACCATATTTTGGTGATAAATGTCTATGATTTAAATAGAACGAAACATAGGAGGGATCTAAAGAAAACGGGGTTACGTTCCATCGAGAGAACTTTGAGATATGGACACTTAAGAGGATTTCAAGGCGAGAGGTCGTCGACTGTCAGTCTGCCAGAATCGTTTCCCACACATATTAGTCTACATAATAAATATATAAGAAAATATATTTACAAGATTTATAATATGACATATAAGAAAACAAACGTTCCATTATGAAATCCGCGCCTATACAATTATAAAGTGTGTAGTTTGTTGTCGTACATATACAATATGGTTGAGCTTTATCTGTGCCATTTTTTATCCTACCTTTCCACTAGTATTAATGATATAATATTTCTTTGATTTACCGAGCGAGTTAGTTCAGCGCCAGTTCTTGCTTCTCTTCTGTATTCATTCGGTCCTTACTCCCCTCCCTCTCTCTCTGCGCATCTTTCTCCATCCTCTTGCTTTTGCATTTTCTGTCTTAACAACCTGAACTCGTGGAGCCTTCGTTGGTTGGTGGAGTTTGGGTGTATATCGTCTTCACGACCAACACGCGCTCCTATTCTATTAGTTATATAGGAGCTCGGGGAATAGACAGTGAGAGAAGAGAGAGAGAGGAGTCCTTTAAGCAGGCGAAGCTTGGTAGGAAAGAAGTTGAAACGCAGTCCTTAAAGGTAGGATGTATATATGTGTGTGCGCCCGCGCGCCAGTTTCGCCATCCCTTATAGCCGGGGGATAAATTACATTCATATTCCACCCCTTCTACGCGTATATATAGCGGCGATGAGAGGGATGCAACAGGGGCGGAAAAAGAGGTTGAAGAGTTGTTCTGTGCTCTTCTGGTGGACGAAAGTCTCCGCAGTCGCTCTACTCGCCCATCTTCCACCACCATCACTTTTCTTCTTTCTTTCTCTCTTTTTCACTATATACCATCACCAGATTGCTCACGACCTGCTTCAGCCTGCGGCTCCAGCCTCCCTCTTATTTAAATCCGAAACTAACTCTCGGTTGACTCCCCTCAACTACCCCAACCCGCCACACAAGTCCCAAGACTTACTGAACGTTTAAACGCGGCCACCTCTTGAGCAGCTATCCGCTTGGACTTCCCGCTTTCGACGGTTGAATAACGTAATAGGTTAACATCATCAACGATATATCCCCCTTCTGACGCTCATTAACACATTTGTCTGTTCTCCGCGTGTACAGCTTTTTTTTCAAATTACTTCAAACATTGCATTGGTACAACTTCACTGAAACGAACGTACGTAGTTCTATTTCCAAATTACGACCTGTATTTCAAATAAGCGAATCTTAAGTTGACGCGTTACCAAGCCTATCAGCATTTATTGTAATGAATAATCAACCTTGTAAACTGCTCGAGATTCAATGCTTTATCGGTCACGCCGCTTGTGTTGATGTAACCAGAAATTCTAAGTTGGAACGGAAATAACAAAGAAAAAAACGACATCATGGCCAACATTTCGTAGGTTAGTGGGCGTGGCATATTATTTGTTTCGACAAGGACTCAGCCTTCGAAGCTATACAATAACGTCCGAGGTTTTATCTCCGCGGCGAAAAGCTGCTGTGAATTTTTATATCACGCTCTCGGCCCGATTCTCTCCGGCGTTTCTCTAACGAAGAAAACTTTTTTTCTCCATTTTCCTTCGTCCCACTGCCAGGGAAAAAAACAACCCCTTTCAGCAGTTTCTTCTCCCTAGGTAACTCATAAAAAACGTCTGTATATACATATATTCATATACAACGCAGAGAGCATTGAAAGGAAGAATAGAAGTGCACGTCAGTGAACGACTGAAGAGGCTCCAGTGTGGTCCAGCAAAAACTGCACAGGATGGAGAAGCCTCTGAAAATAAAACTCGTTGTTCCCAATTTCGTAATTACAATGGTCTCTTTTTTTCTTTAGCTTATCCCGCCCCGTAGACTCCTTTAATTTCATTGGGCGATACGAGAGCTTGCCAGTGAAGGGAACACGGAGAAGGCCACTTGTATTCGTCGTTTCAACGATTTTTTTTCGAACACCAGCGAGCTTCTTTTTCGTTGTGCCACTATTCTTTGTCAAAATCTAGAGAGTCCGTCGAACCATGTCACGTCGAGCTTTGATCATTAAAATAGCTAGAAAAGGAGTCGTCATTGGCTATCAAATCAGACTGTGGAGTAATCAACGATCCCTTTTTTTATTTGACGATGCTCTCTCCTAATACTCGTTCGTCGTCAAACATAGAACGACCAGAAAATCATGCGAACCAGCTGTTTTTCTTATTCCACTATGTCGTAGACATGCAATTCGATCCCATAACGTGTTTCGGATCGACAGCTACATGAACGAAAAAAGGGACTTTATAGGATGTCCACAATGGTGAGCGAGCGTTACGGAACCGAAATGCATTTTCCATCGTATACACGTATACAAATGTATGTTACTATACATTCTACATGCAATATATAATGTACAATATAGGATACTGTAGCGTGCCGTGGCAGCCGCACACGTAATCCCCGGGATCGGGATTTCAGGGGATGCTCTGGACCTTTGGCCAGAGGCTTCGGTCTTGAGGGGAACGGTTACCAACATCGTTTCATTGGAGAACTTGCACGCGACCGGTACAGTCACGAGCTGGTTTCACACCGTCCACTACCCTCGTCCAAACGCCACACACACACACGCACACACACGCACGCACGCACACACACACACACACACACACATATACATACATTTACACCCGGCGCTATATCTCTAAAATAATAATCATCCCCCGGGCACCCAAAGATATACGATCCCATAAACATACCCTGCGCTTCCCCTATAATAGGGCTGTACTCACACAGTTCACTGGATGATACACAGAAGATGGAGAAGAAGAAAGAGAGAGAGGGAGAAAGGGAGGAGTAGAGCGTGAACAAATATTATGTTCCTGCACACCAAATTTCAATGGAACCTACTGCCGATGAGGATCTCGCCTTGATTTCCTCTCGAGAGGACGTTCTAGCAACAATCTACTTGGATCTTTCCCGTTTGTTGATTCCGTTCCTCTCCCCTACCAATTAGATGCCAAAGGAGTTTGGCTAATGCTTAAAACGAATGTGTCATTAGTGTGATCCGTCAGGCACATTTATTGCTAATGACTTTTCTTTGATTGTTTGATTGGATCTTGAAAAAGGAGCTACTGAGAAAAAATTCTTCAGTTCAATTTGGTTGAAAATGATTGACGCAGTAAATTGTCTATTGTACTATATAGAGCACTCGCGTCTATTTTTTAAGACATACTTGATATTGCAGGTATACTTGATCCGCTGTTGAATTGCAGTTTTAGTAGCTTTGTCAGTATATCAGTGGGCAATGAGTGTTTGCCTTTTCCAACCTTAACCGTGTCAACATTCTATCGTCCACATAATGAAAAACAAAGTTCCATGGAAAACAAACCGAAAACTTAGTTTGCCTTGCAGAAAAACAATGATTCATGATATTCCGTATCGGAACGTTTCTGATCTCAATTGATCGGTAAACAATCGACGATGTTTTTGTTAGTCAGCGTATTTTCGAGAAGCTTAATCGACCTCAATATGTCTCTCCCTTGTATACTCTGTTCAACCCTCTCTCAGCGTTTACCTTAACCCTGCTCCTCCTCCCTTTTCGTATATATCCGCACGGATCTCGTATAAAATAAAAATCTACGCATCGTTGGGAATTCGGTCGAGGTTCCCATATTGGAGCCATTTCCCGCAGCTCTTGGCCTTGGCTAGATTCGTATACACCCTTAATACTCCTTGCCCTCGTCGTTTATCGCTATTGAACGCTGAAGAGGACGTATATCTTGTTCTCGTCGTTCACGAGCTCCATTGTCTTTCATACCAAGCGACGCTTTCTGCACATCTCCGAAATGCTACTTTGACAGAATGCGAGTCTTATTTGAGGGTCTTTGGCACGAGTCTCCAAACATACGCGCTACATATATCGTGAAGGATATCGGTGTACGAGAAATGGGGTACGCGTTAGAATGGAAAATCATTCGAAAGAAAATTTTCACTAGGGCAATGTTGCAAATAATTAATCAGGATAAATCCACTTAACTGTTATCCAATGACATGACCGTGTGTATGTGTTTTGCGCATCAATTCCAAAATGCGGACGCTCGTGGACTCATATCCTTCTCGCTAAGCTCCTCTTCCCCAATTTATACCCGCATTAAGGGTTTGCGTAGTTTGAAAACAAACCAGTGAATTATTTGGGCCGGCGGAGCGGTGGTGGTAGGGGGTGAAATCTGTGGAGCTAGAGACCATTCGCTTTTGGCGTAACTGGATTTTCCGAAATGGACGGAGAAAGCCTTGTTTTCGTTATCATCGGGTAAAGCAGGGAAGGTATGGGCCCGATTGCAATTTCCCAATTACCGCTTAGCCATCTGACATAGCACTCATCTGCCTGTGCCTACAACCCTACAACTGGATGTGCACAGTGATGGTTTTTTTCAACTAAATCGCACGGTAACCGATTTACATTTTTGAGTATTTAATATTTTTTGTTATTAAGTATCGGTGATTGCCCTAGCTCGTTGCGAACTTACGCGAAATGTATATATACAAAGTGCTGTGTGGACTGCATACTCCGTTCTCAATTTAGTTGTGATTGGCTTCCATTGCACGTTGAATTTTGTAACGAGATGTGATTGCCTCAATTTTTACGTTCATTAGTGCCAACATAAGGCGAAAAGAGCCACCAACATCCGGTGAAACTCACAATTGGAAATGGCTCCTCGACAATTCACATACTGCTGGAAGTTTTCCTAATGAGAAGGTGGAAAGCGACGCAAATAGTTCATCGGAATGGAGATTTAAATATTATATAAACTTTCAAGGAAACAATTAACAAGTCTACGTTAAAACGTAATAGAAATTGAACACTGATTCAACATTGTAAAAGTAACGTAAGCGTTAAAACAAACAGAACAAGTTAACATATCAACAGGTTTCTCCATTTCTGCTCATGTTTCTTTCGTTCAACGAATAGTCTCGAATCTTAACATTAATGATCTTGACGGTGACATGGTTTGGACGCAATGAAAATTAATTCTTTTTAATTGCCCAATTCATTCTTTCAGTAGATATATACAACGAAAATCAATGACAGGGCTTTCACTTTTCTTAGTAGATATCTACAATCTTAATCTGCAAACGAAGATTTTGAACACTGATAAAAATAAAGGTACAATTCTTTTGTAATTTGGTTGCATTCCAATAGATCGAAATTCAACGCCATCGATGTTAAGATTTGACCAAACAAACACGTAGTGTAGTTACTACTCTTTACACGAATTTAAAATTGTACTGACTGGCACCGTTTGTTTGAATCGAGGCAACTCGGTACATGTGAAGTTGTTTTCTTAAACTATATACTCATATTTCCTTCCACCAATATATTGATAAGTCTTGAAGAAACTGTCATATGCAACGTAAACATAACAAATAATTTCTCCCTGTGATGATACCTTCGAAGAAATAATATACTCAAGCCAAATACTCGTTTCAGTTCAGTATTGATTAATTAACTTAATGATTTGTTTCGGTTAAATAAACGTTCAGTAGTCGTCATGGAAGAGCATTTGTGCGTTCTATTCTGGTTACTGTAACCAACTACGATTGCCCATCGGAATTTCAACACGTAATTGCCGATTCGACACATTATGGTAACAAGATATGAACGAGAAAAATTTGTTGGCGGAATGGAGTAGGTTATTAGCTTTGAATAAAATACTATTAGAGTCAAACTGACTTTTGTACATTAGAGAAGCAGTATCCTCTTTTAATGGAATACAATATTTGTTTAAGTAATATATATATATTTTGTTAGCCGTATAATTGAGTCTAAAAATATCTAATTTTTATTTCATTCGCTTTGTATTCAAGAATACTAAGCAAATACAAAGCGAACTAAATAAAAATAAGATATTTTCAGACTCAATTATACGGCTTCTTAGTGTCAATCAATTAAAACATTTTGTCAAAGTAAATACATTAAAAGATTGAATATTAAGCAAAAGTCGACTATAGGCCGAGCTCCAAATAAAAATGTATTCGACTCGAAAGAATCATTTCTCTCGACGACTCAAATTGATCTCAACATTTCTCATGATACATGTAGATCTTTTTCGCAACTGATATTCCGGCCCTTCCACAATTCGCGATCTCTCTCATTTCTTTTCTGCGAGATCGAGAGATAATAAACTCGTAAACCGGATGTACGACTATACCATAAGAATATACAATATCACCCAGCTTCTCTCCTTCTCTTGTCTTCCATTCCTCTTTCAATCGATTTCTCCCTTACTCGCTCTTCCTCGGACCTGTACTGTTTAGCTTTTTCACCGCCATCCCCTGGCGAGGCGCTTTCTCGCGTTCTACTTTGCGATCGAAACAACCCCCGAGACGAGATCGGGGCCACGCGGTGCGGCTTGGCCATGGTGAAAAGAGCTCTAACAGATATCGATTTGAACATAGCGGGGTAAAGAAGATTAAAAAAGGAAGATAAAAAAAATCGCACGCTACGCGAATACCAGGCGTTTCCTCGCGCTCCGTCGGCGCTATTCGCAGCAATTGAAATGGATGGGCCGGGGGGTGTTGTAGAGAGAGAGAGAGAGAGAGAGAGAGAGAGAGAGAGAGAGAGAGAGAGAGAGAGAGAGAGAGAGAGAGAGAGAGAGAGAGAGAGAGAGAGAGAGAGGGAGTCGGATGTGGCGAGGAAGGGGTGCGGGGGAGTAGCCCGAAGGCTCGTAATAGCAGTATAGCGATGTTTCGTGGAGCATAAACCGTTGTACATAAACTTCCGCCCTATACCTCCGGTCGTGACCACCTCTCTTTATCCCGTAAAACACCCCCGTACATTCGGACGGTGGACCGTGCAGATTATATAAACACAGTTATCAATATTTAAATGTGTTCAGTTAGAGCGATCACTTCCGTATTCAGAGATTCTACTCATTCACCTAAACAATTTCAAATTCATTGCCAATTTTTTTTTCATTCAATTTTACAAATATTGTAGTGATCACGTGTGAATGGCAGTATAGAAAAAACTACATTGAAAAAAAATTCGTTCATCCATCTAAAATTCAGTTGGTTTAACAAAATGTACCTTTAAATACGTTCAACTTGATTTTTGGTTGGCATAAAACACGTTTTGTCAATCTAACTGATAGTTTTAGTGGTGTGAACTGTAGCTTATTTAGCATGTCTGAGCAACTGTTAAAACAACAAAATGCATTTTGCACATTCAACGATTTTCTTTTCTCAGTGTCTCTTCGATCCAACCTGTTGGATATGAAATCGCGATTTTTTTTTGTTTCTCCAATCACATTCGAAGCTATATCTCCGTTAGATGCGGCACGTTCAAATTGATCCCGTTAAAAAATAGCATTCCGAATGTCCTTTTTAAACATGTCTTTTTGATACGTATTTCGAAACTGCGACAAACCAAGGTGCGTATGGCGTTGGATTTAGCATCGTTTGTTTGCAACGAAATTTCTTTTTTTATCACTTCGCCTCTTTATTTTTATTATTATCCAAAATATTTAGATTTGGGTTGTAGATTTTGAACGAGAATCCTAAAAAAAGGTTTATGTAGTTTTTGTAGTCCAAAGATGGCGTAATAATTGGGGAAATCGAAAAAAAATGTTTATTGCGTTCTAAAAATGCGAATTTGACTATGGTTCTTTCTCGAGCGACAATTGATCGTGAATTTATGAGCAGAAACAGGATCTCAGGAAATAAAGTCAGCGGAGTGACTATCGTTAGAAATGTATTTAAGGGGTGAGATGGAGTCAGAGGCGTGAAAAAACGAGCATTTTCAATAATTTTTTTTTATAGTAATTCAGTTTGTTTTACAAAAGTGGTTACACAGACTTTTTATGTTATATTTCAACTTGACTTGTACAAATTTCAAAAGAAATTTTTTTATTATTTATAAAAATATCGCCATCTTTGTCGGACACTCATCGGCATGTAGTGCTTTGCGGTGACCATCATAAAATTTTACTGGATCATCTGAAATAAAAAAAACCAAAAAAAAAATCATTAGTTTAATAATAAATCTAGTCCTTAATCGGAGCTTTTTTTTCAAAAATTAATAAAATGGCGGCTTCCAACAGATAACTTTCGATTTTCGACCAAAAAATGGCTCGTTTATTGTTAGAAAAAATAAAAAATTTCAACAAAAATGAAAATCCTTCGCCTAAGCACTAGTTTTTAATGCTATCAATAAGCACACCAAATTTAATTAAAATCCATCAAGTGGTTTTTGAATTATAGTGGTTACCGACTTGAAAAACAAAGTTTCGAAAAAAACGCGTTTAAAGTTTTTCGATGTGGATACGGTATTATATGTTCCTAAAATTTTGAGCTCGATGGATGAAGCTAAACTTCTTTCATGTATTTTGATCCGCTGAACCCGACTATCACAATTTTTTGCCGAAAAGTCGAGCATTCAATTGTTTATAGCCAATTGTTGAAACAATTTTTCGAAAATTTAAGTTTTTCGGGACGATTTTTTTTTCAACATTTTTAGCAATTTTAAAACGAAAGTATTTTTTATAAAATTTTGCTGAAGTTCATAGTTTTTATGTAATAATTTTTTTTTTAATTTGTGAAGGAGTTTTCCAATTTTACAATTGATTTATGTATAAAAATACTAATTAAAAAATTACTTACATCGAATCATCAATTCCTGGCCCATACAATAGGGCTTCTGCCGATGTGGAAGCTTCCTAAAAATCAATTTGTCTTCGAAGCATAATAGGGGGGGGGGGGGGTCGAAACCGGTTGCTTGTAGCTGCCGTCCGCTATCTGCCATGGGGACCCGACGCCCCTTCACTAATTGTGGAATATCCCGGAAACTATTCATCGGATTGACTTGAAATTTTCAGGGAATATTTTCGAAACATCATACTTCAAGAAAATGTTTAAAAAAATCGATTCTTTGAAAATTCTGACTGCATCTCACCCCTTAAGGACGATTTTCGAAACGATTTTGCACAAGAGCGAAAGACGCGAGACCAGAACGACAAGGAACATGACTTAAGTGTCCGCTGTTGATTTGGTTGAAGCTCATATATGTGATAGAGCATTGAAAACTATTAGATACGTTTTTTTCGGTGGAAGACCGTTTTTAAGGGGTGAAAGCCCCCCTCAAAGAAAGGCGTGTCGAGGGGTGATGTTGCAGTTTCACCCACAAGCCCACCGGTCTGAATGAAACGGAAACCAAAATTCTCCTATGTAAAGCGATGAAAAATCTACTTAGAAGTATTGAATAAAAAAGGAATTCAGGGGTAACACGTCTTTCTTTGAAGAGTGGTTTCCCCTTTAAAACCGCTTTTCAGCTGATAAAATGAAATACATGTCTAATAGTTTTCAATGCTTTATCACATGAATGAGTTTCAACAAAATCGAAGGCGCACACTTAAGTGACGTTCCTTGTGAGGATGATACGAAAGGCTTTCCTGGTCGGAAACTCAACTCGCTTCTTTACAAGCTACGTTTTCACGTAATATTACGTTATTTCTAATCGTGATAACGTGCAATCACTTGTAAGAAGGCAGCAAAATGAACCTCCCCTTCCACGTCATCATGAACCTCATCTATTCGCCTTCGCCTTGCACATTTTACCTCTATTCGCGTTTGTACTCTTCGTGTATGCTCTTTTCGTATCTCTCTGCCGTCACCGCGCTCACTTTTCTTGCAACCTCACGGTGTACACTACTGCCACAGGGCCGTGTAATTAAAATGAAATTCGCGAGTGTATAAGTTTGTTTGGGCTCACTTATACACCTCGCCGTACAGAATCAAGCTTTTCCGCATGATATTTGTGCTTCCTCCGTCGCGAGTCTCTCTGGTTCTTTTTTCTGTCTCTCTATTTCTCTTTTCCCTCTTTCCGTGCACTATTCTCTCTCTCTCTCTCTCTCTCTCTCTCTCTCTCTCTCTCTCTCTCCCCCTCTCTCTCCCTCTCACTTGTGCACGTGTCTGAGCAGGGCCATATTTACTCGGGACCAACTTCCCAGATATTCCATTATGAATCCCACCCACAACCCCGAGAGCCAGCGACATACTTCGAAAAAAAAAGTATTTCTCGTTCCCGCGTGCGTTTTTGGTTACCGTTGCTATTGTTTTTTTTTGCGTCTTCCCTTATTTTATTCTTCCAGCGAACTCTTCCGGAGTGCTGGCGCGCGACCGTCTCACCGCATTTCGACATAACTGCGCGTCTACTAACCGTGCAAAAATTTGCTGGGGAGTCCCCAGATCCTACCACATCCCTATAGGGATTCGATGGGGTTGCCGCATATAGGGAGTCTACATTGAAATCCAAGTGGATTCCGTGCTATTTCCTGATTGGCGTCATTTGGCACCTTTTTTTGCAATTTTCGACGGGAGTTTGTTGGATACCGCAAAAAAATATCCTTTCGTGATTCCGTGCAAATTTGTTAGGGAGTCCCAAGATGCACCCACATCTCTATAGGGATTTGTTAGGGATTTGTTAGGGATACCGCACATAGGGAGTCCTCATTCGGATTCAATTGGATTCTGCACTGTTTCCCGATGAACGCCGTTTGAGGATTCTCACCACGTTCGGATTGAAAATATGTGAAAAGTCACGAGAAAAAACTGGGCGTGTTGAAACATAACCTGCACGCTTCATGAGCGTGCACGTGTGTGATGATATTATGTCGAAGGGCAGTAAAATAAATAAGGTACCATAATTACAGTCGATTTTCAGTAATGGGATGGGAATCAATTTTTAAGGCCGCATTGTATCTGAATACCCATTTCCAAGGTGATATTTTGGGAATTAAATTTAAAGAAACGGTCAAATCTGCCGTGGTGGTATTTCACAATTATATTTATATGCGTTTAAACCAACATTTAACATTTTCCAAAGCATTTTATTCGAAATTGTACATGACATTTGATGTTGCGCAAGTCATATCGCGAAATTTTTTTATCTTCGGTCATTGTGATTGCGTCCGTCCTTGTAATATGAAACAAACAATTTTTTTAAATTCCATTTTTTACGAATGTGGTTATCGTTCAGCCATTTTGTGGGGCTCCGCGAGGATTCAAATTGGATTTGTGCATTGGATTAAAATGAGGAATCGCGATTGGAATCCAATGTACGAGCGGGAGGTTTTAGTACAGGGGTCCAATGCAATGACCCATTGGATCCCTATCAGAAAGTGGAAACAAGTATGGGAATTCTATTAGATTCCCACGACAATTTCTGCACGGGTAGTTCCATCCCTGCGAAAAATACACGTGTAGCTGTACTATCTTACACGCAAAAATATTCTTGCATGATGGAAGACTTAGCTGTTCCCACGGATCGAAGGTACCGTAATGTTTCCGTAAACTGATTTTCGATGCAGTTGCTATACGGCTAGACGATACCCTGAACGACTATTTTTTTTTATTACGCGGCTATATTGGGATTCGGTGAAATCACAAACCGGTAGTGACATTACACAGTACACTCATTTATCATGAATATTGTACGATGAACGCGCAATTGAACGAAGACGTGCGAATAAGAATAATTTAAAAAGTGAAAAAATATAAAAAAACGTTACGCGACACGCTCGTATTTTTGGTAAACATTTTGCTACCTTTTTGCTCGAGATTTTGTCTCCTTCAGCCTCATATTTCACCATCGTTTCTCCCTTTATAAAAGGATAAACGGTTTTTTCTTCCCCTATGTGCGCGCGAGCATCTTGCCGAGATGCGTCTATCCTGTACCAACTGAGCCGAGTCAGAAGGCTGCGAAAACTTGGTGACGAATTCACCGGATTTTCCATGGCTCTTCAAGAATATATTCGTCGAACCGTGAAGAAACGCGCCTCCATCCGAATGTATTTTCCATCTGTGTAGCGTGAAAGTGAGTCGAAAAAAGTTCGACGAGCCGGAAGTAAGGATTCAAGATACACACACACATGCATACACACACACACACACACACACACATATCGATATATACATACGGCAAGAGAGAGGGAGATGGCGAGAGGATGCGTATGTTGAATGACGAGGAAAAAGAGCGCAATATACACGCGATTCAACACGTAAAGTTGTTGAACTTGCTACGTTTTTCTAGCTAGAATTGAATGCGTTACGTCACAAAAAGCAAGATGTGCAAACGCACGAGTAGTGTTCCAAAACACACATACACACACTGCCTTTGGTCCGTACTTCCTCAGACCTGTACACCGAATATTCGTAAAGTCTCGCTCTTCACCCCCCACTTCGCTGACGCCCCTGATCTTTTTTTTTCATTCCACGACCGAATAACTTTGTCAAGTTTTTTCCGCCAAAGCGTTTTCAGTAGATTTCTCGATCTCCGATTGTCCTCCGCCCGTCTCGGTATAAAGATTGACGGTGTATACCTAGTATTGAAGAGAGGGTCCCCGTGAACATTCATCTCGCTCGTACGATTTACACGCTCGAAACCCCATTGAAATTCTCTATTTCACTCGGACGGGTTTTGTTTAAACAACGCGCTTATAAGGCTCACGCGATATCCTGCACCTTCATCCATTCGCTTTTATTTTCTGTTTTCTTTTTTGCGACGTTACATATAACGCGTGTTAGGGTTAAAGAAACGACTTTCCAAAAAAGGAGGATACGAGAGGAGTACGGAACAGAATCCAGACGATCAGTTCGTGATTCGAAGCAAAGCGTCGAATAAATATTCGAATCACAAGCTGATCATCTGGATTTTGAAAAAAGTGCCCGGAAAAATTTCTGGGCACTTTTTTTACCCATTCTGTATACATTTGCATGTATCTATTGACGTGAAAAAGTGTATTATAGAACATAATGGAGTAGTAAGAGTTTAATCGCTCCCGATGTCGCATTTCTAATTTATCAAAAGAAAAAGCTGTTCCTGCTGTATATCAAAAGTTTAAATGTACAAACAACGGATACCGAGTTCAAGGCTAGAAGCAACCGATACGTCCTTTCGACTCTAAATCATCGATAAAGTTACAAGCGGTAGAGCCGAGCACAAGGATAAATAAATAACAAGTGTCATTACGAAGGAACCAAGGGTGGCCGGTACTTATTGTTCCCATATCTCTTGAGAGGAACCCGGAGGTTCTCGAATTCTGGCCTTTTCAAGAGGGGAGAGTAGGCCGAAGGGTGAGTCAAAACCACAGGTTCAGGCTGTTTGTTATTTATTGGTCGCTGGGAAGGCCTTCCCAACTAAGATTAGCCACCCTTGTTTCAATAGAGAGAGGCGAAACAGGAAGAGAGAGCGAGAGAGAGAGAGAGAGAGAGAGAGAGCCGTTCTTCGGCCCTTCTCTTTCCCTCAACATCCCTAACACATGGCTTCCGCAAAACGACGATAATTTCGAGTTTTGGCCCACCATCGTAATCGCGAATCACTGTCGGGTCCCCCCTCGACTTCGTGATCGCAGAGAGCACAGCTGCAACGTCATTTTGATCCAGCTGTGGTCTTGAGATGGCGGAAGGGCACCTCGCCTTCTACTTTCCCCAGGGATTCTACTGCGATCGGTTGATTAAGAAACGAAAACAATGCATATTCAAAATTACCCATCCCCGCGGAATGATTTTCTTCGAAAAATATATTTCAAGGCACAAGTTAAAGGAAACAAATTATCGTGTATTATTAAGGTTACTATCGAGATAAAAAAAAAATTAATTCAACAAAATGTCAATTGTTTTCGGCCATGTTGACGGAACTGGGTAAACTGCGCAACAAATTTGAAAATACGCCTAACCAATTTTCCCCCGTCGAGTTTGTCGCCTCTTTGGTGCCTCCTGTGCTATGGAGGTATCTGCGAATCTGGGTAAGGACCACTGGAAGAACTGAGACGGTCGTGGAGAACGAAGGAAATTTAATCTTGGCCGGTGTAACGCCCAGCGTCTGTGAGAAGAGCGAGGGTGAAGTGAGAGAGTAACGGTGGTCCTAGGAGGGTGGGGAATTGGGAAATTATGTAGATTAATTAAGGAATTGCGAAGCCCCTCTAGACCCTCGTATTTTTCAAGTTTTCTCCTCATCCTCGTCTTCGTCCACGAAAAAGGACGAATGTGTCGAAGCAATTGAGGAGGAAAAAACCACTTCACTGGTGAACGATTTTATTGTACCGATGTCCTTCTCTAATGCACATGTTGCGAAATTGTTTTAGTTGAAATGTGGCGAAAATGTTTTGATTGTTATTATTTCGATTTGTCATTAAAGGCCCGTGACGTACAGTAGAAATTTGAAAAAAATTGGTCATCCGAAAAAAAAACATTTTTCCATATTTGGTGTTCGAGTCCCTCAATTCGACGCTAATAAATTTCCAAAAATGTATCAGTCCCGTCTAAATTTATATTATCTATATTATCTATAGTATCAAAATCTATATCATGTGCCTTACAGACCTCTCACTTTTTTTAAATTTTGAACATAACTAAAAGTTGTAATTTTCTTTTGGTTTCAGGCTTTCCTCGAAATGTCTGATGAGAGTGCAGCCTCGACGATGGTGACGTACTATTCCTCGTCGGGCGCACAATTGAGAAACCGTGCGGTCTACGTACAATTCAGTAACCATCGGGAACTGAAGACCGATCAGACCCACAGCAACGCGGTCAGTAGTCCTACAAACTCCAACGCCAACCCGTCGAACGTCAGTATCATTATTCTTTTTTATTTCAATTTTTTCATTGCCATCTAAGGGAACTTTTTCCACGCGATCTTCGGCGAGTGAAAACAAATTTATCAACGGAATTGCATTAATAACTGTGACAGAATTGGTTCCTATGGGAAATTGAATCAGCTCGCCACTTAAAATTCAACACAAGAAAGATATGCGTTTAAAATAATATTGGATAAAAGCGTTGGAAAAGATTCAAAGGAAATATCAAAGATGGTGTTGATGTTTGTATTGTTGGAATGCAGTGAAGATTGTTTTTATTTTAAATAACTGTACAAAATCTTTTCGACAGAATTACGTCGTAGATCTCTAATAAAAATTCCAAACATCATTTGGGCTGCTTTTGTTATCTAAATCTGAAAATAAAGTTGCGGAATTAAAAAAAAATCCCATTGCATGCCAAAGATGCAAAGTACAACGTTTTAATCAAAGTTCATCGTTATTACTTGAAAACAATTCTTAGTACTATTATTTCAATATGAGGCAATGCTTTTGCTTTTATCATTATAAATACAGCGTCGTAGAATTGTTCTCACGCATATTCAGACCCTGCAGTTCGAGACCCTCAAAGGAAAGTGAAGTCTTTCATACAAATGCCATGAATCACATGATTAGAAACAATGGATCTCATTCAATATGAATCCCTCTTTGCGGTCTCATGATTGATGAGACTTTTACAAAGTTTGCTGTCCTTCAGGAACAGGCTGTAGCGTCTCACACTCCTGTGAGTAAATTGACCCTTGGATCGATGTATCGAATACGTAAAAGAAAAAAAAACGATTTCTTCCCGTTAGTTTTCCACAGTTTTGCCTTCGTAACCACGTCCGAATAAATTACCTCCTCTACTGGCGGGAAAGTTTATTCTGGAGGGACTGCCAAGTTTGGTGCTCGAGTTTCGGAGTTTGCCCCGCCAACCAAAATTTAAATATATCTTGAGTCCGTATACTTAATATAGTTATTGCCACTTCGCGCTAGTCATTTCAAGTGGTCGAACCCTCATGGTAACCAACTTCTACCGTAACCCTTGTATTTATTTTGTATGGCCGCAAATATCGTTTTCAGGTCTGTGAAGTTTTCCCGTGCCGTTGATAACAATAATTTTCTGATGATTTGCAAATAACCGTGATGCCGTTGATCATTTTCGTAATTTTCTCAGGTAACTCAACGTGAACTAATTTTTGTACGACACGAATGTCCGATTGAGATTGAACCTGACGAAACGAACTTTTTGATTGGCGTCTGTCAATTACATTGCTTTCTATCACACCTCGAAACTCATAATTGGTTCCTCGAGTCATAAAAAGCATTCAAACAATATGCAACGATTCGTTAAACAGCGTCTCGTAAGAAAGAGAACATTCTTTTTCTCTACCTCCGTAAACCGGAGGAGGTAGAGTTTGACGGGATGCAAAAAATGGCGGAAACACGAAGTGTACCGAAAGTTTCAAGGCTCGCGACGTGGCTCCTAATGCTCTTGCCAGTCGCGCAGGTCTCGACAGCCCTGAATGATTTCTTCATGGTGTCGCGGCTAACAAACGACTGAAAAAGCAATCGCCGTGAAAGCCTCGAAGATGCCTCCTTCAAAGCCCCGACTACCTCATTCCCCGTCTCGATACAAGAAGCCTACTATACACGAGCCTGCTTCGAGTTTTTCGTACGGAACCCGGCGAGCTGGGAGATCTGTTTCTCGAATGAGATCGCGAGCTGGAGAGCAACTCCTGCATGAAATTTTCCGAAAGGTGGGAAGGCGCACGGCTGCATCCCTTCAGAACTTTTTTCCTCCCTTTCCTCTCACCGGTTGAACGTGGTGCTCACTCCCTTTTGCATATCTGGCTGATTTCCAAGGTCATACAGTTTGAGTGTAGACGAGCAATTATTTTCCACGTTTCGACAATCTCGGAGAGTGGGAATATTCCGGTTTGTTTCTAGATATAGGGCGCCCTATTAACATTCGATATGGGTTTCCAAGATATTTTCCATGACTTTGGATCCTAGAAATCTCGAGTCGTTTTTTCCCTCGTTTCTATACAGTGAGGAGAAACGTGATGGCGAAAAATTGCATTTACGTTTAGTTCATTCTCAAAAACGACAGCGTAAAGTGCGGGAAATCAGAAAAACCTAATTTTTCAAAATTGATCTCGAATGGAAATATTTTGAGAGCGCTCGGCTATTAATAATAAACAAACTGTACCCTCTACGATAAATTAAAAATATCGCCATTTTCGTTGTAAAACGTAATGGCAATCACTGTTCTTTTCACGTGACCGAGAGTCATTCGTACATGAAAAGTTTATAGTAATTCGATCACGAAAGCGTCGTTTCGATTTTTTCCGCTCTTATGACCAGTACGCGATAAAACAAAACCTTTTCAAAAAGCTTCCACAACTTTTGACCTATCACAATTCATGGGGCTTTCCAAGAAGAAAACATTGAACCATTCCCAACGATAGTAGAATTTGAAAAACGTTAAATGCGGCAAAATCTGTAAATTGCATTGATTTCCGCAATCTATTAAAGAGCGTCGATAAGTTCCAATGCCAGTCAAATATTATCAGCAGAGTATGGCTACCATGGCGAAGATGATTCGACAAAAGAAATCAATATTTCTTAAAAAGTGTGTACCTCGCTAGCCAAATTAATGTATATTACGAAAAAAAGTATTTTTTGGTCTAGGTGCTAATGTGCACCTCCAACGAGTCCGCCCGTGGAGAGCCTAAAAAAAGGCGTTCTCTTTCTATCGGCCAATTTTGTTTTTGTTTTTAAAATAAGTCGAATTGTGTTCATGCAGATATGTAAAAGAAACCCTCGAAACCTCATTTTGATTGCTTTTTTAGTATATTTAAAACAATGCTCGCCAAAAGCCTCGCTTTTCGACCATCCAAGGGTATGGTAGACTGGGTACGGTTGTAACAGTTTTCCGTTGATCGCCCATAACAGTGCAATTATGGTAGAGGACGTGCAAATAAAATGCTTTATATTGCAGACTGGACATTTGCCTTCAAATCGAAATCACAATTAGGTGCCCATTTCTTAAAGAATATGAGATAAAGCTCGTTTTGTAAAACATGTGCCACTGTCTTCGAAAAAAGGAGTCCTTCCAGTGTATACGGTTGTGGCCGTAAATACTATCTGCAACAAAATTTGTAAAAAGACCATTAATCAGTATGAAAGCCGCTATCTTGCTATGGAGGTTTATAAAAAATCAATATTGAGAAAATGGCGGCGGCCTGAAAACAAAAAGTATCAAATTTAGCCCACTTTTTTCGACAGTTTTTCGTTAGAAAAACATGAAGATTTTTAAAAAACGCTTCCATAGCAAGGTAAAGAATGGCGTGAAGAATGTTGTGTCAACATTTGCGACGGATAGCTTGAAAACTCTTCCTTTGAGTGTACACCGTTTAGAAAAACGACATTTCGAGAAAAACGCGCTTAAAGTTTCGAGTGCGGAATTTTCATATAAATAGTTTACTTAGGATCAGTCGGCGATGCCAGGTCCATGTTTATAACCGTCTATACTATCGGAAAATGCAGAAAAAAATCAATTTTTTGACAATTTTATACTGTCATGATCCCTTTAAGTAAAAACAAATTAGAATTCCCTAGAAAACTTGATGAGATTAGTCGCAATTATGGCAAGTATAAGGCGGATTAGCGGCAGTACACTCCAAGTGAGACCAGGGTTGACCTTGGCATCTAAATTGTAAAGAATAAGAACGTTACAACCGTACCCACCCCCCATTTCGGCAAAACTATCGCAGTGACCAAGAAACGCAACCTACACAGTCGCTTGTTTACTAAGCTCCAAAGTTCAATAATTATTCAGAAAATCACCCAATACGCAAACTGCTATATCAATGAAGGAATATAAAAAAGAAATCGATCAAAAATACTTACTTTTGGTCGAAAAAACTCAATGAGTCCCTCCGCGAGTGTCAGTTTTGCAGGAAGTGGCGCAAGCCCCGACTGCCAAGCGTGTCGGGGCTTGCAAGACGTGCGTCTTTCCCCTTGTACCCCTTTTCGCACAACTTATACTTTCGTGAATATTCGCAGTGTTTTAACCGTACCTCGTTACAACCGTACCCAGTCTACCCTATATAAGGCCTTAATCCGCAAAAAAATGGGGGAGTTGAGAAGAATTTATTTTCATTGCATTCCAACGACGCAAAACGAACATCATTACGTCCAATCGTTTAAGTTCCGGGTTGATTTTGCCCTCGCTTGTAAAAACCGCGAACACGCAATCGAAAGGTGGGGGTGTACCCAGCGGCTCCGAGTTGAAAGAATTCTATACCTCGAA
The DNA here is from genome assembly GCA_944452715.1 of Ophion slaviceki. NCBI lineage: Eukaryota > Metazoa > Arthropoda > Insecta > Hymenoptera > Ichneumonidae > Ophion > Ophion slaviceki. The sequence continues at coordinate 30,665,156 of OX101785.1, read as the reverse complement.
GGCGCACACGCATTATCAACGGCTATAGGTACAAAGAAGAAGGCAGTCGGCAAAGTGAGCAAGCAAAGAAGCATCAAGTTGAGCGTTAATACGCCGTTCTCTCGTTTACTATCTTATTTCTCAGCCATATAGGTGCAATAAGTCGCTAAGTAAAAGGCAAGTTTAGACTCTCGTTTAATAAAGCTGCTGGGGCGTAACACTTAAGCCATCCCCTCGCGTGCAATACCTACCCACCGTCTCCTGCCACCCAACACTCACCCGCTCTTCTTGCGAGACTACGCCAGGTTGTATTTCGCGAAACCACAAATTAAACGTGTTTATTTTCTCCCTATTCCATTTTTTTTTTTCAATTTTATTCTGCTCTTTTTATATGTGACCAGCGGGGCTGCTACTGCTGTCCTAACCAACCATCCTACGCCCTGCTGGTCAAGATTGTCGGCCATTGTTAGGTAATTAATTTAGCGCCGGGGTGCGCGCACGTTTATTGACTACGGACTCTTTTTTCGAGCCTCGTATCCATAGGATGTTTCAAAATCACCTGACATTTTTATTCACTAATAAAACGTATAAAACGTATTAAATAATTAAAAAGTACGAACATTTTTATTTCAATATAAGGTACAAACCTGGAGTTTATGTGTGGAACACAATATCCGATAAATGGCCGCCTCATCCCTGTTTGCAAACGTTCACTCTTTGGACGAAATTTTCAATAACATTTTGACATAACTGGTCACTAATTTCATTAATGGTGCGTCCAATTGCTTCCTTGAGCTCCGGAATGGTCTGTGGATCATTGGGATCCACTATTCCTTTTAGAAAACTCCAAAGAAAGAAGTCTAATGGCGTCAAATCGCAGGATCTTGGTGGTTAATTCACATCGCCGCGGTGCGAGATAACACGCCCATGAAACTTCGTCTGCAATAACTATGCAGTAACAATGCAATAACGATTTCTATGCGTTGCTCGATCGTGTAATTCTCCATGACTAAGCCTCAATACTTTCTGATGTCAGCTGTCAAAGATTAGTACTCTGTGTTCGCCACAAAAAAATGGCGCGCAATTTAAAATGTCAGATGATTTTGAGACACCCTTTACATTCACGAATCCATGTGCCTATGCATGTGTATGCGTTGCATAGCCCAGGTACGGAGAGAATCTCCGTAGCTTCGAGATTTTCACAAAGGTATTCAATCCGTAATCTTTGAGTGCTAAATATAAGAAAAAATATTGAAAAAAAAAAACATTTTTCGGCCTGTTGAGGGAGACGCGGATGTTTCTCCGAAAACTGCGCTTTCAAATGAAAGCATCGGTATACGATTCCTTTTTGTGATTTTCGATCGGCTATTATGAATGTTAGATCTTCCGAAAGCAAATTGAAAATAGTTCAGTCTTAAAATTAGCATTTCAATGATTTTCCTAAACATATCGCATTCTGCTAATTATTCCACCATTGCGATGTCTTGCTATTGTCACTTACAAGGAACATCACTTAAGTGTCCGCCGGCGATTTTGATGTAACTCACATATGTGATAAAGCATTAAAAACTATTAGACACGTATTCTCTTTTATCCGCGTAAAAACGGTTCTAAGAGGGGAACCACCCCTCAAAGAAAGGCGTGTCGAAGGGTAGTTTTGCAGTTTCACCCACAAACAGTCCACTGATCTGAATGAAACAAAAACCAAAATTCTTCTAATAACAAGCGATGAAAAATCCACCATAGAATAATTGAACATGAATTAAATTAAGGGATGACACGCCTTTCTTTGAGGTGTCATTTCCCCCCTTAATAACGTTTTTCCGCAGATAAAAAGCACGTATCAAATAGTTTTCAATGCTTTATCACATATATGAGTTTCAACAAAATCGGAGACAGAAACTTAAATGATGTTCCTTGTTAGTATCGGCCTTGGCATTGATACAACTGTTGACTTGCAAGTTGACGTTGTACAATTGATACCGCCTACCGTACAGGTTTCAAACGAATTTGTAAAATCTCTTTAGTCGGAAATTAAGACATCCGGTGGGGGAATTCCCGTATATAAATAATTATTGAGCGGCATTAAAGTCCTCGTAGAAGAGGTCTTGGTACGGGAAAAAGTCGATGCGTTGTACGGTAGACCCGTCAGTGTTAACAGTTGGCCGCTTTTCTTGTACGGGCGGTCACGCTGCCCCTCTCCTTAATATAGAGCTATTTCTCATCTTCGCATTTCCCTCTCTTCTCTCTCTCTTCTTCTCTTGCTCTTTCTCGGTCTTTTTAACCCGTACACACGCGCAGGCCTTTCTTCTACTTTTATTCTCGTGGTCTTTACGGGCATGGCTACCATGCTATGGGAGGCTTCGCCTGCCTGCCCTCGTGCTCTCATCCCTAAAACTCGTAAAACTCAGGCCGTAATTTTGTAACTGGTGCAAATACTGAGCATGCGCGCGCGTGTGTGTGCTCGCGGGTGTGTGCCCATTTCAAGTATGTGTCCCGGTTCGCCACCACCAATGGGACTTGGGAAATTTTTAACGAGCCACGGGACAACGAACAGAGAACAATTTTTCACGCGCGCCTTCTTTTTTCCTCGTTCTTTTTTTTTTGTTATTTTTTGTTCCCTTCGAGCACCCTTGCCTTCCAGTTACGCGGAGCGTTGCACTGACAATTTCCCCCTAACACTCGGCCTACTTTCGTCATACTGCACACTTTTGCAATATTCCGTCAACGAGTGTATCCCTATCGGTCAATTTCTTTCACTCCTTTCTCTCGCAGCTGTTCGTCCTATCAACGTGTCCGGATGCACATTAGCCATTTTTTCTTTTTACCTCCGTTCACCAATACTGTATACAGATGCATTTTTTCCCTCCTTTCCTTTTTCATGTGCAAACCGAAGAAGAGAATGAAAAAAGTCGTAACGAAACATATAATGTGCAGTAAAAATTACATAAAAGCGAGGGCATTATATATATATGTTTACCATAAAAACGACATGTTTTTTCGCGGAAAACGAATTTTATACCAGTCCATTACAACGAAAGTTTCTTTTCCTGTTGGTCTTTGCAATAGAGCATCGCGTTATTCACTTAATACTTTTTCCCATGGGATCATATGGATGAAGCAAACACCAACCTTTCTATCTGGCTGGCACGAAGTTATAATTAACAGTCATTTCGACTTGTTATCGAAACTTTCGACATTACTACATTGTTGTCATGTTTAATAGGATAAAAATAATTGAGCTTCTCACGTGCGTATCCACTTACACATATATACAGGAGATGCCAAAAAGATCGCATTTCCAATTATTTGGTCATATAAAAAAAAATTATTCATGCAACGCATAATTTTATTTATCTAAAATTGAAAGTGCCTGCGACGTTTTGTTCAATGGAGTAAAAGTTATTTCTCGAATTGAGTGATCGACGTTCCCTACGCAAAGGCTTGAGAACCGAGTACGAGAATAAAAATAAAAGACGTTTAACAAAAAAGGTGCGAAACCAAAAAACACCTGCACGAAGTGCAATCCTGCAAAGTGAACACTCGGACGTACATCCATCTTTCGGGACTCCATTACATACGCGGTTCGTGCCCGTCTGACCGTAAACGGATGTCTTCCACTTCCCGTCTAGTGAATTGACCGCCGAGTTACTGCGGAAAAATTTAGTGAACTGTTTTGCCCATTCTCCTTGATTTTGCAACTTTTTCCCGGTGACCGCTGCAAAGCATAAAAATCCATTGGGATTTTGATTTTTTTACATAGTTAGTGGCACTTTCAGTGTTGGCATTATAACGATTATCATAGAGAAAAAATGATTTACTACGTTTTGTCGAAAAGAATACAATAATCGAAAAACCTGGCGAATTAGATTATGAGTACGAGTATAGAATATCTATAAAACGAAAACAGTGTAATGATTATCCCAACTCCGAATGTTTCATCGTTCCTCACGAGCTAATGCGGCTGTGTACCGGACGTGCAGATGGACGCTCCGAGATAATAAAAAAAACGTTAGGCCCTCCCCCGTATATCTCATAACGAGACGACGCCATAAACTCGGACTTTATGTTGCCCGATGGCACCGTGTGCATCAATGTGCGACGCACTTGCTTCCCTTCGCTCTCTTATTCGCAATGTTCTCCCTCGAGGTCATGCCCATTGGGCTCCTCGTCCTTTCAATTTGCACTTCGCCGAATTGTGGCCGTCCCCAGTCGAACCCTGGATGAAAGTAAAAAAATCCTTGCCTTTAGGATTCTGCAACCACTATAGGAACCCTTATAATTTTGTCACGTCCGTTGATCCAAAAAGTGGCTCTCCCCGCTTCTATTCTTGTTACAATTTGGCTGAAAAAACCGAAATAATCCATAAAAATAGATTTTATCGGGTATTTTTAAGTAAAATCATTGCGTTTGCTGTATGATCATTCATATTAAAAATAATAGGAAAAACAGTCTTCTATGAGACAAAATTTTATCTGCGACATTTTCAGTAATGTTCGCAAAGTTTGTAATGTTAAATATTGCCTATAATCGGTATTGGCAAAACTATTATTAAGTATAGGAAGTTCGCATCATTGGCATGCACTGAAGAATGCATCCTTGTCGAATTGGCCCAATATTTTTTTGCAGATTTGCGTTACAAAAATTACTGAAAGCTCTCTTATCAGCGATCTGTAATTAAAATCTGCGAAAAAGACTGTACGTAATAATAAAATTCAGGAAGTGAAAAAAGAATTTCCGTTGCATTCTAACGACGTAAACTTCAATGCCGTAATCCTACTCGGATGCGTGACCCGCCGCACACTTGACCACTGATTTTCCACACTGTCACAAGCAAAATTCATGTTTGCTCAATCGTTTCGAGAATGAATAAGTAAAATATAATGAATATTTTACCAATGCCTTTGACAAAACTGCCTCCGCTGCGGGTCACTTTGCCAAGAATGTAGATTCGCCAATTTGCATCCAAGCAAGATGCTGAATCACCTCACCCAGGCCGAAATATGCCCTGAATATATGCTCCCGTCTGCGGCCAGTGAATGGAAAGCTGGCTTTTCGAAGTTGACCATAGCCTATGTATGCCGAGTCTCCAAAGTGACGGATGGTAGGCTTGTCGCGATTGCTTCCGGATAAGAAAATCACAAGTTTTTCACTTGGCCTTGGAATGGCGCGAATCTTTCGAATGAACAGAATAGGCATTATTCTGGTTAATTTCGCTCACCTGCTCGCGAACGATAGTGCCCGTGAGCTTTGAACAATGGAACATTTCATGGTTCGCTAGGATCTGCTTCGTAGTGCCCTAATACAGAGGCCCCCCAATGTGAGACGAGCTCCTGCGACTCCTATACGTTTGAGGTTTGCAAGGATGCTGTTGCTTGCGGCCTTCTTCTCCTTCCTTCTCGGAGGGGGGGGGGGGTTTAACTGCTTGAATATTTCACCACCCGATGTTGCGAGTGTACGGGCAACAATGGCACATTGTTATTCGGCCGGTTCGTTCAGGCAACGATGGGAGCTTTCGTCCTCCTCTTGTAGTCTTCCTCTTGTAGTGGGGTAGGGGGATGCGAGGGTTATACATATAGGGAGCTAGAGAGAGAGAGAGAGAGAGAGAGAGAGAGAGAGAGAGAGAGAGAGAGAGAGAGAGAGAGAGAGGGAAAAGCCAAGGACTGTTAAACATTGAAGGGAAGAGATTGTCGGTGGGAGGGTTGGTGTGAAGCTGCCGGCCACGAAAGAGATGCTCGTCGGGAGACTAAAGCTGATGAACGAAGGAGGGAGACGAGCAGAAGCCAGAGAGGGCGCTGGGAAGAAGGAGGGTAGAAGCTGGGAAAATGCTTGGATCCGAGAAAGAGCTAGGTGAAAGCGTGATGGAATAGCATGAAGTAAGGTATAGTCCACCTTACACGGCCAAGATGGCGTAATATTTTTAATGGTGGGTGTCCTGGGTGATCTACGACGCCGCATTGTTTCTCCGAGACGCCTCATATATTATTTTCTCACCCTTCGGTTCGTCCTCTCGCCGAGAGTCCCTACACCTTCATGGTTCTCTGGCGGGAAAGTGAAGCAGAGCATAGAAGGTGAAGCTTTCCCTCTGTCTTTCTTTCTCCTTGCCCTTGTTTTCTCATCCTCCTGATTCTTAGACTTTTTATTCTACCCAACTAATATTTCACTCGAAAGTTTCGGTGCCTAGGGTTTTACAACTCCTCTTTAGTGATCTCTGCTTTAATCAGTTGCTGCTCCAAATGTTTCCGTCGTATTCGGCACTGAACAATTCTGATTTATTGTACTCAACGAGCTGAAAAAAAAACATTTGAAATATTATATCTAAAAACGTCGCGCATAATTATGACACTTTAATTGAGACCGGGATCGAAATGGTAAATTCTGTTGTTCGAAAGCAATTCGCACACTGATGAATGATATTTTTTACGCTGCTTTTGAATTGATTACTTTATTTAGTTTTCTTACGTTGTACATTTGGAAGGTCTTAATTTATCTCTTTTCTTCGTTTTCTTAATTTATTTGAACGGCGGAGTGCGTGAATAAAGATAGAATTTATTCGCGGAATGAATGACAATCCCTTTTTTACTGGTAGATAGATGTTTTCTTTTTAATTCTACATTTGAAGGATACATTTTTTTAAATTCTCTGCGTTTGCGTGGGTAAACATATGCATACATGTACATATATATAGGAGAGAGAGAGAGAGAGAGAGAGAGAGAGAGAGAGGGCGGATTTGTTTAAAGCCATGGATATAACGAGAACAAATGGAGCAACGCCCGGCTAGAAAAGACTGATCATTTCAACTTTACCGCACGTCATATATAGATACTGGGTAGGAGCCTCGTCTGTAGTCCGCTTTGCGTTCGTTTCGCGAGAGGCGTTTCATCATTCTGACGGACGCAGGAATCCCGTTAGTGATATTACCGATTGCAAGAGAGGGAGTGACGGAGAAAGAATTTTCCTCGTTTCCAGCTACGTTGCTCGGCTCTCGAATTGAAATCGACCTGGACGCATCCTGGAACCCGAAAGCATCAAGATTACGTCGAAAGAAAACAAAAAGATGATGGAACACAGCAAAAAAATGCGTGGCTGAAGGATAATTTATTTTCTTTCAAAGCTCGAGAAATGACTATTGGAATTCGTGTATATATTTTTTTCATCCCAGAAGATCGAACAACCTGGAAAATAAAATTGAAACAAAATGTACGATGGATGATTGATATTGCCGTTGTGAAAGTCAATGTGAAAATGGACGGTTTTTTCTTCAATTTCACAAAATTCGAAATTGCAGGTCCTATACAAGGAATATGAATACAAAAATATGCATATTGAAGTGTTGTTTGGATGGTTCCGTAACAACGAATAATTCTGAACATCCAATCCAACATGGTGGAATAAAATTGGAAAAAATACTCTAAAATACTATAGTATAAAAACGGTTTGAAGATTTTTAAAGCAACTGGAATCTATCGTACTTTCCAAGCCCTAGTGACCCTTCCACGAATAATCGCCTCGGAAAAAGGTGTAAATTATCCATGATCGAAGCTATTTTATTTATCGCACAAATTGCCACAGATCTCTATGTCGCTTCACTTATTGAAAAGCCTCGGTGTTTCGTGTCGAAGGTACATAAAGTACAAAATGATTTAATGAAATCTATTCGTGTCCCTCGGCATTGGATAATGTAACGCGATTATTAGGTATATCAGTCACGGGCTCGTCGTTGCGAGGAGAACAAGCGTAAAAGAGTGAGAAATATAGAACAAGAGGTGCTACGTAGTGCCATATAGATAGCGTATTCTCTTTCCAAATTATTCCATATATTTCTCAAACTCTCTTTTCCCACCCTCTCATTCCTCTTCGTCTCCTACTGCGATACTTTCTCGTCTCGACCCTCGTTTTCAACGGGAAACGAGAGATAGCGATTCGAGAAGCTCATCAGAGGGGCCCTTCCGCTATTTTCTCTAACTCTCGGTTCACGAGCACGCTATTCACCCTCGCTAACGCCCACATCTGTATATCGTTCGAATTCGCAAGTTTTCATAACTGCGAAAGGAAAGACTGTGAGACGATTATGAAAAGTTCGCCTCGACGAACAATGTCAAAAGTTTCGGATAGATCTTCAAATTGCGTCGAAGATAAAAAGAGACTACACCGAAAAAATGTATTCAAGAAATTGTACACCTCGCAGGTGGTTACACAGTACTTTCAGTATTTTTTTATTACACGATGAGAAAGGTGTTTCGAAGAGTTTCAGCGAATACAATCATTGTCTGCTATCAAGGGATTATCACAGTGTAACGGGTCGAAAAATAGCGGATTGTCACGATTTTTTTTTTCGATGGCCAAAGTACACTAATCAGTCTGATTTTTTAAATCAAATCAAAGCACTTATGAAGAACAGAAAATACATTTTTAAATGTTTTTTTTCTAACGGTTGAAAATGTCTTCGAAATAAAAAGGAGTCACGGTGTACACGATTGTGACCGTAAATATTATCTGTAACGAAATTTGTCGAAAGATTATTAATCAGTGTGAAAGCCACTATTTTGCTGTAGAGATTTTTTAAAAACAGGAATTAACAAAATGGCGGCGATCTCAAAAAATATATCGAATTTAGCGGATTTTTTTCGACAGTTTTTCGTTAAAAGAAAATGAAAGTTTCAAAAAAATGTTCCATAGCAAGATAAAGAATGGCGGGAAGAATGTTGTGTCAAAATTTGAGAGGATAACTTGAAAACTCTTTCTTTGAGAGTGTGCACCGTTTTGAAGAACGACATTTCGAGAAAAACGCGCCCGCAGATGTCACGCAGCTAGTCGAATCCCTTTTTCTGAGAAAGGTTGTAGCAACCGGAATAATTCGAATTTCGCCCCAAAAATTGAACATGTTCACAACCGTCTATACTATTGGATAATGCTTAAAAAATTAGTTTTTTTTTAAATGTTACACTGTGATGATCCCTTAATTTGCGTATATCTCCGTGCATTAGGAAGCTATAATGTCGAAGTTGCCATCGTTGGAATGCGATGAAACTCAATTTTTTTCATTTGCTCAAACGCTTTTGTGGCAGTTTTAGGCTTTGGGGTCTAATGGTTGGATAGTAATAACAATGAAAGAAAAAAATACTACGTTTCTTGTATACCAAAAATACAATTGAACATAGCAGGAAACTGTGAGTGAATAAAACCTCTGCGTATAATTATTAAAGATTATTCAATGCATTCATTCGTTGATAGTAATAGAATGTATTTTTGGTTTTTTTTTTTAATTTTATTCTCCGAATATTCACTAACGACAGAGAAGACAGCTTTTTTCGCAACACCATCAATTGTGAAATTTAAAAAAATCTTAGATTCATGCATGCATTTTTTGCTTGACGTGACCAAATTTGTACGTCACCAAAGTACGCATAGTATAGTAACGAGAGACGAGATGATAACGCAAACAGAAATATTCATCTCTGCAATTCTTACTTTTCGTTATGCCTTCGAGCCCGATACGTCAAACCACACAAACCTTATAAGCTCGAACGTATATATCGGAAATCACGGGTGGATAACGAACGCTGTGCGAAAAGCTTTGAGGAAAAATTGAGAGAGACAGGGAGGTAGAGATGGAGGGTCATGATTGTATACGTCATTGGTTAACGTCGACCGACGAACACACTCGTTAGCGAAATTTATGCGTTTCCCCGATCAACGAGAGACAGCACGAGATGGAAACATTGAATGGGATGCACAATGCTACTATACATTCGTACATTGCCCGCAACCACAAACGATACACCGCACATATAGTCCGTTCCAAACCAAATAAATACGAAAAGTTCATTTATGAACTGTTTAAACAATATGTTATATATACATATACATACATAATTGAGACTGCCAGCAGTGCTCACTATTCGGGCGAACAAAAATCTTACAGATAGGTTGTCTGTTTTTTTTCAAATAATTAAATTATAGGCTATGCGGGACGTTTAGACCCCCGCTCATTAAATCTGGAAGATCTCGTAGTCGATGATGATGTTTTTATCGTTGGAAGGCAATGAGAATTATTATTGTTCAATCGCTCTGAGCTTGAACGCTCAAAAATTTTTTGCGTTCCTTATTAGAGATCTCAAATCCAAATCCGCCGAAGGAATAAAAATCTTTGTTGCATTTCAATGCTGCAAACTTCCACACTGACGGAGCAAAGCACATTCTGCATGTAGTTTCCATCATGTTACGCGATTTCCGCCTTCACTATTCAAATTTCTCGCAATCTGTACACGTCTGACATGCCTCAAGATGTTTTCGGAAATACTTCCTTCAGATTCGAGTGAGCAATTTTGCGCAGTTGTAATTTTTTATAATAAGAACGCCTCGTGATGTTTCTACAACGATGTATGGCGAACACCGCTGACAAATTATACAGAGGAAGTAGGTGAAATTTAACAATTCGTATCTCATCACAGTGGACGCGGAGTGAAAAATCACTTGAATATGAATCATCGCGGCGTATGGATTACCCGGTGCGGTAGGCCATAAATATTTACCCCTATTGCGGTGCATCGTATTATTACACATCGTATAACGAAATAAGCTAGAAAATGCCTGTGGTTCTTGAGACACTCAATAGAAAGAGTCCACACAGGGCAAAATAGCATATTTAATGTTATCGAACTCTTGGGAAATAAAGATCTCCGGTCTTACGAATTACTGTTTTTTTTCCTTCGACGGGAACGTCATTGGGTAAATAGGGCGCACGAATTTGATAAGCGCATTTTGAACGTCTTTTCCCCTATTCCTGCGTGCACATTCTCGGCTTTCCAAAAAATCTCGTATCCCTACTGGAAATGTTAAAAAGCCCCCGGGGCAACCCTCTTCCTTCACGCATCGTGTCTCTCGCGCTGAGGCATGCGGGGGCGTGTGCATAAATCAGGTGTTCACTAACTCCCGCCTGACTCAGTGATCCTTATATTATTTGCTACCTTATTCTTTCGCTCTTTGAAATTGTTCGATCTCGATAGTGTAGCTTCGGGAAGAAGTGCGTGCTGCCAGATGCTTTTCCCATGTTTCCCTTTTGGGGTTTATTTTTGTGCGCCCCACTTCGAGAATTCACAGCTACCGTTTGCTCGAGAGGTACCAATCTGAGACATCCCGTTCGTTCTTAACTCTCGCTCTATTGCTCCCACGCTTTTTCGGTGTTTTGCTTTTGCTCTTTTCAACCTCCTTGAATAAACTCTTGGAGCCCCTCCCCTTTCGTCATCTACTCTCGGTCCCTCTATCAATTCACCCCCCAATTGTTCAACGGATCTCTCACGCTTGAATAATACATCCACTTAACTCCTCCTCCCTTTCCCGTCGTTATCTTCCGCGGAATAATTCGGCGTATTCGGGGACCGAGTTAAAATATTAGCTTTTCACTGATCCAACGCCCATTTCGCGGATATCCATCTATTTTTCTTTTTTTTTCCCTCCACCTCTCGCCCCATGTTATATTGAATCTGGTCGTGTTTCGCAGAGTTCTCGGATCTCTTTTCTTTTATCGTTCTCATCTTGCCGATTCTTGCAGTGAATGAGAAGTTTCGACGAAATTCAATTTTCCGTACATACCGCGTTATTTTCGAACTTCCAACAAGATCAATTTGAACAACGTGTATGTTCAGCCCTTTCATTGCGACGAGGACATCACTTTGTCCCGAGAGAATAATTAATTTAGTATTTAGAAATTACTATTGGCAATGGAAATTTATGCAAAAACAATCGTTTCCACAAAATATACGTGGCTTGTAGTCTGATTACAACTACACATTTGGTCTTATTCAAATTCGTACCTGTTAGCATGGAAAAGAAAACCATCTTCTCGATACAGATTCAATAGTTAGAATGTGACCCAATATTTGGGGAGGGGCTAAAAAAACGTTTAACTTACATGAAAAATGCGAGAAGGTGAAATTTTGTCATTTCAAAGTACCCGGCTTCCCTAAGAAAACATGCAATTTCTTTCATTTACATTAATGCAAATTAATAAAACTTGTGAAAACTGGCCACTTGAAAGGACAGGGGACATTTCCTCTGTACCTTATGGTTAAATTTTAGTGCTACGTTGATCGTATCAGTTCGAAGGGAATTTTTTGTTTGCTGACGTTACCTGAAGCACTTTCCCGCGAAGGTCCTAAGGACGTTTGTTGACTGAGATAACCAGACCTTGGTATTTTCGCGAGTGGTACGTACGCGATGGCCAATCCCTCTTCGTTATATATCAACGTGCACACAGCATACACACACACACACACACACACACACACACACACACACACACACACACACACACACACACACACACACGCACACGCACACGCACACGCACACGCACACGCACACGCACACGCACACGCACACGCACACGCACACGCACACGCACACGCACACGCACACGCACACGCACACGCACACGCACACGCACACGCACACGCACACGCACACGCACACGCACACGCACACACACACGCACACACACGCACACGCACACGCACACGCACACGCACACGCACACACACGCACACACACACACACCGAGAATAGGAATATGGGTTGATGATGCTCACCTTTCTGGCTTGTCCATAGCTTACCTTCCGCTTCAAGAGAGCTCGCAGCTCGTGGCACGAATTAATGGCAGGTGTCAGAGTACCAAGGCATTACCATAACATACCATTTACTCTGGATGTCGCGTTCTCGGTGTGTATCCCATCGACCATCACCGACGCAGGACAGCCCTACGCTCAACCCTCTTTGTCAAGCCCTTCCACTCGACCCCACCTTTCGCACCTTCCTTCCTCCTGCTGGTGAACCTCGATGACTTACCGCCTTCATAGACTTTTGCATATACGTATTAAGTAGTACGAATGAACATACAGACATAGCCGTGTGCGATTGCTGATGGTGATGCAATACATTACCGTTACGCTCCTTTCAGCCGAACACCATTGCCCTGCGGATATCATAAACTAGGGCCAATGTACCCGTCATTTTTTCGAACCAGACGAAAAATCTGTATCAATCACATGTTCGGCAGATCGCGTATTGGCCAGTGATATAAGGTGCTTGAGCCTTATTGGGCGCACGCTGCGAGAGGAAAGCTCATGGTATTAACAACGACCGTTGACCAATGGCAAAAGTATAAGTGCAAATGGACTTGAAGTTTGCATTGTTGGAACGCAACGATTTTTTTTTCACCCGTGTAGAGATTTGAGTCAGGAAAAAGTACTGCCCCTTACCTGCCTTCCCTAGATAAGATCAGGCCATAGGCCTTCCAGCGTGGATCAGGTTCGCCATGTGACAGGTCTCAGGCCAGGCCCTGATCCGCCGTGCCCTTTTTCGGAAACTGATTAGGAACTGGACAGGGAAATGATCAAATAGTGGAACGGCTTTTAGCGATAAACCAGAGTAAAATAGATAGTATTAGATGTTACTGGTACTTGCTATCTCTTTGCACTCGAGAGGTGACTCTCGCTCACCACTTACTATCGGAGCAAAACAAGCCTCTAGTGCAAAGGGTTATTTCACAAGTATCACACAATCATAAGCGTAAGTAGTCGCCGTGAGCATAGCACTTCCGTGGTACAACAACAGGTCGAACTTTTATCCTCGTTCGATGGTACCTTGCTTACGCGAAGCGCTTCGCTTGAAGCCACTTGGCGGATTATTGACGAAATACATTCAGGTAACGTCTTCCCGGCCAGCATATTGATATTTTCTGACTCGGCGTCAAGACGTTCAAACATCACAAATAATCTGCTTTACTTTTTTGCCTCATTATATAATTTGGTCATTTGTTATGCTGAAATCATTAGTTATTTTAATCCCGATATTTATGATAAGCAATCTTATCGTCGTCGATTATCATTGATGAAATGAACGCTTTTAATGGTAAATAGAATTAGAACAGATTTATTAGTTTCATCCTAATCAATTATAAGTATCTTCAATGGGGTAAAAATCGAAGCAGCTTTACACAGTTCTTAAACACAAGTTCCACTTTTCTGGACATGTCAATGTTCTGGCATTGCCCGGTCATATTTCTGCACGAAAAGGAGCCTAAAAAAACATCGCGGGATTTCTGTAGTTGTAATCTGTTTAAGAAAATTTAGGAAAATATTTCGTTGCATTCCAATGATACAAATTTCATCATAAGTGAAAGTGACCATAGGTTGTTAACAGGGCTGTTATAATATAGCTATGCCAGCCATTAAGAATTATTCTTTTACAAATAATCTTACGAATTGGTATTTTTCTTAGACGATATAAATGATGCAATGCAGGCAATGATGATGAAAATCTTATGAACTACTGTTTCTCTTTCCTTTGACGAGATCGTCATTGAGTAAATAGGGCGCGCGAATTTGATTATTACTGTTTCCCCCATTTTTAAACTATAGTTAGTTTCATTATACTTTCTGTTATCATAGACGTTTGTTGTAACTACCGTAGGGTTTGCTCCTATTGCTGGTGCGCAGGCATTTTGTAGTAGCCGAAACTTAAGATTGCGAAAAAAACTGTAGTCATGTAGAGATACATTTGCCAAATTCGCGAAAAAATTCTAAGATGGCGTGTGCACAACTGAACACTTTTGGATTCGTGAACGATCCATGATATACATTTCAAAGAATGATTCTTATTGTATCAGAATAATAATTGATCTTAATCCCGTTTCTAATACTGACTATGCGGCCTATGATTCCGGTGTTGCCAGCTGGCTCACAGTGACATTAGGTTCTATTGTTCACGAGGAGCAATCTGGCGTCACTGTCGGCCACCTAACGCCTTTGATTCCTTCCGACTAGACCTATTTGTTTGCCAATGATTGTAACGTTATTATCGAAAGGAGAACCGGAGGAAACAAGCAAACCCGAATGTGTGCTAGACATCATTGTTGAAGCATCTAACGCGTCTGCAGTTTTACGACGCTATTGTTTTTTAGATTAGACGGTCGCTTGTGTCACTCATCCCGCATTACTATAAAATGTTTTGTTAGTTGTTAGTTGTTGTTATGTTTTGTTGCCCCGTTGACCCCCCTTTTTGGGGGGGTCGACGGGGTATGTCGGGTCCGGCCTAGCTACCTATGTCATAGGAGAAGCGGGGGTCTCAACATTTTTATTACCAACATGTGGCACGAGTCGAAAGGCTAAAATGGGAAATTTCACACACACACACACACACGCACGCACACACGCACACACGCACACACGCTAACACGCACACGCGCACACACGCACACGCGCACACGCGCACACGCGCACGCGCGCACACGCGCACACGCACGCACACGCACACGCACACGCACACGCACACACACACACACACACACACACAAGGTTGAGTTTCAAAAATCTACAGCATGCTATTCGATAAACCTCTTTAATTGTCACAATGATATTAACTAATTGATATACTTTATGTGATACAACAAATAATTATAGGAATTCATTTGGTTTTTTATGCCATATCTGGGACCAATATGTTACAAGCACTCGGTAGCATAGGGGCAGCGTGCCTAGTTTTGGGAAGGTAGGTACGAGGTTCGATTCCCTTATAGGCGAAATATTTTCTTCGAACAAAAACATTTCAGCAGGCCAGGGAATGACGAATTATGATACAAATTCATTGTAGTGGAACTCTAAATTAAGTGGTTCATTCCATTTTGGATTTTTGAAATATTATATGCATTTCTTTCTGATCAGGCAACCAGGTCAGGCTCATTTGTGACACAACGTTACATTTCCTAGTAGGGCCCTTTCAGGGTGCCTTATTAGTGCCCTACCAGGGCAGTCAGGCAACCTGATCGGGCCCTGATTTGGACCCCATCAGAATTTCTACTCGGGGACGGCTGCTGGCCACGTGAGCGCCAAATAAAACGTATTTTACAAATCTTCAGCCCCCCTTTCTTGTATGTTCGCTGTTTTCTTTTTCTTTTGTATCATTCTTCTGCTTCTTTTGGATCCGGTGACTTCGCTACCAATGAAAATTGGATATTTTGTTTAAGGGAAGGAGTATGTGCCCCTCTTCTCAGATGTAAGAAAATTTTGTATTAGATTTATACGGAACTCCGGAGGGAGAATGTCTCCACTCTACGTTAAACACAAATGAAGACAGTCTTAGTTGTTTTGTTTTAAAAATTAACTGTCTTAAAATGTATTCCTAAACTACCTAACTCTCGGTAAGACGAAGGTTAGGACATCGCCACGGGACGATATGTGTTTGGTGTACATACATATAAATATGTATACGCGCATATGAAGAATGTATCTCGATGTGTTGATGTATGCGGGGGAAGAAGAGTTTCTTCTACAGTCGCATCGCGAATAGTTTTCGTTCTAGTTGTTGCAGCGAAGTACTCTAAAGACGTAGCTCGGAGGAAAGCTTTTTCGCGAGACGCGTGTCTTTCCGAAGATCCCGGCTTGGATAACAGAAGTCAGAAGAACGAAAGAGAGAACAAGAAGGGGCCAGAGGGGCGTGGAATGAGTCGTGAAGACTTTAATTGAGCCAGGACGGAAACGACGCGCAGCTGGCGACTTTATCGACCTTATCATTAAACCGGCGTCGTCTTTCCCCGCTCCATCGCTCTTGTCGTCATTCTTATTCCTGTGTAGTGCCTTGGAAGATCGAAGCTACCCCTAGTCGAAATTATCGCGAATATCATATTTCATAGAGAAAAAAAACGTAAAGGAAGGCCGTGCTCCAACCTCTTTTTTCGTCGCCTCTGGATCAAACGCATTGTCCTTCTTTAGAGAGAACATTCTTGTCTAGCTGCTCCGTCCTCGCAGACCCCTCTTAAACGGCCTCCATAATTTATAGCTCTCTAATTGTTGAGTGAAAACAGCCTTCGTTCGAACGATCATGAAATGGGATTCGAGGGACAGAAATCGGGGAGCCCTTATACGCGAAAATTGTCGGGAATAAATGTAGAGGGTCGGGGAGGTATATATACATGGTGCGTGCTGAGGAACGCGCTAAGAGCTAGCTTCTCGGGTTCACGAGTCGTAGTGCGAGTAAAAGAGAGCAATTGATTTCGCATCGGCGAAAGCGGGAAGGAGAGAGTGTTTAGCAACGCGAATCGACTTGACAAGGGAGAAGAGAGATTCGCGTAGTTGGAAGGAACCCGCTCAAGCGTCTCGTTTATCAGCCTAATTAATTAGCAAGTCCAAAACTTTGCTTCGATGTTGTTCCATAGTTGATGTGAGTACACGAGAGACGAGGTGAACAGAGACGTATTCGTCAGTTACAGACTAGCGGAGTATAACCCGAGATATGGGTTGGAGATTTTTCCGCTGTTGCGCGGAATAAGAAAGGATATGGAAGAGGAAGGCAAATCGACGTCAACATTGAGCAATCCAATTAACCCCATATCCCGAGACGCGATGACGAACTTACGCGTTATATTCTATAGCGGGTCTGGAATTCCACTCAGAATTTTGAAATTTCTGCGACGAAACATTCGTAAACTCTCTGAGACGGAACGTCTTCATTTTTTTTACCTTGCTCAATACTTTGCTCTGAATAAAAAAATGTTTATTTGTTTTTAAGACAACACTCAGAAGAGATAAGCCAATAGAATCTATTTGGCAGCTCGCCTTCGTCGGACAGGTTGGAATGTAACGGACGTTCTTTTTCATCTTTATTTATTTCATTTTATTTTTGTACAAAATTTTGTTTTTGCTGATTTAGGTTGCTGATTTCTGATGAAGACCCTAAAAACCCTCGAGTAATTTTTGTTGCGTAACTCTGACGAAAAAAATTGGGCAATTACGATCAAATCCATTGCATTTCGATGATTCAACGTTTTACAAATGTTCAAATTCATCGAGACCTCGCAATAAAAGATTAGGCATACACCAGTTATTTTGTTATAAAATTGATTTCTCGATGTTTAGAAACACTTCGAACGTATGTTCATCGAAATAAGCGAACTCCAAAGAGTTTCAGCAGAACAAACTTTCTCTTGGGAAGAAGTAGACAAAAGTGCAGTCTTTAGAATAAGAGATACTTTATCGTGCCAAAAACAATCATACGAACTATTTGAAACACACTTCTTGAACACGTTGATAGCTGAAGTTCGTTCCGACGCTCGCAATATCAGTTTTATGATCAGCCCCGGTGAGCATAGCTTTGGAGGCTCGCCTCGGCAGTTTGGTTATAAAGGTGCAATGGCCGATAAAAGAAGCGTACAAGTATGTTTTGCATTGCGATAACTGAGAAAGTGCCCAGTTGTATAAAGCCGATAGAAGCAGCACTACCTTTTGTTCTTCGTGCCGGTTTTTAGCGTCGATCTAGCCGATACTCTTGCCCAACGACGTACGGGCATTTACAGATGGATACAGCAGTAAATGCGCGATAATCCGACTCAAAGGAGTTTTCAGGAGTTTTGATGGCTCGTAATACGCTTGAGCGCGAGTGCTTGATTGAATGTTCAGCATCGTCAAAAGGCAACTACGCCATGCGAGGAAGGGAAAGAGAACCTTACAGACCTTATATAGACACACAAGCCTCTGTGGTATATCGGTCCCAATGAAAGATCCGCAGGAAGATGGATCTTTGCAATGCTCGATCGAAAAAATAGCTCCAGATATGAAAAGTGCAGTGGGGACGCGCATTCCCACAACAATCGCTAGGGATCGAGTCGCACACTGTGAAAACCTTTTACAACAACAACGTGGTGATACGACAGCATGATCGAAGCATGGGACACATATGATGCTGAAGTTTGCCTCGCCGAAACGCAACGAAAATGCTTTTTCATGCTTTTATTTCTTCAATTTTATTATTATCCAAAATCTTTGTTTGCAGGTTTTGGTTATAGATTTTTAACCAACCTTCTAAAAAAAACTTAAGTGATTCTGAGGCAATTCTAAAGATTCGATTCTTCAACCCTCCGACTGCCACCAGGGCAGCAGGACGAGAGACCGCATTTTACGGTGGTCAGTTGATCACGGCCATTTCTTTGGCACCAGTTCCCGTGGAAACGGGTACTATTTGCGTAATCAACCTTTTTAAACGTGTTATCCCATGTGACGGCAATTTTTTTTCGCTTTTCTGGGAATTTTTTCGTTGAATCATTAAAACACACTATCTTTGAATTTTGACCACACATTTATTAACATTTTTCCAGTCCCTCAGAATTTTATCAAACAAAAATAAAGAGTTGAATCGACTTAAGACGGAATGACACCTCATCGCGGTCGGTATGGTAGAGCAATTGTAGATACCCAAAAATCTCTGAAACGGCTCTTCAGATCCCGTCGAAACTTTGCAAAACGACGTCAAATAGATAGACGAACAGCTGTCTGCCCCTCAAATTTTCTGAATTTGAGAAAAAAACCGTAGATTGGCTTATGATAACCCGATCTACGTTTTTTTTCTCAAATTCAGAAAATTTGAGGGGCAGACAGCTGTTCGTCTATCTATTTGACGTCGTTTGGCAAAGTTTCGACGGGATCTGAAGAGCCGTTTCAGAGATTTTTGGGTATCTACAATTGCTCTACCATACCGACCGCGATGAGGTGTCATTCCGTCTTAACACCGTTCGGAAGACACTCATGTGTAAAAAAAGTCATTTTTTTACTTTTTCAGCTTAAATAAAAACTATGGCAGATATAAATATTTTTTTAGATATCATGGAAGCCAATTTAAAAAATACAGTTTTGAGAAAAACGCGTTTGAAAGTTAAGTACGATTTACACAAAGAAAATGTTGACTCACCATAAGTCTGCTATGCTGGGTTCATACAAGACGCACACATATTTTGCAATTTTTGATACAACATGGACCTGTCACATGGGATGACCGCCTTAAGCCACGTTCGGAAACATAGTGCGTTGAAGTTTATGGTTAACGCACCGAGATAACTAACTTTTTTCAACACAGCAAGTCTAAAAATGTGTTTTATTCGCCATTGGGGGGGGGGGGGGGCACTACGATGGGCCGAAAGGTCGTTTTTCGATTTTTTTTCTACTAGTTTATATATTTGGGATTTGGAAAAGAAAGTATGTTATTAAACATACATTGAACTTATTTCGTGTGTATTATAATTTTAAATAATGGAAAAATAACGTTATTTAAGTATAATAGAGCCTATGTATAAAAAATGTGGTCCAACAGCTGGATCGATAACTAGACAATGGTTGGCCTGAAGTATAAAAATTAAAAAGTTTTATAATCTATATAAATGTAAGTTCTCGTTGTACGTAACCGTTTTCTGAAAAAAAAAAATCACAAAATGGAGCGTGTTAAAAAAAGTGTAATTTTGGCTAAATGTTTACTTACATTCGGGCTTTAAACAATACTAAATTTAAAAAACGGCTACGTATAACGATAGCTTGTGCAACTACGGAATTATTGGTTTTAAAAAATTGAAAGTCGGACAAAAGTATTTATTAAAGCTAATTCACATAAGTGTTTATTTAAAAAGAATGGAATAAAAACGCCGTTTTCAAAAACAAAAAAGTAAACGCAACAATTAAATCATAACAAAAATAAATTTAAAAAAAATCGAAATCACAAAACTTCGAATGATTAGTCCAATTCGTTCACGTTTTATCAAATTAACTAATGATTAATACGTATTGCTGGTCAACCACATGCTAAACATATATTTCATACGAAACAGTACAATACTATGATAAATGGACAGAGCCCGTGTCGAGGTCGTCTTCATTTCAAATGGTACAGACCAATTATGATATATCAAAAACATCATTCTACATTAATGCAGTGTCGCGACGCCTCCCGATATGCGGTGCATTCATTTATCAGCGTATTGTTTTCTTCGGCGTTCAGCATGTTAGCTGTTCAGTATGATGTTGATCAACGATATTTGTTTAACATTATGTTAATAAAATATATCGTGAGGGAGTTTGACTAAGCACTTGAAGTTTCGTATGTTATCGCTGACGATCTCTCACAACGAAGCAATTTTATCGTTATGAACAAAGTCGCTTCGATTATTAAATACCCGCTACAAATGTATCCTATACATGTATCCTATATGAATACGATATACACGACACATGAGACTGATTTGACGAGGTTTGCCAGTTCGAGAGATGAAAAAAAAACGCTCGATTTTATTTTGATACTTACCGAAAGCAAAAAAAATCGCGTGAACCATCCCGAATATGAGCTTGTTGGAACTATTTTTTCAATCATCCTAAGTAGAGAGCACTTCGGTGTGTAAGCAATTAAAATACGAGTATGGAATTGTCAAAACATTTTTTTTCGAACAATATTTGCGCAAGTTACGAATGTTTCTATTGGCATCCAAGTACATTTCGCATGATGCTCGTTGGAGCGTTTTTAACGAATCCTCGCTTGCCCATGAAAAGTTTTCAACGCATTGAACAGAAAACATGTCGAGGTTAGCCTTTTTCATTATTAATTGAACGAACGTATAGATCCTGATTCCAATATTCACAACACCATGATTCATAATGATGTCGAAGTTTGCATCGTTGGAATGCAACGATTTCTTTTTCCATTTTAGCATTCCCTTACTTTTCTCGTTGTCCAAAGGCTTTCTATTGAAAATTACGACGGTAGATCTCTAATAAGAAAAGTTTTTAAAAACATTTGAGAAACTAAAAAGGACTGACTTCCGTTGCATTCTAACGATGCAAACTTCAACATCGTAATTTATAAATTATTGCACTACCTCTCGCTGCAAAACCTTTTATAACTGATTCTCGATTAATTTCGTCTGTTTGATGCACCAAATGACGGAATGCTACCAGCACTTGTTTGTGTTAACGCGAAAAAAAAATATCTTGTATCCTATTATTTATCAATATTTGAACCTTATAGATGACATTAGTAGCATTGCTATGATTGTAATGATCCTGATTAACCCTAGAACCATGTATACGGGTCGTTTGCGTCCAGGCCAAATCATTCAAGGGCGACTATCACTGGACCTTCGCAGGTACAGCCCTGAAACCTTGACGTAAAAAAAGTTTGGGACAGGGAAAGTATAACAACCAAAAGTTTTATCGTATAGTTAAGAGTCCAAAGAAGACCCATGATTCTTTTCAGATTTTCCTTACACAATGACATAGTCAAATAAGCGACGGACACGAACGACCCATGTGCATGGTCTACGGGTGCTGAAAACTACGACATGGTTCTAGGGTTAATATTATATCGATCACCCACCGAGTTCACGCTATAATCTCACAAACTGTGCTACAATTACGTACAATTTTCCGCTGCGCTTTTCACGAAGAAACGCAAAAAATTAATTTGCTCGACGAACTCTCAATCTCGTTCGAATAATTTCTAACCACTGTTCTCTCACGGGCATAGCACGTAGTTCGCAGAAATTCGCCATGAATTTTCGATTGTCAAAATATTATTCATAGCGGCATAGTGGATTTCATCGAGCTCGTCAACATGTCTCTGTACGTGTATATATAGATACACACACACATATATATGTACACAACACGATAGGATTATACTTTCGATCCCTGGATTCGGTTGATCGTACTCCTCAACAGAGTTGGTAACAGTGTAGAAGAGGCAGAATTTAAATATGAGTGAGTGAGAGAGAAAACTAGGTAACTGAGCAAGGTTTAGCGAAAATCCATTTCCCTCCCTCTCTCTCTCTCTCTCTCTCTCTCTCTCTCTCTTTCTCTCACCCTCTTTCCCTCCGTCTCTTCACCGCTTTCGCTAATTGAATTACAATATTAATCGAGGCAAAACGCTCTCCGGCCCACAGCGATGTTTCCCACATTGCCGGATTAATAATTCACGAACTCAGAATTGATCTGGGCCTGGTGTGTACGTCAGTTATACATACGCTTCTCATAATACACGGTATTACAGAAAGGGAGCGAGAGGAAGAGGATGAGAGAGGGAAAATGAGCGAAAGTAAGCGCACGAGTGTCTGCACATGGCTTCACCGTCCTTTTCTCAAATCCACCACACCGGACTCTAATTTTTCTATAATGAAACAAGTAAAAAACATGGCTCGTTAACTATGAAACGGCGCTTGCGAAAACGGTCCTCTGTTTATCATTGAACTCGTTCTACAGTTTACTCTTTTATGTATTTACGCTCCAATCGACGATGACAAAATGTCACGCTCTATTGTTAGATCGCCTTAAAATCGTTGATACAAACGCTGTATACGTCATTCCCAAATCCCATGCAATTTCCCACCCTCTTTCGTCAGCGTGTTCTCTCTCCGTCTTTCTCTCTAACTCGCACTGGTGCATCGGTAACTCAGTTCGGAATCGCCATTCCCGCTTACATAAACGGTTTCTGGCATGGTCGGTCGACTCGCTCGGTAGTGAGTGCGAGTGTATTCGGGATTTTCACTCCCACCCATCCCTTGGAACATCCTCTCGATTTTGCTCATTCCGAAGCGAGATCGTAGCATTGTTTCCGAGAGCTTTTGTCGGTAAATCCTTTGACTGCTGGTTCAACGGGACTCGAGAGTACACGAATACCGCCTGTTTGATTCTTCGTTCTTCAACGTGCATACCCGTATCACATGGCCCAATCTCGGAAGGGCGTAAAGCTTACGGTTGTAAGTAGACTCGTCGCCCTTGCCCTCGTCATGTTGATCGAAATATACGCGGTGTTTTTTTTCTTTCTTTTGTAGTGTCCGTGTGTCATATCGAAAGCTTACACTCTTTTATCAATGATTCATCAATGCAGAAGAATGCCAATTGTTTGTCTCCAATTTGTGCCTCTCTCTCTCTCTCTCTCTCTCTCTCTCTCTCTCTCTCTCTCTCTCTCTCTCTCTCTCTCTCCCTAGGTCTCCCTGTTTGCTGAAAGTCCCGCCACTTTGGTTTGTTTCCGCGCAACTACTGCTTTAGTCATTGTTCCCTTTTTTCAACATTGTTCACGTTGATTAACGCGAAACCAACATGTCTTTTTTCCGAAAAAGATCGTCCCTCCACAGAAGGCGTAACTGTCCGCATATGTAGATCATAGCATGGAATGTGGATAATCTTTATCAGCTAAAAACACCTTGTGACCTCAATCCGTGGAAATGCTGGGCACTGAGCGAATTATTAGAGTAACTCAATAATGGAACTAAATTAGGCAAGCGGTTAAGCGAATTTCATGCTATATACGTTAGGTCGTTTCTGGACAAGGCAATATGGAAGACGATTGAGAGCGAGTGTCTCGATTATCTTGTGATTATCCCAAAAAGTAGATGGTGCTTTCTGCTATTTTTACCGCAGCATATACAATTTTTTAAACAAACCCTCTTCATGGCCGATTCATGAGACGAAAAAACAATTGTACCACCACGTAAAACTAAGCGTATGTAGGCCCCTATTGGGAGGTGGTAGCTCGCAAAATTCTCAAATTTATCCAGCCAGTGAAACTGAGGCTGCACTTCACCCAGCCGTATCCGCGTAAAAAAAAACTCCGAGGGGCAAAGATCGTAAAAATCTCGAGATTCTGAACTCGTTCTTACCACTCCTTCTGCTTGCTTTCTTCTCTGCCCGCAAGAGGGGCTAAAAAATCTCTATATTTTGTTCTCCCTCACCCTTGCTCGCGCTTATTCTGTCTCTCGTGCTCTCGCGCTCCATGCTCGAGGATATTCTCTTATTCCACCTTTCTTCGTCCCTGTTTTATTTCAAAGCCGCCAGAGTGCGCTCACCGGGGCGACGAGTGATGCGAGAGATTGAAAAGGGAATATTTCATTCATGTTTCCTCTTTCACTCTTCGCCTCGCTCTCACTCTCTGTCTGTACCTTCCACAGCTTTTCGGCGCACGACAAGACGGGAACTGGCATTGTAAGCGCAAGTTTCTTCATCCATGAGAAAATCTCGGAGTCTGCAGTTCCACTTGTGTTTTATTATATAAAACCTGCTTCACACAAGAAATCCGGATTTTTTCCTCCTTCAATTCCTTTAATATCTGCCGAAAATAGCTGTTCACTTGCCGTACCCACAAACGTAGAACGGACCAATTGTAATTGCCCTCTGTATCGTGAGCACCGCGATTTTGTTTTGATAATTCTTTCGAACTTGTAAATTCCGATACGCGTCATGGCGACGATGCGCGCTGGGTACGTTACACTATAAATTAATAGAGTGCAGCCGTTTTCGTAGAAACAAAATGACTAGACACTGATGTGGAACAAACATACAATTTTTAATATTTCAAAATAGAACGAAATATAGTCTTTCAATTTACAAATTTTACACTAAGAAACTAGTAAAACAATGTTCAGAATTATGTGTTTAAGTTTGGCTTTTATAATGTGCCGATGTGTTCAGTTGAATGTTTGGCGACAACTGACTCTTCTCGTCGATGATCGAAGCGTCGTGTCCACAGCGAGGAATTTCTTATTTGGTGTGATTTGAAATTCTTGATTTTCATTGGGTGAAAACATTTGTCATCGATATGTAAGCGCGTTGCTTTGTGACCAATCGCAAAAAGAGTAAAATACCAGGCGGGAAAATCCCCGAAGTTCGTCGGTAAAATACCAGGCAGCAATATTTGAATGAAGTTTTCGAATAAATCCTTATATACTCAGAAATATCACGCAGAAGCAATTGACTGAAAATCTTTTAAGTTGATGAAGAAGTATGCAAAACATGATCGGGACATTTGGCCGCAAATTGTGCAATTGATTTTCCCGGTATCGTCCCGTAGCGAGAATGCGTCGTGCCGAACAAGAGCCTTTAGACCCTTTTTATGGACGCCAGGTCAGACAAGGATTCGTCGACCTGGAAAAGCGCCGAGGAGTTGTAAGCTCACAAGCACGTATCGTTCAGAAAACTAATATCTAAACGAAATGATTAATATAAAATGTTGAACGCGTGATTGAATATTCACCCGTGCAGAAATGTGACCAGGCATTCCCTCCTTTGTGTCGGGCCCGGACCAGACTTGCCTTGTCTGATTACCTGACCGGGCCCTCCCATGGAACAAACCGGAATGAACGCAGAATCGTTTTTACGGCTTATCCTCTATGTTTGGAAATTACAATCTTCTGGCCGGGGTACATTCCGAGCAAGTACACCTTCACATGATGTCAACCCGGCCAGAACATTGACATGTCCTGAAAAGTGGAGCCTGTCTTTAAGAATTGTCCAAAGCTATTTTGCTTTTCACCTCATCAAAGATATTTCTAATTGATTCCGATGAAACTAATACGTGTGTTCCAATTCTATTTACCATTAAAAGCATTCATTTCATCAATGTTAATCGACGAGGATAAAAATGCTTATCATAAATACCAGGATTACAATAACTAATGATTTGAGCATAACGAATAGCCACATTATTTAATGAGGCAAGAAATAAAGCAGGTAATTCGCGGTTTCTTAACGCCTTGTCGCCATGTTGGGAAATATCAATGTTCTGGCTGGAAAGACATTACCTGAATGTATTTCGCCAACAATCCGCCAGGTGGCTACAAACAAAGCGCTTCGCGCAAGCAACGTATCATCGTACGAAGATAAAAGTTCGTCCTGTGCGTTGTACCATGTACAGAAGCGCACTGTTAACAGCGTGCACTTATGCTTATGATTTTGCGATATTTGATAAATAACCCATTGCACTCGAGGCTTTTTCGCTCGGATGGTGAATGATGAGTTATAATCACCTGTCGAGTGTAAAGGGATATAAGCATCAGTATACCACCTAATACTATCTATTTTACTCAGGTAGATCGCTAAAAGCCTTTCCAGTACTTGATCGTTGTCCTGTCCAGTGTCTAATCAGTTCCCCCAACCAGTTCCTGGAAACAGGAACGCCAAACCACGGCCTGATATTATTTAGCGAAGGCAGATCAGGAGCAGGACTTTTTCCCGACTTAAATTTCTACACGCGCATTGCGTGATGCAACACGCAATACCATCGAATAAGCATTTGTCAACGGGAAACTTGATTTCCCTATTTTTTAAACCGTCGTTCGACCACTATGCACTATAGTATGCTATTTATCCCGCAGACTCAAAATAGAAACGTAATACTTTTGGATTTCTTGCTAATGCGTACAAAAATATAACGAAAAATTGGAGAAATGCAAGCTGTAGGAAATTAGAACGAGTACAATTCGAAGTCAAAAATAAAAATGACGAACGTCGAAGGCAAAGTTTTTGCTTGTTCGATCTTGAACGATCTACATTGAAAACGCTGAAACGACAGTTCATCAAAGAGCGAAGTTTCTCGTTGAATAGTTTTCATTTAAATTCACTTTTATCTTACTCGTGTGCGTTTTCGGCTATTACGAGGTTCCCGAGATGACAGGAAAATTACAAGCCCTCTCTCGTTCCATTCCGCTCTTTCAGCGCCAAAAAAGGGACTCGTGAGATGAGAAACGGCAACTAGACGGAGGGCCACCTACCCTGCGGGCTCGAGACTTCCCTTTATCCATCCTCGCATCCTTTTTCTCCCGCGCGCGGGTTGGCAGTAACCCGCCTCGCGGCACGTAAAGGACAGGCCGCGGTTTATTTTAATAACCCGGATGGCATCCTTCGTTACTCTTACTTACAAAGTATAATGTAGAGAACGAGGGACACGGAGGAAGGAGGCAAACATTCGAAAAGATGAGGGAAAAAAGGACGAGAGTCTCTTTCCTCGACGTTGTTATCCTCAATATGCGACCAATTTGAATACTCACCTGATTTTTCGTCTCATTTTATTTTTTCTTACGGGAGCGATATTCCTTTTTTCTTTGCTTCGCCTTCCAACAAGAAGGAATTTGATGTTTTTCGGAACTCTTCCCGCCCAGATGATAATCTACATATATATTTTGTGACATCTGTTACACGAAGATTAAGACGAAGGAGCAGGAAAATGAGACGACCGAATAAGCTTTGTATTTTTACTTAGTGCCATAAAATTGTATCGTTTTTATTTCATTTTTTAGAATAAAAAATTCACGCTATTGTGAATCTTGTTGCTTGATGAAGCAACTCGTCGTAAAGTTGTGTAATTGTTCATTCAAAGATGTGTTTTTTTTTATTCTGTGCCACAGAACACGAATGCCCAGGCGGCACTGCAGGCAGCACAAGGTCAGGGAGTTCAGGCTCAAGGAGGCGATACCCAAGGAGGACCCAACACCGTTCTCAGAGTCATCGTCGAGAACATGATATTCGCGATTTCCCTGGAGACTCTCTATCAGGTAAGGCATAAACGACGAATTAAGGTCTTATATATCTTTGGATGGGCGAAAAACGAGGATTTTCAAGCTATTTTTTGAAGTCCTAATAAACCAATCGAAATGAGGTTTGAAAGGTTTATTTGACATATCTGTAGGTCCTCGAATCATTTTTTTAATTTTCCATAAAGATACAAAATAGCGGGCCAGTGGCCGGTAAAAGGAGAACGTCTTATTTCTAGTGCGTCCACGGACAGTCTCGTTGGAGACGCACGTGAGCACCTAGAACAAAAAATAAACATTTTCTGTAATTTACATGAGTTTTGCTAGCGAAGTACATACGATTGTAACGAAATATTGATTGTTCCAAATTTGCCACCATTGTGAAAAAAATCGCATTTTCGACTAAAAAGCGGCTTTAATTTGTCTACAAAAACCGTAACTGTTAATCGATCGTAAAAATCGGGTGCACTTCGTCAGGAAATTTATCTACAAGGAACATCACTTAAGTGTCCGTCGTCGACTTTGTTGAAACTCATGTATGTGATAAAACATTCAAAACTATTAGACACATATTTTTTTATCTGCGAAAAAACGATTTCAAGGAAAGGAAACCACCTCTCAAAGACAGGCGTGTCGAGGGGTGGTTTTGTAGTTCACCCACAAGCAGTTCACCCATCCGAATGAAACAGAAACCAAAATTCTTCTGATGTAAAACGATGAAAAATCGACTATACAATATTTGGAAAAAAATGAAATTAAGGGCTGACACGCTTTTCTTTGAGCAATCGTCTCCCCCTTGGAGGCGTTTTTTCCGCAGAAAAAAAATACGTGTCTAATAGTTTTCAATGTTTTATCACATATATGAGTTTCAATAAAATCGGAGACGGACACTTAAGTAATGTTCCTTCTAAGAAGCTACGGATGAAATTTGAAGTCAATCCCCATATAGGGTCGCCTGTCGTAACAAAAATGCCAGCATTCAGCCATTAAACGGTTTGCTGATAATCGGCCAATGATTCGTCGACCAGCATTGGCGTACTGTAGGCGGATGAACGGCTTGCCAGATCTATGCCAGTCATTCGTGGGCCAATACTATCGCACCGATAATATGGCGATCAGCATTGGGGTATCGTAGGCGGATGAACGGCTTGCCAGATCTATGCCAGCCATTGGTGGGCCAATACCATCGCACCGATAATATGGCGATCAGCATTGGAGTATCGTAGGCGGATGAACGGCTTGCCAGATCTATTCCAACCATTGATGGTTTGTTTTTGGGCGTTTTGCAAATGCAGGTCTTTAAACTGTAACACGTAAAAACCAGGGATAAGGTTTCGAAAAACATATCCCACTGATGAAGCTGAAATTTTGCACCGACCTTCTTTTCAATATTTTAAGAGAACCTTTAAAAGGAAATTGGCGACTAGCAATAGTTTTCGATATATCGTATATTGAAAGTTATTTATTGTACTGCGCTTCTACTATATTAAATAAACCCAAACAAACCCATCCCACATGGCAAGTGATATGCACATACGGGCGAGCACTGTTTGTCAGGAAGCAGCGCGGCCGGAGGAGTGGGGGGTGTCTATCGGATATATAGATATACTCGTATGGCGTGACATAATAAACTTTACAATGCGATGTATCGAAAACTATTGCTAGTCGTCAAAAATCCCCTAACGGTTTCTCTTAGCATAATGAGAGGAAGTTCGGTGCAAAATTTCAGCTCGATCAGAGGAGTATGCTTTTCGGAACTTCACCCAAAACGAGCGAGTTATTTTTACAGCCTAAATGGACGAAAATAATTGTCGGTAAACTTTAATGTGACGAATAAAATTATCGGCATACAAGTAAGGAACGAACAAACGATGGATTCTCTAAGTGTTAGAATGGCTAAGTGGGTAGGACGCTCGACACTAGAACGAAAGGCGCAGGTTCGATCCCGATGAAAGGTAAAAACTTGAACAATGCAGAAAGCGTTTTTAATGCAATTAGTCTATGTACATGGACATAAGTAAAGCATAAGAAAACAAAAAAGATACTACTAGAATTTTTATATTCATAATTTGTCAATTTTTTGTTTTTCATTTCCGGCAGAAGATCTGGCAGCCGTTGCTGGGCCAATATGGGCGTATGATAGTTGGCCAAGTCTTAGCAGCCATTCATGGTTTACCATTACCAACCATGCATGGTGCGGATCTGGCCCGTTTATATAGCCATTACCGCGCCATCGTTTGTTCTTTGGCAACCAGTCGTGGGCCATTACTGTGCCTATTGTAAAACCCTATTTGGGTCGGTTGAAAATTGGGTAATTATGCAGAAGTGGGGCACCACGCCAATTTTGGCGCCAAATTTTTTGTTCGATACGAACGTCTCCCGTAGGTCACCACTAGTGAATTTAAGTCGGGAGACACTGAGATTTTTTATTATTTCCATAAGTTATGAGGTTTTGAAGTTTGTTGAAAACAAAATTATTGTTTTCATAAATGTGATTTTTGCAAACAATAAACCCAAACAAACTCACGAGTTTATAAGAGACCAAATCAGTCAAGATGTAAACACGCCATAGCGCCAGAGAAATAACACATTTTTACAATCATTGTGTTCGCGCGTTCAGGTGTGTATATATGACTCGGGCACGTTCTTGAAATCGCGTATTTCGTAATTTCAAAACCCCATAACTTATGGAAATAATAAAAAATCTCAGTCTCCCCCGACTCAAATTCACTAGTGATGACCTACGGAAGACGTTCGTACCAAAAAAAATGTTGGCGCCAAAATTGGCGTGGTGCCCCGCTTCTGCATAATTACCGAAAATTGTAGGAATTTCCGAGTCCGCTCAATTTTGAAAACGCGGTTTCAAGAAAAACGCGTTTAAAGTTTTACAACAATTTTTTTCGGGTCATATCATTCTTGGAATGTTTATACGTATCAAACATACCATTCTGGGATGTTTATACATGATTTAAGGGGTCTTCTCACTTTAGACGCTGAAAAAGGCTATTTTCATTAATTTTTTTGATAGGTTTATATCATAGACATTGATATAAAAGTTGTGACACTTAAGAAATACAATTTTGAAATACATTTTTAAAAACATTTATTTATCTAAGTAAAAAATTGTAGGTCTGCGCTGTTGATGAAAGCTGGGAGATGGATCATCCGAAACAAAAAATCAAACGGTTTTAGATTCAGCATGTTAATGGCTATAGCGCATATCATACGATTTGTGATATATGCAAAAATAACAAAATGGCGGACATTTTTCGAAAAAACAAAAGAAAACGTGTTTTTTTCACCTTTTTGGCAAAAAAAGGAAATATCAAAATTTAAAAAAGTCCTCGATATGCGCTATAGCTATAGCTGTAAATAATATGTGGTTGAAATTTCATAAGGATTGGTTCAGTAGTTTCGAAGGTTTTATCAACAAGCCGTCAAAAAACGTTGTTTCGAGAAAAACGCGTTTAAAGCTTGTTTGGGTTGCGTAAATATATTAATTTTTTTTTTAAATGTATTTCGAAAGTGCATTTATCAAGTGTAACAACTTTTATATCAATATCTATAATATAAACCTATCAAAAAAATTCACGAAGATAGCCTTTTTAGCGTTTAAAGTGAGAAGACCCCTTAAGTCCATAAAAAACTGATACATTTCCTTCAAAGGTAAATAAGGTTTCAACAGAAAAATAAGAATCCGCAGAATTAGAAATGAAGAGTCGTGACTCATATCCATTTATGTCAAAACCCAATAATTCACACGGAAATTACAAATGTGAGTAAACTCGAGACGTCGTGCGTTAAAAATCTCCTAAAAATCTCAATCACCTACAGTATGCGGAGAATGAAGCTGGC
Source organism: Ophion slaviceki (assembly GCA_944452715.1). NCBI lineage: Eukaryota > Metazoa > Arthropoda > Insecta > Hymenoptera > Ichneumonidae > Ophion > Ophion slaviceki. Next base: position 30,633,214 of record OX101785.1, on the reverse strand, counting down.
GAAAGGCTCATATCGATGCTTCACCTCCAATGAAAATTCACTCAACCCCGTTCTCTTTCTCTCGCGCGCTCTTCCGCTCTGGGTTTCTAAGCCTACAGCTAATGATTACTTAAGAGCTCTCCCTCTCTCACTGGCTCGACCGCACTCAATGAAGGTCTCCGAGACCGTTTTTTATTCCAAAATAATATCATGCTAGTAGGTTTACAAAGTTGGAAGGTAGCGTAAATTCTTTTGGTCCATGGGTTTCCTTCGAGCTATCTACCCCCGAGTGTACATTCATCTCCGGAGGGCGAGAGAAATAGAGAGAGAAATAGAGAGAGAGAGAGAGAGAGAGAGAGAGAGAGAGAGAGGGCGAGAGAGACGAGAGCGAGGAAAAGCGGTACCAGTTGTTTGCATCTAAGCGAAACGACCGTGAGCGCTCCCAAGAGCGTGAGGTTTACACAATTTGTAGAGTCAACGGTGGTAGTTAGTTGACCGTGAGCCTTCACCGACGTTAAGTATATTGTGTGACCGTCATTAGGGACGCGCCGCTCGCAGCGGCACTTGCTCCCAGTTTTTCAGCCGCGAAATATCATCCCCCACAGGGATGTGTATAGGAAGCCAGTAAGTATGGTTGAACTACCGCTTTCTGGCTCTCTTCTCTCTCTCTTTCATTCTCGCCTTCCTCTTTCGTTGCTTTTCATGATCGTCCCTATCTCACCGGGATCGAGAAACACCGGGGATAACGGGGAGTGCTTCCGGTTTGAGTTGAGTGGTTCATGCATTTTTGAACGAGCAACTGGGTTGCCTCTGCCTTTACTCCTATCTACAACCTACGCATAGATATAAATATAGATACGAGTGTACATATACGAGTGTGCAAGAGGGTATATGTATATACACGCAGAAAGGTTGTTTTGATCGCGTTATAACTACGTAATGTCGGCTATCGGCATATCTGGCTATTTTGAGGACGGCCTGCGAGGTTTTTTTCAAAACGAATCTTTGATTCCGGGGACAGGGCGACCCTCGAAAAGATATTTATTCACATATGCTTACATTTATCCAAAGACGGTTTTGAACACACTGGAGTTTGTATGATGCTGAATATGGGGTCAATTGGCTACTATGAGGATGGTACTTGAAGTTGAATGTCTTGTATGTGTCTGATTCAGCCACACCTTGAAAGCCCTCCCACAGATATGCTTGCGAGTGTCGTGGTATCGTATTACTGTTTATAGCGTTTATACCGGCGTCGCCAAAATGTTTCACTTGAGCTTTTTACGAAGGCGAAAGAGAAGGGGAGAGATAGTGAGAGAGAGAGAGAGAGAGAGAGAGAGAGAGAGAGAGAGAGAGAGAGCGCATGGCCCATACCGGAAACTGACTTCCACCGTACGACGTGTAAACCTAACTTAATCCCACCATGCCGGGACCGTAAACCGTGCGCTTACTCGCTGTGCCCACTCTCTGCATTTACGGTTTATATGCATGTGCATCGTGCTTTTGCGTATGTGTGTATGTATGTGTGTGTGTACAGGGAGGAAAGTGGTAGACACGCGTGAGCAAGCGGTAAATGCACGCCGGAAATGATATTAGTTCCGACTACGGATACCGCGAAGCCCCCGCACTGTGGGTCTGACTACGTTATACAGGTTGTGCACCAAAAAGCTCACCACAAAGACCAGAACAGCATCCTTCAGCCCACAGCTTCTGCCCGCAATAAGCGTATCCTCTTTATCCGCGTAGCGTCCAGTCCTCTAATTTTATTCCTATCTCGCGTGTGCATCTACGGTTTCCCCCAGCCTCTCTTCCTCTCTTTTTCCCTCGCCGTAGGTATTGGCCGTCTGGATTGATGGGATTGGGTTGATCATCGGGGCTTATCGCTTGAATGGCTCGCTCCCCTCTTCCGGAATGCCAGAGAGATACTTTTTAATGGAATTGGGTCTTGAAGGGACAATGACGCTCTCTGTACAGGCAATGAGAACTTTTGATCGAATTGCAAGAATTAAATGATTTTTTTCTCTTCATTTTTTGAATAACCGATGGCTTTGGTACCAAGTACTCGTTAAGGAACTTGTCGATAACTTTTTTACGTTGCCTATCTCTATTTACGATATATCTCTAGTTCGATATATTCGAGCGTCGCGCCGTTTGTCCCTCTCTTTTTCCTTTTCGTAGGTCTCTACGAACGCTGACTTGAGCCAATGAGGGGTGAGGGGATCGGAAATGTATGGTTAAACCACATATCGCGTCTCTTGCTAGTCTGCGCGAACCGGTAGCGTGTAATTAGCACCGGGGACCTAATTTCACCTGAGCTCAACTAACCAACTGATTAATCTGAACTTAAAACTTTGCATTCTCAGACTCACGTTTTAGCCTCTTTCTCTGTATCCGTCTCTGTCGTCCTCTAATGACTTAGTTTCATTGAAATTCCCATTATTCAAACTTAATGTAAAGCTATATTTTCAATTCAGCGATAAATCGTTGAAAACTAGTCTTTCATCGCAAATGTTCGCGGAGTTATTATTATCTACACCTGAAAGAACCCAATTGTGACTGATCCAATTCAATGTGTAAACATTTTTTACGGATTTTTTATTATTTGGTGCCGAACTTAGAATGATTTCCTTACGTAAGCATTTGTTGCTTGTAATATGTATCTTGCTTTGTTTTATTCATTTTTTAAATATTTTTGTCGTATAGACTAATAATTACTAGATAATATTCAACTATTTTCTATCTCTCCCTTTTACACACACTCTCTCTCTCTCTCTGTCTCTCTTTCTCTCCCCCCCTCCCTCTCATCCTAATGACTCATTTGCACTCCGTGAGATTTAGATATTAATTATCGGCGAAGGGTTGCCTCTCGGTACATACAATGGTTAAGTCTGACTAAGTACTCCTTTATCCATTGTCCGGGAGCATAGTGACTATCACTACTTAGCGGAAACCCGACCAGTGCTACTAATAACTGCTAGTACTACTCGTAGTATGAGACCCCAGCAGTGCGTTTTGCGCCATCTGCAACGCTGAAATTTCCGTTTGTTCTCTATTATCGACCGGAAATACTAATCCCACTAAAACTTTGCGTGTCCTCTCTATGGCAAACTGCCTCTCCATTTCCACTTCTCTCTCTCTCTTTCTCTCTCTCTCTCTCTCTCTCTCTCTCTCTCTCTCTCTCTCTCTCTCTCTCTCTCTCTCTTTCTCAGTCACCTCTCGCTTTGTTCTATCCCTTACCCTACGTCCATCTCTCACGCTCACGAACCCTCCCTGATGGCACGATAATACATAACGAACTTTTTCGAGCTCGACCACATGGCAAACCACAAAACTTCCGATCCCTTACCGAATCCTTCATACATGCCACATTGTCTTGTGTCATCCCATCGATCGACTCATAATGAACTCCACTTTTCACGCACACAATCTATCTCTCAAAGTCTCAAGCACCATACGAACACGGATACTATTTCATATTCACTTCTTCACAGGCCATTTCACCAATTCATTTCGCAGTGACGTATAAAACATCGAAGCCGTTCGAAAGTTTGCGATGAATGCGTTCTTGCTCTTTTCACCGCCTCTATCATTCTCCGTCCACCCCTATACCCTTCAGCAACTACGCGGCCGCACGATTTTCTCTGTGCCCAGAGTTTTTTTTTAATTTGAATTTTATTGCAGTATTCTGATTTATTTTGTCCGCTTTTCTCACTCTGCATTTCACCTTTCCTCTTCTGTTCCAGCTTAATTTATATTGACGTTTTTTATTTGTTACTTTGAATCCGCTCGCTTGCCCTTCTCTTTCAATTTCCAATTTTACGATTGGCGTTCGCGGACCTCGAGCTAAGTGCACAACCCCTGACTCCTGGTTTTTCCAGACTAAATAATACGCATAAATGAATATATATATATATACTAGTGAAATAAATTATGAGTATTTTACACACATAAAAAATATCGCATTTATTGATCATTTTTACGTTATAATCTATTTTATGTTATATTCTTATTAAAGTAGGTTCATAATGGCAAATATTAAGTACAAACATTACAGTACTATTTCGTAGCAGAATATACATATTTCGCGTAAATACAAAAAAAAGATAATTCTATTCTATTGAAAGTGTCCAGAATTAATGGCACTAGAGTTTATAGGTGACTGGAAAGATCGAAGGGGCAAAAAACTTATTTTTCTCATTTACTCGATCAGCCAAGAAATTAGCAGCAGCTGAGTGTGAATGATGTCAGTAGCAGACAGATTCCAAATGGTTTCGCACTAGCATGCACATCGACATGATGGAAACCGGGAAATTTTACTAGAGAGAGAGACAGACAGAGAGAGAGAGAGTCCTCCAGATATGGGGGTTGATTTTATAACATTCTATTCTCCCCAGTTTTCTAACTTTATTCAGTCCTCATCATATCACAAATGTGATACTTTGGCAAAAGACAGTTTTTCTCGCCCTTGCCCATATTGCGAGCGTCCAAGAAATTCCTGTATATCCAGATATATATTTATATAAATAATTTATGTACAAGGTAGACGAAACTTTTTCTCGTCCCTTTGCGTCTATATGCTATCGTGGAGCATCGTAAAATGACTCAGCCAAAAGCAGTCTCGTCTAGAGTAGAACGCGTGAGTTCATGAAATATTCCGCGTACGGAAACACGAACTCGATGAGTTTCCCTAAATATTTTAACAATACCACATATGTCGAAGTCCGATAATTTGTATACGCGTCTTTGTATGCGCGCCTTTTGGACATCAGGTTGAGAATAATTCATCAATAGCGATTAAACATTTGCACAGGTGTAAGAATGTATATGCGAAATATGACGTAACGTTTCGTTCGACACGGTGGGATAGACCCAAGTAGCGGCGCTGAAAAATTGCCAAAGGATCAAGTGAAAAAGTAGAGCCGCCGAAGGAAAATGTCGGATTCTTGATTATCAATTGAAGCTAATAATCATCACAGTTATATCAATCATAACATAAGGCGAAAAGATACGGGCACATGAAATCATTTTCTAAAATCCTCTTTTGATTATTTTTATATAATATCATTATGATCTGATAGGAGTTTGTCTTAATTTCGCAAATAATCTCAAAGTTAAATGTTAAAAGTTTAATTACCAATGAAGATAAGTGAAGAAACGTCTGTACTTTTATTTTGACGGATCCTTGAAAAAAGACTGTGGCCAACTACCCCAAACTTACCCTATACTATATAGAAATAAAAGGACTTTATTCTCCAACAAAAAATCGTGAGCACGCGAATTTTTTTCACATCATTCGATCGCTGATCGAAAAGTGAGAATAAAAATAACGCAATCATCGTAAAAGGAAAGTCGCGGCTTGGTTCGACGGCCCTCTGGTCTTGACGTTGCGAAGAAATATTTGTTCTCCCATCTTTTCACAGCTCACATACCTTTTCATTTTCCTTTCTTCGTAGCAACAACACACATGAGTGACGAACGAGACAGGCGTAAAGCAGGCGCAGGTATGAGAAGTATGAAGGGTCTGACGAGAAAGAGATAGGGCAAGAGGGAAAGAGAGAGTAAGACAGAGAAAGAGAGAGAGAAAGTAAGAGGGCAGAGGGAGCGAAGGAAAACGCGTGTGAATGAGTCGTGTCGTAAAAGAAGAATAGGGTCGATATTAATCGTCACGAGCTGCGGGTGAATGGAAAGGAAAAGCTTTGGAAACGCGAGAAGGTCTCACGCGCCGAGTCGTTTCTCGATTTTTTTCCCGTTCCCTTGCGTTATTTTATTTTTATTTTTTTTTTTCATGCGACTCTGGCGCGTCGCACGGTTCGCTGGACGATGCGCGTGTAACCAATAGGTTCGCCAAGAATGAGACGAGAAAATTTAGAAGCTTTGCGGTTGTGCTTCAAGCCTAGGAAAGCTCAAACCGCCTCCGGTGAATGCTGTACGATATGCGGTATTCCCAGCATTATGTCAAGAAGGATAAGGGAGCAGTAGTAAAAAAAGAGGTGCGAGGGAGAAGAAGGGGAGGGAATGGTATGTGAAGCATTAATCACGGGCTTCTCGTGCCCCATGATTAATGGATCGCTTCGCCTTCTACACCTACTACTCCGTTGATGTTGCATCGTGTGCACGATGATTCGCCCGATCGTTCTACTTGCATTCGCTTTTGCCTCTACTCTCCTCCTTTCACTTCTCTCTTCCTTTCTTCTCTCCCTTCTCGCTCTCTGTTTTTACCTTTCTCTCTCTCTCTCTCTCTGCTCTGCTTGTATCTTTAACTCCTCTCTTGCATCGTGGCGCCGTGATTCCCGTATAACTGTGTAGTTTTTGTCCTCAATGGGAATCGCCACGGTTGTACATCGCAACCGGCGAGCATTCGTAACAAATCCCCTTTGTCGATTAAAATGCCTCGATACGTTCACAACCACCGCGGATATGATCGTTCCACGAGAAATAAATGTACATCGCATTTCAAGTAACCCAACACACAAATCCGACAGGAATACCATTGTGATGAATGATCTTTTTAAAAGGCTCCTGGGGCAATATTTCCGCCATACATCAATCGAGTCTTTTATTGCAATATCATTAATATTTGTCACAAGAGTTCAGCGAGGATCCTTTAAACGTATACGACAAAAAAAACGCATTTTGTTGGCCTGTATTATCTTTCGTACACGCAAACAATGATTTCGTAATGTAATTATTTTTGATGGGTTTCCAATCGGACAGGACTTATCCCCGACGCCGAAGTCGAGCAGGACAAAACTTTCAATGGAGATTCATGGTCCCCGCGTCATTCGCAGAACCATCACGATCGACTCACCACCCTAAAATATCCACGCGTATACACATATGTACGCGCACGTACACGCAAATGTATACAGGCCACTCTGTATCCCAAAGCTCACTAAACTATGTATAAGCGACTGTATGACTGTATAGCTTTCCTTCGATATCGCACGATGCCGCAACGCCGAAATTGAATTACTATTATTGCGGGTTATTGCATTGGCCGTAGATTGAGCGCGGCAAAGGCTCCACCGCTCTCTCTCTCCCTCTCTCCATCTGTCTCCTTCTATCTTGCTCCTCTCGTTGCTCGGTACATTGCTCCCGAGCCCGGGAGATTCGCCCACCCGATAATTGAACCCTACGAATTAATAACTCCAATACGCCAATCAATACCAACGTTTGGCCTCGACGTCATTGTCGGTACACTGCATGATACATATGCATACACTGACGATACATACGCTGTACACCACATCCTCACGGGCATATTATACACGAGCGTGTGTATGTGTGTGTGCGTGTGCGTACCACGGCGTAATGTGTACCATACGTGAGTACATGAAGCCCAACGTCAGCCTTCAAAGCCTCTCTGCATCTAGCCTTAAACCTCCAGTCAAATTTCCGAAGTGAATCTCTCTCCCGAGACTGTGCGTATGTGGGACACAACGCATATGCAAACTCGCTCGTCGTCTCGATCCATCCCAAACACCCAGCGCTAAACACATTTGGTCACTTCGTGCGCCCTAAATTTCGCGGTTTAATTTTCACAAATTATACCAACGATAAAATACATTTTAAAGGCGTCATCTCAGTTTAGACGTAAAAAAAGGCTGTTTAGGTTTATATTATAGATATTGGTATAAAAGTTGTTCCACTTAATAAATACGCTTTCGAAATACATTAACAATTTTTTTATTTATTCAAGGCACTATTTATAGACGAAAATGGGAGTTAAAAAAATGTCCTAAAAAATTGTACGTCTGCACGCTGTTGATGAAATCTCGGAGATGGATTATCCGAAACAAAGAAATCAAATGGTTTTAGATTCAGTATGTTAATGGCTATAGCGCATATCATACGATTGTTTATATATGCAAAAATAACAAAATGACGGAAGTATTGTGAAAAAACGTGTTTTTTCACCGTTTTTGGCAAAAAAAATAGTAAATACGAAAATTTGAAAAATTCTTGATATGCACTATAGGTATATTTGTAAAGAATGTGGTTCAAATTTCATATGGATCGGTTCAGTAGTTTCGAAGATTTTATCAACAAGCCATCGAAAAATGTTGTTTGGAGAAAAACGCGTTTAAAATTTGTTTGGGTTGCATAAACGAATTTAAACATTTTTTAATGCATTTGGAATGTGTATTTATTAAGTGTAACAACTTTTACATCAATATCTATAATATAAATCTATCAAATAAGTTCATGAAAATATCCTTTTTTAGCACTTAAAGTGAGAAGACCCCTTAACAGAAAACTTTCTCGTGAGAAAGTCGCTCTTTCCATGTTGTCACATGGAACAAAATTGTTTTCCAAAATGATGCCAAATTGATCACGTTTTTGTCGAAAATTCGTTTCCTTTCGTACGTTTTGTCTGAATTATGCGAAGTTTTTCAAAATACAATAGAAAACAAAATTGATTCCATTGCTTTAGAAATGTGCTCTTGAATTCAGAGCTGATAGGTTGTCAAATTTCTATAACAGGCGGTAGATCGAATTTCAATCGAGGATTGGAAAGCTATGAAAATAGCGATTAAATGGTACATTTGAGGAGTCGGTTTTAAATTCAATTGAAAATGTTCATTATGTCGATGTCTAGCGTACATGCTAGCCGAGTAGTGGTGTGCCCGATATACGTATGACGTGCTCGAACAAAGCGAATATCGTTCGCGTTCAGTGGCTCGTGGCCAATAAGCCGCTCGATTTAACGGTTATTCTCTTTTTTTCTTTCTTCCCTCGCACTCTCGTTTGTTCTCTCAGCCGTTTATATACCATTTTGGGGAACGCTCGATTAATGTTCTTTTTTTTCCTTTTTTTAAATTTCTTCTCTATTTTTCACTTGCGTTCTTGGTCAATTGAACTATAACGGCGCTTGTGTCGCGGACCGAGTAAACACGGGTATTAATAACCTGTCGTTCAACGATGGCGACGATAACGACAGCACTTCTGGCACCATTGAGAGTATATCCGGGATATCCTGCAATCCTATGGCCGCAGAATCAGGATCCGAGACGGTCTCTCTCTCTCTCTCTCTCTCTCTCTCTCTCTCTCTCTCCTTCTCTTGCTCTTTTCTCTTATTCTCTGTTTCTCTGATCCGCAATAGCTTTCATATAATCCAACGGGCAGCGAAATTCTCATAACAACTTACGGAGACATCTGAGTGGTGGTAGTCGAGGATATACGTAAAACGACCGATTTCTTTTCCTTCTTTCCTGTTTCGCAATCTACGATAAGCGGTTGGATTTAATGATCGCTCGTATCGTGTTCTTCTTCTCTTCTCATCCTATCTCATCCATTTTTTTATTGAGCATTCTCAAGAGCCTCCTGGGATGTATTTTCGGTTTTGTGTGCGTGTGCCCAGACTCGATGCGAGTTTTTCCTAACCTGCCCTTCCCGGCGTATGTGCCACGATGTTGCTCCATTCCTAAGTCTTAATAGTCTAGTAAAGGAGACGAAAACCCAGCACTTTTTAGCGTAGAATATGAATTTTTGACTGAAGGTAGATGGTTGCATACTGAAAGCAACCCCAATAAAATTTTGCCCGTCAACTCGCCCCAACCCTAAGAAATAGGGGTTGAAAACTTAAAAATCGCTGTATCTCGATAATTAATAGCCCGGTCAAAACATGTTTCAAACAAAAGTTGTTTGGAATAATTCGATGCGTATAAAATTGTTTGATATCCACCCCCTATCTTTGAAAATAGCGGCACAAAAACACGAGAACACCACTGACCCAGACAAGGCCGCAGCGATGTCTACTCCGCTTGCACACGCTTCAACCCCGAATTTTCGAATCGTTTTTGTGCCGCTATTTTCAAAGATAGGGGGTTGGACGTCAGATAACTTTTTAAGAATTTCATTATTCCAAACAACTTTTGTTTGAAACATTTTTTGATCGGGCTATTAATTATCGAGATACGGCGATTTTTAAGTTTTGACACCCTGTTTCTTAGGGTTTGGACACGTTGAGGGGCAACATTTTATTGGTGTTACTTCCAGTATGTGACCGTCTACGTTCAGGCAAAAGTTCATATTCTACGCTAAACAGGGCTGGGGTTTTCGTCTCTTTTACGGGGCTATTATGGCGGCAGAATTAATTCTTTTCTTATACTAACAACTTTCATCAATTCCACGTCAATTAACGTTGTCTGGAATTGGCGACGAATGCCAGTAAAAATTGATAGTCTTTTGCTTCGTAGCAATTTTAATATTCCTGATGTCGAAAATCAATTAAATGTATTCTCGACTGAAGAGGATTGATGTTGTTATATTCTTTGCTGATATTTCCGATATTTTACGGCATAATATGCGAATCAACAAGGCAAAAGATTTGATCAACGCCCAATGTATATCTATCCCGGGCAACTATTGATAGTACGAGTAATATATACACGTATTTGTATAGAGGCAAATCCATCCGTCTGTGGCAGTCTTCGGTATGGAGATATCGGGAAAGTTTCCCATGGGTGTAATGGCGAAACCGATAGGGCTTGGGATAGCCAATAAGCCATTAGACTTAACGGCTCTTCCGGATTGCTTTACATTTTTGCCCCTCCCCCCTTCCTTCCACCCCTGACATAATCGCACTTCTGAGATTAAAAGTCCATTTACAGCATGGCTATATCCTATGTCGCTTGGTTTTAAGGAAGAACGTCCTTCGAATTCTGTTTTCCAATCCCTTTGACATTTGAAAAGTAAAAAAACGCGTATAATCTTCCCGCAAAGTTCCGTCGACTAGCGATAAATCAACAATTGCACAATTGAATTTACGATGGAAGAGAAACCTGTAAAATACTGTCGGGGAATTACATCCCGTCTATTGGGAACCCAAGTTTTCCGAAAGAATTTCTTAGGGAAAACGGAAATGACTGTTAAAAGAATCGGGAGAAACATTGCGTTTGCGAATATGCTTCTGGGTATAATGGATCGTGAGAGCTTGTGTTCGACTCGTTTGGTTTATCGCACGGGAAAATCGAGTATCGAGGCGACGATTAGTTCAGGAGAGAACCGGCGGGAAGAGTTGTGCACACGCTATCGTGTTCGCGCGATGAGCCCGTGAAAATTTGAATACTCCGAGGGGTCTGCGTGCTCAATTAAGTTAATAGCTATCGAGATCAATGCTTCTCCACGCATCGGATAAAGCCAAACGATTTTGGCACAGGCTACAGCATCGAGTTCGCTTTTAACCTCGCACATCCCGCCCTGTCTAATATGCAATATTTACGCTCGAGTATATGCGGGGAAATGCGTAAAGGCTATTCTGTGCCAGACCGTACACTTTGAGAACTGAATGAGAGTGGAAAAGATAAAAAGTGTAGCTGTAAAATATCGTAAAATCTTTTTTGATTTGTCAATACAGGGTAATTCTGGGGGAGGTGGCCATAAGGGAGAGATGGCTAATATAAATGTTTCATAGAACCGCGCACTGGATTTCACCTGTTACTGCTTAATCCGCTTCGCGTCGTGCGCAGGTGTACGAGCAAAAGTTTGGCAGAGTAAACGTTTAGTACGCAAAATCCTTTTTAATTATTCTATCCAGGGGTAATTTTTTTGTTACAGTTTCATATTTTACATTGTGGTGATGTTTTTTTGTAAAAGTAATGGTTACTTTGGTATTTCTTGGATAGTTCACGAACAGTGCTTTGTTATAACCTCAAGATTTCGCATGTATTGTTTCTACTTGTTTACATTTTAGATGTGGCAATTTCTACCGGGAGATTAGGAGAAATGGCCACGTACAGTCGGTGTACGATGGCCATAGTATTAGTTGTAATGTGTTCAAGTAATTCATTTTTTCTACATTTGTTTTAAATGCCTAATAAGTGCGAGAGAATAGCAATTGCTCTACGAGGGAACTGGACTCAAGGGTCATTAAAAGCAGCTATTAGTGCTGTAAAAAATGATGAATTGTCGGTTCGTGCGGCCGCTAGGACCTACGAAATACCTACTAAGACCTTAGAAATACGATATAAGAACAATGACAAAAAATGTTGCGGAGAAAATTATTATGAAACTTGTCTCATCGAAAACTGGCTTCAGTGGATAGTATGCCAACTTTGGGTACACAAAAATTATACTGATTTCGATGGTACGTGTTCTAGATGTGGGCAAAAGAAAAAAAAATGAGAATCAAAACATAAAACCAAAGAGAAAACCGTGAGCATAATGCTGAGTAACTGGCCATCTTACCTCTACTGCTATGGCCATCACACCTGGATACTCCGGGAGAGATAGCCAATCGCGATTTAAAAAATTGTAATTTTAAGGTTGATCTGATCGGAGCTTTTTTTAATTTCGTCTATTATCTTAAAGTTAAATGTTCAAAGTTTAATTACAAATGAAGTTAAGTTAAGAATCGTCTGTACTTTTATTTTAACGGATTCTTGAAAAAAATGTGGCCAAATACTCGGGATTTACCCTATGTGGCATTGATAAAATCTTTTCAATACAACTGCAAAACAAACCAAAAATGTTTATCGTGCTCCAAGTTGTTTTTCGTATTGCATTATCTATTGTCATTCGATGCTCTCAATTAGCTAATGAAAAACATTATTTTGGTCCTTTGGCAATGGTTATGCTTCAATCTCTGTTTCGTGTTGACGATGCGGGTTTGTACGGACCCTCCAAATCGATGTCGACTAATACTTTGCTGATTTCACACAGAACGTCAAATACGTTCGCATTGTATAAACATTGATATAACAACGATGTAACGAGATTACACTATGCTCGATGCAGTGTATTTACGGGAGAATCGATCGCTACGAGCTTTTCCAGGTCTCGTACTACCGAGGATCGAAATGGGCCGTACCATTTTCGCACGGATTGCGCGGAACGACTCCCCACGATTGTGCACTACACCTCGGCCTCTTTGCCCGATAATTATGCAGAAAATTAAATACAACGAGGCTTTAGATATGTTCTTGATTGTGACGATTACCAGTTTCCCCGTATTCCTGGTTGGAGTGAGTACAAGAGCGGTCGAGCCGCTAAACGTAAAACAATTACGACCGGATTGAGGAAAAATTCTCTTTCACGGTGACACGTGCAAATACTCGAGACTTTTTATATTACGTGCTGGTGAAATATTTCACAAATAGCCTCACTTTTTTATCGCTCAGCTGGAATGATAGAAAAGATAACGCCAATTCGGGGCTTTGAAGTTGAAAAAATCAATATTTTGTAATAATTGTGTGTACTTCTCTAGCAAAATTCATATAGAACACGAAGGAAAAATTTCGGTCTAGGTACTCATGTACGTCTCCAACGAGTCCGCCCGTGGAGGGTCTAAAAAAAACGTTCTCTCTCTACCGGCCACTGTGCCGCTATTTTGTATTTGCCGGAAAATAAAAATTTAATTTGAGGACCTGCAAATATGTAAAATAAACCCTCCAAACCTCATTATGAATGATGCATTAGTATAAAAAAACGCTCGCGGAAAGCAAGCATAAAAAATTGATAAGGTCTTAACGCCACGAACAATTGTTCACTTACTTCGGCTAGTCCTAGCTGGATGAAGTATTATTCATACGTCAACATTTTACGAAAGTGCTAAGCGAGTATCGGGCAAGTTTGCGAATGATATGTTAACTTATGAATTTTCTCTACGGTTATGTTACAAAAAATAATATCTGAGCGTAATCCGGCAAATTTTAACCGGTAATGAGGGTTGATGGATGGGGGCAATACTGCATGCGGAACATCGGCATCCGGCGTATCTTTCTGTCAAACTGGTAATACAGATTAATTCGAATTGTCGACGCGCCCGAGGTACCCACGGGGGACCTCGATCTGCGGTCACGAATTAACTGCGAAATGACGTTTGTTCGTATGAGTTGCGGTATACGTGTGACGTACAGTATAAACGAGAGAGAGAGAGAGAGAGAGAGAGAGAGAGAGAGAGAGAGAGAGAGAGAGAGAGAGAGGGAGAGAGAGGGAGAGAGAGAGAGAGAGAGAGAGACCGGAGACAGATGAGATCAGTCGACGAGAGTCGAGCGAGCGACTAATTCTGTCTCGCTCTGACGAGAATATTCCTTCCGTTTTATCGATCCTTTGCAAAAGCGTTATACAGCATCAATTCTCGTTGCACCGTGCATATACTTTCATCTCTGTCGCTGATTCTGCAGCGCTCCCGCCTTCCACCCTCCTGCCCCTTATCCGTCCCATCGAGTTCACTAATGCGAGTCGCCGCTTAATTCATCGGTTATATTATCTATTAATAGGATGTGCCGCATAATCGACGAGCTCGTTTGAGGAGAAAAAAGAAATTTCCACCTGCTGACGATGAGCTATGCGTAGCTAAATGCTTATCGATTTTAACACATTGCAGTCGAGAGAACAATATAGGGCCAGACAAAGAAATAATTATTTGGAGTACAATAAATGCCGATTCCGTGGCCTAACTCGGGCAATAGAAAGGTACAGGTTATATTGGAAATGACGATGTCACCGTAATCGAAGAGTAGTGAGAAAAAACCATCGTACGCCCGTGAACCCTCTGAAAAAGTAAAATATTCTATAAATAAAGCAGAGCCGAATAATCGACTAGTCTACGAAGAGCCAAAATTTCACCTACCCGCCGCGATGCCTCGCAGATATCCGTGGCAGTCTCGCTCAGTGGAAATATCAGTATCTGGTCAGACAGAACGAATGCATAACTCGTGTCTCTCTGCTATCGTTGAGAATCTCTAACGAATGAGGTTCGGTCATTACTGACGTCTTTCCGGGCATTTTCAATCAGTGATGCCAGAAGATGGTCGCTGCGATGTACCCCCAGAAATGATTTCGTTTCCCCCTAAAATTTCTCTTAACTATCCACCGAAGGGACGGTGAAATGACCGCGGTTTTTAAGGGGTCTTCTCACTTTAGACGCCAAATAAAAGCTATTTTCGTGAATTTTTTTGATAGGATTATATTATAGATATTGATATTAAAGTAACACTTAATAAATACACTTTCGAAATAGATTTAAAAAAAGTTATTTATTTATGTCACTATTTATAGACGAAAATGGTAGTTAAAAAAATGTCGTGAAAAAACTGTAGGTTTGAGCTGTTGTTGAAATCTCGGAAATGGATCATCCGAAACAAAAAATCAAACGGTTTTAGATTCAGTGTGTTAATGGCTATAGCGCATATCATACGATTTTTTATGCATGCAAAAATAAAATGGCGGACATTTATTTTAAAAAAACATGTTTTTTACCGTTTTTGGCAAAAAAGATAGTGAAAATCAAAATTTCAAAAAATCCTTGATATGCGCTTTAACTATAGTTGTATAGAATATGTGGTTAAAATTTCATAAGGATCGGTTCAGTAGTTTCGAAGATTTTATCAACAAGCCGTCGAAAAACGTTGTTTCGAGAAAAACGCGTTTAAAGTTTGTTTGGGTTACATAAATACATCAAAAATTGTTTTATGTATTTCGAAAGAGTATTTATAAAGTGCAACAACTAAAGTGCAACGTCTAAAGTGACGCTACACACCGTTACGCTTAAACTGAAAGGTTAATGTATTATCAACAGACCCATTCAGCTAAAAGTGCTGTAAAATGGATAATGAGATAAATCGATGAATGTGCGCTTAAGGTGAAATGACACATCGACTAAGGCACCACGAGTGCTAGAGAGATTCATTCGAAGGTTTCTCATAAACGCAGGGCTGTGACGATCGATATTTCCAATACTGAAAGCTTTTTGGCCGGCATCAATGACATAGTCGATGCAACGGGAAATTAAAGATTTGGGTATATCGCAAAGATCGTTCTCAGGCTTCTTAGTTTGTCCTTTTCGAATGTTGCGGTTGAACGCGCATTTTCCACAATAAATATTGTCAAAGACAAGCTATGAAACAAAATGTCAGTTAAAATGGTTGAAGTAATTTTACACGTTCGATGCACTCTCAATGCCGAATGCTTCAAATTTATACTAACAGCAACAATGCCCAATCGCTTCGATTCCGAAATGGTGTATGGGATGATCGCGAGAATGCCGTGCGATTACCCGATACATTATCTAGCGAATGAAACGACAGAAATGGCAATGGACTAAATGCGCCACAAAAATAAAGTAAATGCGCTGCAAGAGACTAAAATTTTAGAGGGCTGAAAATTTAGAGGCTGTAAACGGAACTGCCAAATACTCAGATGTTGCGACGACTGTGATCTGTGATAATGTATAAGAAGGTTAAAAATTAAAAGAAAAATTAAATAAAAAAAATTTAACCACGATTCAAAAACGGACTAAAACATATAAAATAATGTCTCCCAACCGCATATAGATTGTCCTGAAAATTTGTGATTGTGAATTTTTAATAGCTATGAAAATACTTGTAAGATTAAAAACGAAAAATGTGGGGTGCATGTAATAAATAATTGATGCAAAAATAGATCACCTAAGTCACTAACAATTTTATTACACTACAAATGATATGAACTGTTGTGTGAGTTTTCTCAACGACAGCTTCTTCCTACACTCCTTACTATTATCTATGCATGCGCCCCATGTTATTTGTTTTGAATCTTACAAGCATTTTCATAACTATTAAAAATTTACAATCTCAAATTCTCAGGACAATCTGTATGCGGTTAAGAATCTGTATTGGGTTATAAATCTGTATGGGGCTAGGAGAAATTATTTTATATTTTTTAGTCCGTTTCAAAAACGTGGTTCCAAATTTTCTAATTTAAATAATCTTACTTTCTGCTTTTTAGTCTTTTGTGTGTGAAATTTTGCTTCTCCTTCTCTAAGCGTCGCTTGCGTTTGGGGGCTGTCTCCTTGACCATCGTAGAAATCGTCACTAATGCACTATTCACTATTAATATTAATATTATTATTATTATTGAACAAATATTTCTTCGACGAAACTATGTTTTTTATTTCTTTATTTATTTTTTCACAATTTTTTTTCTCTTTTTCTCTCTCTGTGACAGACTTGCCTGTTTGTTTATTTGCCTATCATCCAGATCTGAGCTATGTTCAAAGTTTCAAGTCTCTAGCTCACTCGGAAGTTAGTTTAAAATCGATTGCAAAATTTGTACCGAGCAGATAAACAGACAATAAGCAAGGGAGTTAATAAAAACGTGGTAAAAAATAGATTCATCTATAACTCAAATATTCTATATTCTATGTATTTGTATGTATATATTGTATATAAATATATGTTATTATCACTCATCATAAGAAAATATATATTTCTAGTCATCGCGTAGCTACGGTACTTTTTACAATTAAGTAAACTTCACTCGTTACATTTTATTGCCGATATAAGAAATGTCATTTCTGTTCTGTACTACTAAATTTACGCGAGTTACTTTGCCATAAACGTGGTTGAATTGTCAAGTAGCGACTGAATTTCCTTTCCGGGTAGCAAAACGCTTATCTAAACGTGCAAAAAAGCAAGTGCTATGTATAGTTTACAGGTAAAAAGAGTCGCAGATACGAGGCATACAGTCGAAACAGGATAAACGGTCCTAGGAATATTCCCCTAAATAATGTTCTTCCTTGTTAACCCCCACCCCAAAACCCGGGGGGGGGGGGGAAATCCGCTGATTTGGCAACACTGTTTCGGATGCCTGTCAATCGGAACGATTAATAGTTTTGCATAATTCCAAAAAAAATCGGCATGGAAATTATTGTCAGATATACAATTGTAATCGCCATAAAAATTTTCCGAAAGCATAATGTCTAAAAATGATTAAACCATCTATTATCGTTGTGTAAACGTCTCTATCACTGAGAGACGGTACTCTATTGAGACAATCTTGAACAACTGCGTAATTTTCTCATATAGAAATTTCTACAACCAGTCTTTCCAATCAATTTCTACGTCACTATCCCGATAACTAGATCTCAGTAGAAATATCAATGTCAGGTCGGACAGCGTCAATTAATATTTACTTTTTCCATGCCTGCTCGATGAACTTGTTGAAAATTCTACGAATTAATGGGGTTGAAATTCGCATAGTTGGAATGCAACGAAAATTCTTTTCGATTCCTTATTTTCTATTTTATGCAAAAAGACACTTTGCAGCTTTACACCTAAAAAAAATCCGTGATTTTCGTAGCTCAAATCTACTGAAAGAAATTTGGGAAATTAAAAAAAAATCGTTTTTGCTGCAGTGCAACGATGCAAATTTCATCGTCATACGAATCGCGATATCGCAGCAATCATCATGTGCGTAAACTTCGCATGCCCACTGACGAACGTAGACTTGTACGTGTGTGCGCGTATGAGAAAAACAATGAATGAATCCGAAATGCATCGTTACCTGTATAGAGGTAAAAAAGAACAATTGCTGCCATTCTCTCCAGCCACGTACCGAAATGCCGCGGCCCTTCTTTTGATTTTACCACCAGAGGTTTCTGTTTTCGCTACGCAAATAGCGAGAACGCGGTATCAATGAAAGATGAGTGTCCCAGCGAGACAAGAGTGAAGCGAATAAAAAAACCAACGTCGCGGCGAACCTCTACCATGCTGGATATTAGTGATGCTTTGTTTGTACACGTGCGTATGTACACATACGTATGCGTGTATACATGTTAATATTAATTTATCGACATATGTGTGCAAAAGTATGCCGGCAAACACCTCCTTCATCCCTAGCCTCCCTGCCGCAGTCACCGAATACAACATACATGAGGATATGTATGGCTCTTTCTATCAACGCCGTCTATCACTATAATGCATGCCGATGCTTATGTGCGTTTGTATATTCGCGTGGCTTCCTGTATGTCCGCGCTCGTTCGCCGTACCAACTTGATTTCCCGCGGGATTTCTTGCCCGGAGTACAGACCGCGAGTGTGGATAGCTCGCTTCGCCCAACCCCCCAACCCCCCTTCGTTCTCCCTTCGTCCATTTTCCTTCCCTGTCTCTCACCTTCCACTCCCTTTGTTTTTCTTCCTCTCTCCTCCGTTACTCTCGCCCTCGCCCTCTCCCCCTTGCGAAGGGTTGTCCAACTGCCGTGCTACAGAAATGCCGAAGCTAAACCCGGGCCGCCTAGCGGACTTTTTCATCTTCTGACGAATAATCCGAAGCGCAAAAATAAAGGGACGAAAAACCCGCACATATTTCCAGGAAAGAGAAATAAAAGCAATATTGATATTGCACTACGACAAATGTGAAAATTGTGTTCGTTCTTGTGGGAAATTACGCGAAGATCGAGAACTTTGTTGCCATAATGAATTTCGAATTATAACACTATGAATGAATCTCTCATACGTGCAATATCATCAGTGTTAAAAAATATTTTTATACCGATGGCCCGTCTCCACGGTTGTGCAATCACATTAATGCATCACATCCATTGCATTGCGTGCTTTTCAGTAAAATATGTCGAAAATATTATTCTGCGATTCGAATATACATACGCAAAATATTCAAGGGGAGTAATGCTGTATTGTTATTAATTGATATAGTATTATTGGGCGTCGTTTATTTTAATGAATATATCATGAAACACAGTAAATACGAGAAATTCACACATTATTCATATTATTTTCGTCAAATCGGATGTGTACTATTTTGAATTGATAAAATTAACATAAAATAAAACAGTTGTAAAATGTTTAAGTAAAACATTTCATCTTGATTACTTTAGTGCTTTATGTACGCCGTCTTACGCGAGGTTTGCTTGTGTACTAAAAAAAAATATACGATGAACGAGCGGTGTGATCGCTCAGTCGTTCCTTCGATAGGAAGCCCAGGCGGAAATTCTGCGAACCGAAAGTGAAATAATGACGGTGATTTTCAAAAACCCTGGCCAACAAACATAAGTAATTCAATCACAAAATGTTCCGCCGCGCCACAATCATTTCGAAACTAGGATTTCGTGTACACTGTTGATAGAGCAAAATTTCTGGAACGAGTTTTAGGCAACTCTTTGAGGACGAATCGCTAGCGTGTTTTACAGTGTGCATCTAGTCGGGCTGAAATGAATAATTTCCATTTAAACAAAACGCATTAAATATTAAACATCGATTACCGATCATTGACACACTTATCTACGTATTTGGAAAAAAGAGAGTTATTACGGTCGCAAACATTATCGTAAATCTTGTCTCACGAGGGCCGTGCTGTATATAGAACTGCAAGGCACCAAAAATTGTTGCTTCGAATTTTCATGTTCGTGTCGAGTTATGATCCGTGAGGGTTCATAGTGTAAGAATATGAATCGTAAAGAACAATTGATATTTATCGACACTGAAACATAGTGGAACGACGATGCGAAGCGAGCATTGAAAAAAAAAACAATGCCAAATGCATTTTGACGCCATTTCAAATAACTGGCAGTAACCGACCAATAATGGACCGCGTAAATTCGCTTGCGCTCGGTATGCGAAATAAAATGAATGGAAAAGAAAAAGAAAAATGTTACTCTCACACCTTTATAATTAATGCTTTTTATCTGAAGTTTTGTGCTCAAGCCCTGTGGAAGTGTCGATTCCACAGTTGGAGAATTCTGCAATAAACTAGAGGTCCGTGCAGAGTCGGCGTATTCGCCGTTTCTCTCATTGCCCCCACACACATTTTGCGTCACATCAGAATAAAATGCCCTCATAATAAATTCATCCCGTATTAAATTCGGTTCTCGTCATTCGGGAATAGCGCACCATCTCTGTCATTTCGCAAATGATTATTTAAAAAAAATTAATACCCGTTATAATTCCTCGTGAAATCAAAGCTTTTACCGAGCACTTATACGTACTCGGTGACAGTTTTGGAGAGACGACCAATCGCTCCGTTTACAACACCGACAAAATGTATACAAAACGAAAAAAGCTGGACAAAATAAACTTTCCAACGACCGTAGAAAATTTGAAAGCTAACCTAAGTATTGTATTGAATGCTGTACGTCAACAATGCAAAGGTCGCAAAATGAAAGTTAAACTTTTGAACGTGCGCAACAAAACAATGATTGCCCCGTTTTGTTTGTGATTAAAGATTTACGTCACATAATGATCGAACAGAATGACGATAATAAGTGAAAAGGAATGATCGAGTGACTCTTTATTTCATTTCGTAACTAAATGCAGATCATCTGAAATTGAATGGAAGTTCCATCAGGAAGTGCAAGCAATTGAGTTGATTGATTGGTCACGTGATATTCTTAGGAAAATGTGCCGACTTTGTGCATACAGATATACGGGCATACGAATGTAACGAGGTGTATATATATATATATATATATATATATATATATGTATGTATATAATATCGACGTAGTCGGAGGCTAAGGGCATGCGGACTGACCGGAGCACGCGTTTCATCATATTTGGTAGCGCTCCGACCAAATGACGATCGCGTCCAAATATTTGAAATTCCTCGAATGCAACACGATCATCAAATACGAGGATATCGCCGTCGAATATTGGGGGTGGACCATGCACTGTCCGTGTGGGGGAAGAAGGGTGGGCGGGGGATTCATTTTCCGAGGCTCAAACAACTCCAAACTCGACCCACGATCATCGGGACACCCGATACGTTTGTTCATTTTCGACGCCCAAAACCGACCCGTTTCCCCTTTGACTCCAAACTGTTGTATATATATCACGATTACATCGTCCAGCTCATATATATGTCATACGGTTTTGTACGAAGGTGGAGCACAGAGCGGACCCATAAACGTATGCACGCATATTGGGGCATGAATACTGCTTCCCTATACAGAAAACGATACGCTATTTATAACGATGTACCTAGTCGCGTGTCACATCGAGACGTATCGTTGCCGCAGTGGATACGGATAAGTCAAAATCTTTTTAATGGCAACGATGTTCAACTTTCCACTGTTAAAAAGCTAAAAAATTCTTTCACATTTTTCATTTCATTATCTTTTGATAATCTGAATCTCTTTTTGTAAATTTAGGTTGTAAATCTGCAACAAGTATTATCAACAACGTTTGAGTGATTTACATAGCGTGAATATATCAGAAAAAATCGATGAATATGGAAGAATTGCGAGAATTCAAGCTCAATTGACAGATCGAAGAGTTGGGAATTCACTTTTTACAATATTCGTTGTATTGGTTCGAACAAAAATGAACATTTTTGTACGTAATATACCGAGAAATGCAGAAATGGCCATGTTCGACAATGTATTAAGGAGAACGTCGGTTATAATCGACTGCACTACAAATGTCTAGAAAGTTTTATTAATGTAATTTTCCTTCTGTTTCAGTTATTCTCGAGATACGGCAAGGTCCTGAAAATTGTCACCTTTACAAAGAACAGTGAGTACCTTGATACAAAGTATCTTTTTTATGTTTTCTTCCTTGTACCTTCATATTAATGATTATAATGGAAAAGCAGACGTTTTATTTTTCCATCCCCCTGGGTTGTATAGCAGAGCCACGGACAAGAAAAAAAGTAGAAAAGCGATGTTTTTTTTGTTTTTTTTTTGTTCCACGTTATGGCAATGGGGGCTGTTTTATGCGTCTTATCCGTATAGATCGAACACTTTCTCCATAACCGAGACTGATAGAGCTATCAAGGGAAAATGAGGGTACGCGGGTGAGCCTGACGGTTTGTCTTTGCCTTCTAGCACTGTCTGTCGAACCATACCGTTAGTATACTTTCAATATTGCTCTGTTGGTGCCCCCAAGGGATATCTCGAGAGTGTATACGCAGTGTATATGCCACTGTTTCTTTTCCGGCATACTCCATACGTATACGTATAAAACCTTTCCAACTTCGCCATCACACCGAGGCTCTTTCCGTTTCCCTTTCTCGACCAGTGTTCTGCATCGAAATGCAATTTCTAACCGACCCTGTCCTTTTTACAAACGGAGACTCTTCTATACATCTATATCTTATATACATATTACACATTTGTGCGTCAGCCACTATCGTCCTTTTCCAGTACCGATTTTTTCAATTCTGGTGTAACATCTACGGCTTTGCGAGTAAATCGGATAGATGGAGCACATTCTCTCCAACGAAAATATGCGTCATGACCCTTCGAAACGTGCACTCACATATAGTTTTTTCAGACATTGCGATGCCCAAGGGAATCAAGGTTACAAATGAAATTTTAACATCGCCATTCACGTCAGTTGCCATATTATGAACCGAAGAGTGCCCTTTTCGTCGGACAAAAAAAGTTGCAGTCGTTTCGCGCCGTTCTACGGCGAAAAAATTTAAACGGCCGTAGGATTTAGTCAAAAACAGCCAAAGTAAAAGCAAAAAATACACAAAAATGTGACTGTCGAGGATTTTTTTAAAATTGAATAAAGTTTCGAAAAGCCCATACCGCTGATTAATTTGGAATTTCGTGTACTCATGTATTTGGACGCGCTGATGGCGAGTATGATAATTTAAAAAAAAACCCGCAAATTTTATTTTTAAGGTAAAAACTCAAATACTGATTTTTTAAAAGTTATTTCTATTTTATTTTATTTAATTTTGATGTTGGGGAAAAATGTTCCTTACAAAAGTTGTAGCCTATAAAAAGAATGATCTTTTATGTTTCGTACAGGTTTTGTCTAAAACCATTTTGTTTCGAGAAAAATGGGATAATGCTCCAATAAGTACATTTTACTACACTTAATTAGTTTCGATATTATCTACTTACGCACTTTACCACGGGATGGTTCGAGTTTAGTCTTTGAAGTGGAGTTTAGTTTTTAAACCCAAGCAAACCCAAACAAGAAAAAGAAAAAAATACAAAAGAAGCAAACAAATAAGCATGCACTTTAAAAACTAAACTCCAACCTTACTCCGAAATTAATGGAGTTTAGCAAAATGTACTTATTGGAACATTATCCCATTTTTTATCGGAACAGAATGGCTTTAGACAAAACCTGTATGAAACGGAAAAGATCAATCTTTTTATAGGCTACAACTTTCATAGGAAATATTTTTCTCTACCATCAACATGTGTTAAAGTAAAATAGAAAAACTTTTTAAAAATCAGTTTTTGTGAGTTTTGACCTTGAAAATCAAATTTGCGGGTATTTTCACTATCAAATGTGAGTTGTTGACGTCATCAGCGAGTAAATATACATGATTACACGAAATTCCAAATAAATCGCCGGTATGGGCTTTTCGGAACTACACCCGAAAAATGTATCATCCTAATTTACGATGTCCGTAAAAAATTCCAGATGCGAATTTCCGTCAAGCTTTTTCGCCAATTTATGTACACGGGTATACGTTTTTTTAATTTTTTTTTTTACAATTCACCGGTTGCTGGAGATCGCGGCGTCAGGTGAGCAAAAAGGAAGGCCGAAAGGGTGGAAGTTTATGGCAATGCGTAAACGGGACGCGGGGGAAGGTAGTAAAGTTATACTTGAGTTCGTATAGGAGGGTGATCCTCAAGGAAAACCAACGGCAAGCGTGCTCGTTACGAATTCAAGCTTGCATAGGGTGAACGGGATGTTGCAAATTTAAGCCTGTACAGGGTGAACGAGTACCCGTTACCGTCCGACGCAAGAGAGGGTTCGAAGGTAGTACGCCGTGAGAGCGGGTCGCGAGGTGAGGGGCTGCGAGGCTCGTGGATTGCGTGCATCTCACGACAACGTGCTCCCAATGGTTGGCCTCCGTGTTCAGCCTCATAGGCAATTCGGAGCATTCGCGTACCGAGTAACCGCCACTATTTTGTACACATCGGGTACTAAAAGTACGAGAACGACCATTATTTAATACGCAAAACGACGCAGGAAACGTCCTTCTGATTCTGAACTACTGCTACGAGGTATTCCTTGACAATTGCCCCGGTCTCCCACACTCGACTGTTCGATGCCTTACGATCGATCATCTCTCGTGTTGCCTTGCCGAGTAATTTGAATTCGTTTCTTTTTTGGTGTCTTTTTAATGATTTTTTTTCTTCGTCATCTCAAATTTGGTCGAAGGAAGACCTTTCTGGTTCCTGCGCTTTCTGTCTCTCTATATACAAACGGAACATCTAGCAGGGTACGCGAGTAACTCCCTTAGGTCCTTTGAACAGATGCGACCTTCTCCTCCGTCTCTCTCGCTCTCCCTTTCTTATTCGCTATCCTCTTACGCTCACTGTGCATACTCACAGCAAGGAAGGACATTTTCTGCATTTGAACTGTTGGAACGCTCCAATTACTGATAGCAATCTTTTAACGTACGCATACTTTCCATACATCAATATGTACATTTCAACAAATGATCATATTAATAGCCTATCTATCGTGAAGAAAGTAACTTGAGACAGCATCCCGTGCAGAAATGCGACCGGGTATATAAATATTCCCGACTTTACGTATGGTCCAGGCCTGGCTTCGTCCGATTTACCCAACCGAGCCCTTTCGTGGAACAGACCCGGAATTTCACAAAATCTTTTCCTGGGCAGAACATTGACATTTCCTGAATATCAAATCCCAACCGTCTATTAAATACTACTTTTTGAGGCATCAAAGATATTAATAATTGAATGTAATAATATGATTACATTTATTGTAATTGTATGCTCCGTTTTATCATCATGTTACTTTCTTCAACAATAATCGACGCCTGACAATGCTATCATAAATAATAAAATATAATAGTTGACGAAAATTGTATGCTGATATAATGGAGGATATAATTACAATAAATGTAATCAAATTATCACAGTGAATTATTAATATCTATAGTACGATGCTGACGTTATTTTTATTTTATTCCTCTTGTCCTCTATATATCAATAAAAGTAATTTTGAGGATGGTTTCATCGACATGGTTTTATCGCCATTTCCTGGTCATTTACTGCTTGTTCTCCGGCCCGTTCCTGATCAGTTTCCCAGAAAGGGAACGGCGGATCGGGACCTAACCTTAGACCCGTTACATTGCGAACCTATTGCAGGGTGGAAGGCACAACCTCATATTATCTAGGGAAGGCAGACCAGGAACAATACTTTTTCCCGACTCAAATCTCTACACGGGATGCGGCAAAAATATCGATTTACTGGCCGCACACCAGACTTTGCACAATTCCAGACGAGTTTTTTTTTCAAACATCTTCGTATCCGATACATTATTCGTGAACTTATTTTTGTTCCAACAATTTTGTCAGGGCTCAGAGTTAGCGTGACGTTTCGTCATTCCACGTTTTTCTTTTAAAAATTCACATGCCTGAGGTTGGGTGTTTTTGGAAAATAAAGTTGTAACGAATAACAAAAAGCAGGAAATATTTATAATGCTTCGAGACCTCACCATCGTAAGCTCCATGACGTTGAAGTTTGCATCGTTGGAACGCAACGATTTTTTTGTCAATTTTCGATTTCTTCATTTTTATCCTTACCCAAAGCCTTTTTTGCACATTGAGGTCGTGAATCTCTACTGAGAATCCGTAAAAATGTTTGAGTGTTTGTCACAGCCAAAAAAATTAAGCAGTTAAAAAGAATTATTTTTGGTTGCATTCCAACGACGCAAACTTTAACATCATTAAATTTAAATTTCCAACATTTCGAGGGTTTATACTGACGTTGCACAGTAGTAGTTTTTTTTTAAATAGGAAAATCTTTTGCGTTTTTTATAACGTTGATACGTTGTTGAAAGCAAAAAAAAATATACGTACACCTCCATTTTTGCACGGACAATACGCAGAGGCTAAAAAGGGTGTTCTTTGTTCTTTCAGACTCGTTCCAGGCTCTCATACAGTATCCTGACATGCTGTCGGCGCAGACCGCTAAATTCGTAAGTATTCCCATGGTATTATGTACATAATATAGACAGGCGCTAGCACGGGTGCGCGCATACGTGTAGGCTTCTCTCCTTCAGTGATATACTTGTGTTCTCGTTCGCGTAACCCCTTAAATTTTCCGCTTTTCGGGCCTGGACCGAAGCGTAGCTCCCCAGGGGTCCTCTCTGGCTCACGTGAAACCACGCCGGCTGAGAGAGCAAGCCCGCTGGAAATATTCTTCCGGCATGCTTCTTCTCTCCATCTCGCTCGCATTAGGGTTGAGTTATGTTCTCTGCATTCTCGCGAAAATTCACCAGAAAACGCTGACCCCGTGTGTGCGCTCGATCTGCGAATAAACGCCAATTAAAGCTGTAGATTTTTCGCACGAACGATCACAGCGAGAGTGTTAACGAAAAAATAATAAAAAATGAACGTGTGAAAAAGTAATTCGGGGTATGATTTTATGAGAGCAACCCCGATTAATTGAACGCTGTAACATTAGAGTAGAAATTTTGAAGATTGGGCTTTTAGTTTAATGGACTTGAAAGTTGGCATCGTTGAAAACCGAAGAAAAAATTCTCTATTTTTGTTATTTTCATTCGAAATCTTTTTTTTCGGGCTGCAGATCTCCAAAAAGGATTCTCAAAACTTTTAAGTGATCTTAGCCTGAATCTGCAAAAAAATGGGTAATCTAAACAAAATTCATATTCATGGCATTCCAACGATTCAACCCTCAATATTATCTCACTCGTTGTTCCCTTGTTATTTCCACTCAAAATCTCTATATGTACAATAGGGTGGCACAAACTTGAGCTCTATTTTTTTCCTTTTTCTCACCATCCAATTATCGCCCTTACAGAAAAAAAAATTGTCGCGAAAGCTGCGACCGGTCAAAAAATATTTAGAGATCGCTCAAGCCTCACATAAATTCAAATTTTCATTTAAAAAAAGAGTTTTTTTTCGTCCACTTCTCACCCATGAATTTCACGCTTTATAATTTTATAAATAACATCTCGAAAGCTCTAGCCTGCCAATGAATATTTAGTGGTCGCTCAACAACTTCGAAATTTCCAATTTTCGCCAATTTTTTTTTTGCTCTTCTCACTCATAAATTCGACGCCTTGTAAAATGTTCAAAACAATTAATCCTTTTTTCTTTAGTTACAGATTTTTCAAATTTACCTCACTCTTCTAACCCAAGAATTATAATCTTTGTTCTCATAAAATAATTCTTTAAAGCTCTTCTCCGACAGTTGGTTTCGTTAGTCAAACTGCGGCCCAATCGTAGCTGTACTCTGTGACGAGCGACGCCATAATACAATAATACATAATAACACATATCGTCTAATTGGTGTTTGTTAGAAATGATTATAATAAATTATCCAGAAAATGTAAAGCTCCGCTCTTTATTTTGTTTTTATGCTACAAGGAATTATCGTGCATGCGAGATTTATTATTCGGCATAAATTGTAAATTTTGAGATCTTGAGCGACCACTAAATATTCATTGGCCGGCTGGAGCTTTCGCGAGGTTAATGTTAAAATTATAAAGCGTAAAATTCATGGGTGAAAAGTGGACGGAAAAAATCGTTTTTTTCAATGAAAATTTGAATTTTCGGGATGCTTGCGCGACCTCTAAATATGTTTTCACCGCTTGCAGCTTCGTCGACAATTTTTTTTTCTTTAATTAAGATAATTGGATGGTGAGAAAAAGGAAAAGAAATAGAGCCCAAATTTGTCCCACCTAAATGCACATCTTTATCTAGGAATTTTTACTTCTTTCGCTCAGAGCTGCAAAAACAACGCGGATGTTTCCGATAGGAACGGTTTCTCAAATCGTTTTTTTTTACCAAATCTTCCTCCATACGCGTTGCGCCATGATTTTCTGCAATCTCTACAAATGCAAGTGAATTCCACGTAAAAAAACGACACACATCGAACAATCAAGAAATTACGGAAGTTCATTTGAATGTTTCATTCATCCAACGAAATCCGTCGAAAAAAGTGTTGGTGCCTCAAGGGAAATCGCTGGAAAAGAATCGCGTCGGTTGAGAAGAAAAAAAAATCATTTTTCTGTCCAGGGTATCCCGAACGTTTTGATACGTCGGTGCCATGTTCTACGTTTGTCCGACGAGTCATTTAATTTTCCCTACAAGAGGAACGAGTATATACGAATGCGGAATAACGACGAACGTTACAGACACTGAAAATGTTCTTTGTGCAAGCTCGTCATGTGTCTGTTTCTCCGAAAGTTTGTCGTGAAACGCTACGGGGCAAAAATGATCTGATATGTGTATTTGTAACGTTGCCCAGATAGCGCTAGTTGATGAAAGTATAAGAAAAGACAACGAGAGACCTCGGGCTTTTCCTTTGTACTTATTGTAACAAGTAGTAATGGTACGAGATGCATCAGACAATGAACTATAAAGCTCTATCTCACCCTTTTCTTCTCCTTCTCGTACTTATATAAATGTATATAAATCTGGAGAAAAAGAGATATTTTCGCTCGATGGGGTTTCTTTTAACGATTTTAGCACAAACTTGAATGGAACGAACGTATACGCCCCCCGTCTTCATTACAGTATTACATAGAAAAAAGTGACCAAACTGATACACTGGCCGGTTTGCAACAAGCCCAGCAGATCTCTTTTGACCAAGTAATTCGCTACAATGAGATGAACCAACGCGAATCCTTCCTAGTTTTCGCTAACGAAGTTTCAAACAAGCGCGAATCGCCGAAGGGCTACATTTTCCCTGAATATCCTTCTCGCTCTATCCCCCCCCCTCTCTCTTTCTCTGCCGCTCATATACAAGCTTGGCAGCGAATATAACTGGAGTTTCTAGTCATTCACCCACACTATATCTGCATCTTCCTTGCCCCTACGACCCTCTCCCCACGAAGAAATTATTTGCCACGATGTTTGCTGTGTTTACGAAAAATTAGTCTCAAATGCTGGTGGGACGAGCAAGTTTATTCATTGATTGCGGTAATTCTATCGAGTCTCATAAAAGCTTAGGTAAATTTGTCAGAAACCATCATTTTTCATCGCTGGTGAAAATAGAATTACCTCAACAAAACTTAAGGCAGTATTGTCAAAAAATCTGAATAAGTCGTTTTTTCAATTTTATTTAATTATTCTACAAACCTTTCTGAATACGTCTGGAAAAAGCGTTGGATGATATGTACTCATCAAATTAGTCGAGCCACAGAAATTATACGGAGTACGCTCGGCGAGCGCGGTCAAGAGGCAACCCCTTTAAACGCGTTTTTCACGAAACTATATTTTTCAAATCGGCAACCACGATATCCCGATAACCAATTGGCCGATTGAGCTCAGATTTGGCATACACCTTCAGTGGACTGGTTTTCAACGTAAGTGACAGAGTTGAGTGGAAATTATTATTTTTTTTTATATAACTCGTAGAATGATCAGAAAAAATAGGAAAAATTGATCATCACACTTTAGCATGCCATTATTTTGTGAACATTCTTTTTTCCTTGCTGAATCAGGTACCAAACATCGCAACACTCATACAGATTGAGAATATGTTTGGTTTTTTGTCGGATTTATAGAGCGTCCACAACACTGGTTGCCAATTGAGGGCGTTTGCCGCGCACGGTTGTGAAAAAGCGTACAAAAGTATATGATAATACATTTTTTTTATTTACACACTTTGTTGAAAGTTTAAGGCCTAATATACCCCTAGATGGTCGCAAAACAAGGCTTTTTTGGGAATATTTTTTTCAAAAATACTAATAAAGCAAACAAAATAAGGTTTAGAAGGTGTACTTTGAATTTTATTTTCCATACTTTTATTGTTGTGGAAATCTTTTTCTTACAGATTTATATAGTAGATTACTAAATGGATATCTTTAAAAATGGTTGGAAGATGTTTGTAGGTGAATGCAGCCAAACAAATTGAAGCACTTGAGGAATATTAATTTTCGTGGCATTCCAACGATGCAAACTTCAACGTCATCCTAAAAATCACATCCAAAACAGCGCTCTAGACAACAATACTGCCTTGATTTCTTCAAGCCATCCAGAATTTAAGCTAATTGTGACTGCCTTCGTTATACGAGTAGTCTTCTAAGGTTGAAGTTCAAAAGAATTCGACCCTGTTCCGACGTTCATTTCTGGCTCTCTTGTGTTTCACATGTGTTCGCCAAGCCACAGCGGAAACTCTGGGGCACTTCGACTCTCTGAACCATTAATATCGCATACGTATATGCGCCCGCAGTGTCAACCGCGGAAAAGCGCCGCAATACGCGTAGCTTCACGTATCAAACGATACGTGCTTACGCCCTCTTGCATTATAACGAGCGACGATCCTCGTGACCCACGGCACGAGACGACTTTTCCGTTGTTCTGCTCGTCACGGTCCCGTTCGTTCGGAATTCGTCGACAACCGTATGAACCACGTTTGTCCGCGACGCGACATAGTTAGCAACGAAACAATTCCCGCCGAATATCGAACCGCATTCGGCCGAAACTTTCCAATAGCCCGGAGACTTGGGCGAGGAACAACTCGTCCGCTTATGTGAGACACGAATAATCTGCCTCGAGGATGTCTGCAGCAATGTTGAATCGGCAACAGTTCAAAGACGATCATTTGCAAAACTGTAAACGCCCAAATTATTCCGAACAACCCGGTATGCAAAATTTGGGATCGAACCGCTAATCCGTTGACGAATTGTAGCACCTTTAAGGTTGTTGTGGGGTTAAGGCGGTATATACATTTATAACGATCAAAAAATTGATTTTTTTTTCTTTTTAAACGATAGAATATATGTAGAATATTTATCCAAAGTTTCAAAGCGAAATTCGATAAAATTCAAACGTTACAACCCGTCAACGCTGTGCCTCACCGCTCGGATTCGGAGCGGGCGTGAACTTCAAACGCGTTTTTCTCAAAACTGCATTATTGAAATTGGCGCGCAGGATTACTCAAAAACTATTAGACCGATTGAGTTGAAACTTGGTAGATATATTGATAATATTGGTACCTTCTACTTGACGAGAATTGTTTTTGAAATATTGGAAACCAAACTACTTTTTTAATCCACATTTTACAGAAATGTTGCGTGAAATGTTGATTTTTTTTGTAAATGCGTGCCATTTTCTCAAATTTGCATTTTCTTCATTTTAATTACCGTCACATAGAAACTATACATGTTCTAACTGAAAAAATGTTTCAACTTTTTTGCAAATCAAAGTCTACGGGAAGCTAGACTGCACGCCGATTCGCAACTGCCGCGGCGACCTTGCTGTAACACTCTGCCACAGCTCCTCCATTTTGATAATGAATTAATTTTTAAAAATCATTGTGTACACTTAAATATACTATACTGTAAAGTATACCTAAAGTTTGATAATTGTAGAATAATTATTTCTTAGTTTAAAAAATCCCTCAATATTGCTTATTTTTTTCCTGTCTAATTGTATATCCCGCCTTAAGTCAACATGTTACCACTGAGCTGAAATTTTTTCTGGCCCTTTATAACCTCTTTGCTGATCATCCTGTTAAGTTTGAATAGGACCCACAGTGTCGTTTTTGAGAGAAAAAATCGACAACTCGACGTATTTCGTGGGCTAATTACATTACGCTTATGGACAAATCCCGCTCATTTTTCAGTACATTATTAATATCTGCTAAGTGAATGTTACCACGGAGCTGAAAAAATAGCTACGGTTCGACTAATTATAGGACTAACCCTTGGTACCGTGAAAATGAGGATTTCCAGTACCGTTATAAAATTATTTATATTTTTAAAAGGCAATTTGTGCGAAAATAAGCACTCAAAATATTAGACTGTGCAATGATGGCGCTCCCCTCGTACTTCACCCCCGACAGCTAAACCCCATAACAACCTTAACGGGTTGAGTCTAGTCCTAACAGTCGAAAACAGCTCATTTTTTGTACAAAATCGGGATGATGATTTTTTTGTGTACAAATATTTAATTATAGTCGATTTAAAGCCGATGTTCGAAAAGCATCGCTCGAAAACGGCTTTTGCGGTCAGCAATGCCCTTCTGAAGCAGGGTATCTAATATAAGAAAATCAAACAGATTTCGTTGGTGTATTAGTTTATCCTATGATTAATCAACGGATTTTCCGAAATTTTAAGTAAAAAAAAACTGGTCGTTTTCGAAGCGAGAATCTTGATTTTGCGAAAAAATTGGCATTTTTCGTTCATCAAATCGAAAGTATACATCTAGTACGGTCAAATGGTGATTTTGCTGAAAATTTTGGGTAGAACGGTATTTTTTTTCATTTCGTGGCGGGTTCGGCCATGTGTATGAAACTCAGTTTCCGGGACGTTAAGGGTGGTAAAACGGCCGCCATCTTAGTTTTTTTCTTTTATCTTCGTAACCGTGAGGCTGACAAAAATTTTGTAGAGAGCTTTTTTGTAGTTGATACAGTTATCCATAACTTTTTCTCATTACTTTTCGCGTTAATGTCAATAATAAAAAAGTTATAAACGAAAAAAGATGAAAACTTAGGGGACGAAAAACGTTGAGGCAAGATTATTAATTAATATGAAATCTGACAACAAAAATGCTTCTTACCCTTTTATAGAGCATTTTATTATAAACAATTTAATCTTTTTTTAATTCGGTTTGTTTTTATTGATTATTCAGCGTTGTGAAGGGAGGTAGTGGAAGAGTTACGTCGTGGAAGAGTGGAAGTGGAAGAGTAGTTACGTCGGTTAGAAAAAAATTGTTAATAATTTTATTTCGAGCAGTAGTTTGTTTTTTTATTATATTGTTAAGTTTTTCAATGATTATTTCGAAAATATCAATCTTCATCACTCTAAAATCTCATTCGGCCGGGTTTTTTCAATTTATCTACATAACCGTGATGCCGACAAAAATGTTGTAGGGAGCTTTTTTGTAGTTGATACAATTCTTCATAACTTTAATCAATAAATTTTTACGCTAATATCAATCCTCTCATTTTTCATCTTTTTTTGTTCATAACTTTTTTATTATTAATATTAACGCAAAAAGTTATTAATAAAAGTTGCGTTAAGGACTGACATTTTGGAAAATTTCACAATCATCCGTAACATACTTTAAATGTGAATAAACGGTGACAACATTCTGCTCATTTTCGTGTTCGGCTTTTCCATACATATACCATACCATATCATATTACCATATGGCAAGGCACTAAAAAATATCTTTCCAACTGGAAAATCAAAGCTCATTGGTCCACATATTATTCTACGTATGACGAATTGTACTTTATGCCTAGAACACACATATACTTGAGGCTTGTAAATTTCGGATACATTTGCTTGTGATTGCATTTACCGTTCAACCCTAATTCACTAACTCAACGAAACATTAGAGTACGAGATCAATAGATGTGCGTAGAACACTTGAATGCATCAACGAACTAATATCGAAAGGCCGCATTAATTAATTTCACACACACATCTACTTCTGCAATTTTTCAAATTGTTCTACTCACGCAACTGCGTGTAAAAATACGTGGAACTGCAAAACAAAGCATTTCCTCGTTCGGCAGCAAATGGAGGTGTATATAGAAGTCAAACAAAGCTCCGGAGAGAGAAGGTTTTTGCCATATTGGTGGAGCCCTCAAGTTCCACGAGTGGCTTCGGGTTTTCGCCATTGGTTACATTAAACATGACGACCAAACGGTTCCAGTACCTCGAGGCATCTCTCCCTTTTCCTCTCGTTACTTGGATTATTAATGAAAATGAAACAGTATCGCATCGCAACGCGATACTCGCTGTGTATTTATGTGCGTGTGCGTAACCAACGGGGCTGGCGGAAAGCTCGTGCACCAACGTCATCGGCTCGTGCACGTTCAGCCAGTGTTCCATTTTCGCCGGAGCGTGATCGTAAAGTCGTTCGAGTGTAACACACATATGCGGGCGCATGGACGACGTGTATGTTCAGAAATTTTGCGCTCCGGGCACATCCGATCCTCGTATGCAGCGCCCTGTTGATCCTCATCTTGCACAGCCTCATGTACTCAACGTGTTTCAGTTCCAAGGCCGTCCTAGCGTTTCGCAACGGTTGGGAGCTCTTATAATTTCGTCACGTCCGTCTGTCTGTTTGTCGCAGCAGAATGCCTTCGCCTTCCATTGTTGTAACGCTCTGACTAAAAGTGTCGATATGATTCATGACAATAGCATTTAACGAGTACTTTGAGGCAGTATTGTCGTCTGGAGCGCTACTTTTGAGGTGATTTTTAGAAATAAATAATGAAATAATAAATACTGTAAATAATATATAGTGGGTGGGGGTAAAAATGTCGAATGACCAAATATAGAACGACAAACATTTCGAAACGACAGAATTATGAACTCTCAAAATAACGAAGGTTAAATCATTCGAAATTTTATCTTTCGACTGATAAAAAAATCGAATGACTATAAATCGAACCATTATTTATTGGAGAGGTAATTTATTCGAAAACGAATATTCAGATTGTCTGAAATTCGGAACATAAAAATACAGAATCGAAAAATGTAGAACACCCATATCTCCGAAACAAAAAATAGCGAGTGCCTAATATGCGTAATACCGTCTATGGCGAAAAGCAATATATCGAAACGCAAAATGTCGATGGCCCGAAATGTAGAACGCCGAAAGGTCGAACGGCCAAAATGGCGAACGTGGTGGGGCCCGTCACGTGGGATGACTGTCTTACGATATTTTAGCCTACAGACCGCCAGCGCCATCTCGCAGCTTCACTCTGAGGCGCAAGTGACGTATTGCTCGATTCGCCATTCGGGCCGTTCTAAATTTTGACCCTCCGCGATTTCAACCACTCGACTTTTTGGCCGTTCGCTTTAATGATTTTCTGCATTGTGAACCATCGCCATTTTTTCAATTCGGAGAATTGTCGTCTCGAATTATTTGGTGTTATGCATACAGGCCCATCGATTTTATGTTTTTCGATATTTTATTAAATCTGATTTTTGTTTTTCGCTATATATCAACTTCCGAGATGTTCATATTCGTAATTGTTATTTTCGACTTCACAGGCTCTAGTAAGATTGATCTATCTATATTCGAACATTCGTCATTTTCGAATTCGACATTTTGGCCCATCGGCATATCGATCGTTCGACATTTTTCCCCCCACCCATATATAGTCATGTAATAATCATGTACTTTTCGTACGGTTACAACGGTGCGCCGAAAACGGCGACCGGTGTTGTCAACGTTGTATGAATGTGAAAAAAAACCAAACATATTCTCAATCTTTACGAGTGTTGTGCTGTTTCGTACCAAATTCAGCAAATTTTACAAAATGGCAGCATGCCAAACGCTGGATGTCAATTATTCGTATTTTCCTGACCATTCTACGAGTTATATAAAATTTAATAAATTATTCCGACGCAATTTTGCTGCCAACGTTGGTGAACAATCTACTGAAGGTGTATGCCAAATCTGAGCTCAATCGGGCGAATTGTTATCGAGATATGGTGGTTGCGAGTGGGGATCAGAAATTCGAAGGATCAGTATTCAGAAAGACCGAAATTTCGAATTCAGTAATGACGAACGTTCCAATATAGATAGATCGATCTTATGATAGTCCGTAAAGTAGTTAATCGAAATTGTGAATACAAAAATCTTGAAGTTGATTTATAGCGAAAACAAATATCAGATTTAACAAAATAATGAGGGATATAATATCGATTCGCCCGTATATATACAGCAAACAATTCGAGACGTCAAATCGTCGAATTGTATACATTACGACAGTTTCCAATTTCGAATTCATTAAAGCGAAGGACCAAAAAGTCGATCAGTTAAAATAGCGATGAGTCAAACTGGCGAACGGTCCAGATAGCGAAAACTTGGGTCGAGCAATCCTACTTGCGCTTCAGAATGAAGATGGCAGATGGCGTTAGTGGTCAGTCGGGTCAGGCAGCCATTCCATGTTCGCCATTTAGGTATTCACCATTACGGACCATCGATCATTTGCGTTTCTAAGATCATGTCTGTGAAGTTAGCATCTCATATGTTAGCATCTCACAAATAAACTCCATATAAAGTGGCATCCCATATAGTTCTACAGTTCTTGATAAGTTTTAAGACGGAATGACACCTCATCGCGGTCGGTATGGTAGAACAATTATAGATACCCAAAAATCTCTGAAACGGCTCTCCAGATCCCGTCGAAACTTTGCCAAACGACGTCAAATAGATAGACGAACAGCTGTCTACCCTTCAAATTTTCTGAATTTGAGAAAAAATACGTAGATTGGCTTATGATAAGCCAATCTACGTTTCAGAGATTTTTGGGTATCTATAATTGTTCTACCATACCGACCGCGATAACGTGTCATTCCGTCTTAATAATAGTTCTATCGATTTTACTAATAAAAACGCATTTTAAAAAAATGAGATGCTAACTTCGCAAAATGAATCATAGCATCTCATCGAATTTCGCAAACTTGACCATGCCAGAGATAAAAGTAAAAGAGTTCTACATCCTAAACCTATTCTGTAAATAGTTATATCGGTAGAATCTAATTCAAATCGTTAACAACGGGTATAACGAAAATATCCGTAGATGAGTGAGATGCTGTAACATTACTGCGAGTTCCAGGTCGTACGAAGACTAAAAGATAAATACAGATCCCTTACACAAGGTCCAAAAGAGTTCTGGTCTTTAAAATATCCTCCATAATTATAAATCATTGTGAAAAACAAAATATCCATACAGGAGTGACATGCTGTGGTAAAACTTCCAGTTCTGGGTCGTATGAAGTTTTCACACGAAAAGTAGAGCTTCCTCACACAAGATCCAAAAAAGCATTCGAAGTTTGTAGTCTCGATGTATGGCTTTTTGCTATGGACGGTATTACGAATATTAGATACTCACTTTTTTCTATTTCGGAGGTATGAATGTTGTAGATTGTTCGAATCTGTATTTGTATGATTCAAACTGCAGACTATCTGAATATATGTTCCCGAATAAATGAAATCTCGAATAAATAATCCTTTGGTGTAATAGTGATTCGATTTCGTCATCGGTCAAAGGATAAAATTTCGAATAATTTAACCTTCATTATTTTGAGAGTTCATAATTCTATCGGTTCGAAATCTTCGTCTTTCTATATTTGGTCATTCGACATTTTGACCCCCACCCGAGGTTGCTGCATTTGAAAAGCAAATTTTCGAGAAAAAGGCATTCGACATTGCTGCTTCTCGACCGCGCTAGTCGAGCGTACTTTTTATAACTTCTACACCTTGAATAATTTTATGAGTACCATTAAACGGTTTTCACAGACGTATTCAGAAATGTATGTAGAATAATAAAAAGAAACATAAAAAAAACGATTCCTTCAAATTTCGAGACAATAATACTGCCTTAAAGCAAAATTATTATTCGATTCCTGTTTAATAATTAGTTCGGGAAAAAAACAAAACAAACGGTTTTCCATTTGGCATTCTTCTAAAGCCATATTTTGACGCTATTCGACAAATTTGCCATGTGGGATATTAATAATAAGCGATGATTTTTAAATGTTGTTGTTTAGCAAATGACAGATTAATCCGCAATCCTGTTGAAAGTAGGCTTATCTTTATTCGATATTAAAATGATGTGCGTACCTAACAAGCTACGGAACCCTACTTTGATGCGCTTGATCGCTCTTTATTTACTGTAATTACAACTGATGTCAAATTTGCCAGTGGACTTGACGCTGCTTCGTTCGGAGGAGTATACGCCGATTGGGGAATAGTTTCGATTTTGCTAGGACTTGATTCTTGTCGGAATTAATATTTGATCGGTTGTCTTTCGTTTTCACAGGCACTGGATGGCCAGAATATCTACAACTCGTGCTGCACACTCCGCATCGATTACAGCAAGATGCAGAGTCTCAATGTTAAATACAACAATGACAAATCGAGGGATTACACAAATCCAGCGCTGCCAACAGGTGACGCGAGCCTCGACGCTGCTTCTCTCGCTCTTGGCGGTGAATTGCTACCTCAGCTTTTGCTCGGAGCCGCCGGCTCCCAGCCACGTGCTAGACTACCCGGTAAGTCAATTATAGTCCTCAACCAACGACCCCATAACTTTGATTAAAAATTCCAAAACCATTGATTTTCATTAAAAAAATAATGTAAATCAAACAAAGATTTGTTAGAATCTACTTGAATCTAAGATATACCGGGTGTCCCATTTTAATCTTACACCTGGTTTATCTCGAAAAATACTACTCCGACCAAGTATCGAATATAGTGAAACTTTCAGGGTTTAAAGAGGAACGTTCAAGATATTTTTTTGTCCAAACTTCAAAATTGTCACCTTAAGATGGTGGACATGTTTTTAGAAAAACATGAAAACACGACTTTTTCCACCATACGATGTGTCAGGCCAAAAGTCGCAACTTTTGTGGGATTTAATAATTGTCAGTTTACAACACCATTCTTGACTATTTTAAATGAAGTCTTTAACATCCCAAGTGTAAGTGTGCGAGTGTGAGTTTGTTTGGGTTTGTTTAGGTTATCAAACAAACCCAAGCAAACCTAAAAATTATTAACATTATCGAAAAAAAAAATTCCTACAAAAGTTGTTAGTTCTGGCCTGAAATTTTTTTCGTGGAAGAAAAGTCATGTTTCTGTTTTTTTTAACATGTCGGCCATCTTCACATCGGTATATTTAATTTCGGACCAATTTTTTTATCTTTCCCCTTTGACACCTGATAGTTTTACGTGCTCAATACCTGATCGGAGTAGTATTTTTCGAGATAATTCAGGTGTAAGATTGAAACGGGACACCTGGTATATTATGCAATGAGGATTTGCACAACGCGTCACACAAACGCTACTCAATCGACGAGCCAAAATGTCACGACCGAATTTGTAATTTTTTAAATTCTTCTAAAGTGGGTTGATTTTATTTGCTCAGCAATTGTGTCATTCTCGCA
This sequence comes from Ophion slaviceki, assembly GCA_944452715.1. Lineage (NCBI taxonomy): Eukaryota > Metazoa > Arthropoda > Insecta > Hymenoptera > Ichneumonidae > Ophion > Ophion slaviceki. The sequence continues at coordinate 30,593,684 of OX101785.1, read as the reverse complement.
CGAAGACCGATAAGAATTTATTCAATTGTTTCTTCGTTGACGAGAGTACGAGTCCAAATATTAAACATTAACATCCTGGAAAAAGTAGTTAAAAAACCGAAATGATTTCTTTGCCTCTAACAAATTGAAAAATAAAAACAAACGTGGCTAAATCTGAGAAGCGATTGAAGTTTGCATCGCCGGAATGCAATGGAAATAATTTCTTTCAACTCTTGAAGTTTCTTTTGGTAGATTTGAGATCCGAAAAGCAGTCAAACATTTTTTAGGTTGCTTATTTGGAAATTCACAACCAAAAATGCGACAAACGATTAAATGAATAAACAATACATCGTCGTTGATATTGCAAACGTGCTACGTCTTTGTGACCATTATGTTTCAAGTTTTTATTTTGAACGCATTCGTAAAACGTTCTATGTCAATAACCGATCAGAACGTTTCATTCAGCTGATGCAACACGTCACGTGACCCCAAGCCGCGGAGTTTCGATATTGCAATGAGTTTTTTGGCTCTCTGTAAAGTCGTCTGAAAACCACCTAGAACGAATTGCAATATCAACGACGATATTCAATAAAACCCCCCCTTTTTTGTGACTGATGATGTTTTGTAAGAATTTGCGTAACTTTTATTAACGAGGACTAATGAATTTCCTGATGTAGAGTCAATGACAGGAGCGCCAGGCGTCCTAACATCGCCGTTTGCCGCGATGCACGGTCTTCCATCGCCCCTCGCAGCCCCTTACAACGGCGTTGCACCGGGTGGAGGTATCGCCGGCATCGGTGGATTCAGCCTCGGTGCTGGGCCTCTCGGTGTCAGAGTACCCGGAAGTCCTCAGATCTCCTCGGTTCTTCTTGTCACCAATCTCAACGAAGAGGTGAGCCTCTACCTGTCATCTCGGCATTCTTTTTCGCCGAAATAAATGAGAAAAACCATTGTCGAGTGCTGAATACAAATTTCGATCAACAATGTGCTTGGAGTATCGTTAACTGTACTTGTACGGGCGAAAATTGTACGTAAATTGCAACTGACCAATAGCAAAGGACACGAATGATTTAATATCACCTTATAGTTGTCAATCAGTGTAAATGATCGATCTCACACTTTGGAGAGATATAACTTGATTTTTTTCTTACTCATTGGTTTTCGAGCAATCAGCATGAGGTAAATCATCAAAATTTTATGTGAGGCGTGCCGAAGACGAAAGCGATAGTGTGCTTCGTTTACAGTGATTAATTGCACATTTCTCGGCGAAGTTTTGAAAAAAAACGGTTTGAGTGAAATTTCAGAACAGTCGACTATTTAGATTGGGAGATAATGGGTTTTAAAATTGCAACTTTCAACACTGCAGGGTCTGCATTGGCCGAAAGTCAGGCCACATAATTCGTCGTACCATTCTACGGTGTTTATACATTTAGAAAAAAAAATATATGTTTAGATAGCAAACTAGTTAGGGAAAGAGTGAAAAAAGTTTAGATTGCCTGTACTGTTCAGTTTTGCTAAAAACGTTCAGTAAGCACAGAATAATTCTCCGTAAAAAAAATATTTGTCCCCTATAATAAGACATATAGCAACACTGCAGAAAAGTATTGTTCAATATTTCGAGAAAAACAAATTATCGTGTTCCTAAAGTTAAAAACTTTTATTTAAAAAAAATATTTTCGTTATAAGTATTAATATTTTATATTGTTTATGTTATCTTCGTTAACGAAAAAAAAAGTGTTGGTTAATTCATAACTCATTAAAAACCTTGTCCGATTAAAAATCACTTTCAAATGACATTTGTGTTGCAGTATTATTTTAAATATGCCGCGCAAACTTACGTTATTGGATACGATGCGGTGTTGTCATATGTGTTCTTATTATAGGGGACAAATATTTTTTACGGTAAATTATTCTGTCTAAATTTCAATGCAGACCCTGCAGTATTAAAAGTCGCGATTTATCTCGCAATCTAAATAGTCGACTGTTCTGAAATTTTACTCAAACATGCATAATGATATGAACAATGTTTGGTTAAAATTTGAACAAAATCTATAGTAATCAAGCGCGCGTGCTCGTTCTACATTAAGGAGGGCATAATAAAAATGTACGCTTGCAGACACAGCAAATGTTTTTTGATGACTAACAAAACATAGAATATACAATAAAAAATAGAGGATATTTCTTTCAAAGTCACATCGCAATAAAAAAGATTTTCATTTGACTAGTGAATTGCTCGATTGCCAGAGAAGAAATCTGAAAACTCTTTTCGACCGCGTGTCCGATTGCTCCTTTTTGATCTTATCAAAATTCAATTCTTCAAATGATTAAAAAATGTCAAACGTATTGTCACGCATGCAGCGGTATTTTTAATTCTTCAAAGTCGCGCCTTCCATTTGTCCTGTGGTTAAGAAACAAAAACAATGTGTCGCTAAGTGAAGAAACTGATGACATCATGGATTTTCCTGAGGAAGGAAACTCAAAAATGTTCATCGTCGAATTATTGTGTACGCGACTCGACTGAATGGCGAAATTTTTGACGTTTCAATCGTTAATCAGTTGCATCGAATTAAACGCTTTGCTGACAAAAAAAAATGCAAAAGTTGAATGGTCATGGTAAATATGATAATAAGAATGAAAACTTTTACAGCGTTCTATAACTTGATTTTCCCGATACGTGCAATCACATATACATTTTTAACATTGTGTGTATATATATATATGTATATATATATATTTATGCAAGTACAATTCGATTATGAAGAAAGTAGAGCTGATGTAGGCAAACCCCGCAATTTCTCCTTCCGGGCAAACGGATTTCCTCGTCGAAAAAAAGTTGCCGGATTGATAACTATAGATGGACATAATTTTTATGAGAGACGATCGAAAAAAAATTCCACGAGCAAAAAAGTATATTTAAAGAATGTACTTATGCAAATTTCATAAAAATGACTGTACATTAATAACAATAATTCACGAGGAAGTTCCTTGAAAATTCAACGCAAAATATATATACTTTTTCATTGAAATGATGTTCATCTCCGATACTAACAGTTTATTCCAGCGCTGAATTTACTCGGACCCCGAAGTTTTTACAAAATTTCACTCTATATTTTTTGTCTATCTTCCGGACTCGACGAGGAAATGCGCGTTACTGGATTTGCATATGTGCTATCTCCTGTTATGTCGAATCCTCTGTCAAACTATACTCTTCCTCTTCCCTATACTTATTCCCGATAAATGAAAAATGAAATAAAACTCTCATTTCGAAACACACATTATACGAATCACTTCGCCCTCGATATGATCGTAACGTCTTTGAGCTGCGACCGGGAGTTTTGAATTGGACAAAGTCCACAGTGGATAATTCATTTTTTTTCTCCGATTAAAACGCCGTATGGCACGAGAAAAAAAATATAAAAAAAAAATTGAGTCTCCATTCGTAGGCTTCGAAGCTCAGCTCAACGACGATACATACCTCGCAGCTACAACTTGTCACTACTGTACTATAACTGTGTGTTACTTACTATCGTTGAGCCGCTCTCAAGTTTCACGCTCTCGACCTCTCTCTCGACCTCTCTCTCTTTCTCTCTATTTTTCATTTTATTTTAACTTTGTCCGATTTTCCGGCAAATAACCATTGCTCCTCGTCGAAACATCGTCAAGTCCGATAATCATTTCAATACGCGTGAATTTTACGATTTGATAGAAAATCGAAATTCCGCGAGAAGAATTTTTCTCTTTTTTTGTTCGGCACTTTCGAATCTTGTTTCTTCTGCAATTTCATTTTCGCACACGCGAGAGGTCGACAGACGCGAGACTCGGGACGCGTCCGTACTTTTACATCGAACCCTATTATACTCGCTGACTACTGACTGAACTCTGTCTGTTCTCTGTGTAGATGGTCACGCCTGACGCTCTCTTTACCCTGTTTGGTACGTCTCCACATTTATATTATTAATTATATTACATTATTAATTATTATATTTAAAAGAGAAACGAAGAAAATACAAACCCTCCGTCTGCTCGTGTAACTGCCAACTATTGCCGATATCGCGCGAAAGACCTTGCGTCTTTCTTTCATTGATTCGTAAAATAAACAGGTCAAAAACCCAGAGACGGAATTTTGCGAAAATTTTGCCGCTTTGTCCCATTCCGTTTTCGTGTATGGCAACAAAAAAAAACAAGTTCAAAAGTAATATAACACCCGCAGTGGAAGATCAGAGAGTTCGAGTTTCGGTGTATCGATTGCCCGACAAGTCGAAAGAACGACTTTTTTTTTTGTGTCGTAAAAATATTTTTCACATGGCCGATCGTTGGTCCATCGGAATAGAAGAAAAAGCAAAATCAATTGTTACTCAAAAAGGCACAAATAACATCACGATTCATCATTCGTTTATGGTTTATATACATATATTTATCGTATCCAACCAGAGGTATTATGATTATCTTCAACGCCTGTTGTTCCTTATTTTATTGTTTCAATCTCTAATTTTATTTATTATCGCTATTTTTTATTTTATTCTATTTTCAAAGTTTTACGTTCGATTGCCTCGTTCAATAATTTCGTTCGTTTCAATCTTTATTTTAATTTACGTTCAATTTCCAAAACTATTTTCTATCATCAATCATCATGGCCATCATACACGTTCACTCTTTAAAACTTCCAAGCATCTCTTCTGATATTTATTTCATAATACAAACAATTCATTTTATTTTATTTAATATGAATATATATATATATATGTCTATGTATATGAATATATACATGTACATTTATATACATGTATGTATAAGTATACACGTCAGTTTCATACGATCACCTTCATTCTCATTCACATAAGCTTTGGCTTTTATTATTATATATTATAATATTTAAGGAATTTCCTAATGCGTCAATTTGAGTGAGGGGGCTCTCGGCTCGCGCCTTCACATCACAAATACATCTATATACATATATATATATATTTATATTATATCAAAATGCTAAATCGTATATTATACTTTCTTAAGAAATATTATGCTCTCTTCCCCTCTCGTTTCCGGCTCGTTTAGAAAATTCCTTCCCGCAAAATATACGATACCGTAGCCGAGGCCCCGTTGCATGATCTATATATTTCGATTGGATCATCTTTTCCGTTTTCGATCTCATTAAAATGAACTTCTTACCTAGTCATATATATATATATATATATATATATATATATATATATATATATATATATATACATATGTATATATATATGTATAATTATATGCCCCCCAAAACCCGTCGATCTCCTTGAAAAATCATTCAATTATCAATTTTGATTGATACAAGAAGAACATTAATTTTTTTACTAATTGATTTTTGTTTGCGTACGCTTGTGTTCGGCCACGTAGGCGTTTATGGGGATGTACAGCGCGTGAAGATTCTCTACAACAAGAAAGACTCCGCCCTCATCCAGATGGCCGAACCTCATCAAGGTCACTTAGGTAACTGTCGTCCGATGCTTATCGATATACTAAAAATTATGCTAGCTAATCCTGATACATACTAAACTGGGCATTTCGAATGGCATTTCTTTCTTTTTTGTGTCGTCAATGTTTATTAACTTTATTCTCGTTAAAACATGCAGCTATGACTCACATGGACAAACTCAGGGTTTTCGGAAAACAAATAAGAGTCATGACAAGCAAGCATCAAACGGTACAATTGCCGAAGGAGGGCCAGCCTGACGCAGGTCTAACCAAGGATTACACCAACAGCACTCTTCATCGATTCAAGAAACCCGGCTCCAAGAATTATCAAAACATTTATCCGCCTAGCGCCACTCTTCACTTATCGAACATTCCGTAAGTTTCGACATTTTGTCAATTAATATTTTTAATATCTCGCTCCGTTTTTTCTTGCCGTACTATAGTCATATTGAACTGATTGTCATATTGAACTAATTAAAATGATTCTATGCGAATGGAATTTTCCTCCTGGCTATTCGTATTGGAGGTCAAGCAATTTTAAGTTGCCAAATCCGGCACAGCTACACTTTTTTGCGACCAAAAGTGTTCCCCAATTCCCAAGTGAAGAAAATCGAACATTTTCCGTATAGAGAATGGACGATTAACGTGAGTTTCTTTTTTTTTCACAAATTATTGCAGAGCGACGGTAACCGAGGAAGAAATCAAGGAAGCTTTCGAGACAAATGGTTTCACGGTAAAGGCCTTCAAGTTTTTCCCGAAGGACAGAAAAATGGCACTGATCCAGATGCCGAGCATGGACGAGGCTGTCACAGCTCTGATCGTTAGTACACAAATTCTAATCAAATACCTATTTCTTTGACTTGTTTTTAAAAGTCGCAATTTGTGAATAATTTATTCATTGCGTCAGTCACGCTTTTATTTTATCAAGCAATTTGGCATTATGAATATAACAATAGACGAGAATGTATTCACCCGGAAACAACAGATCAATTACAATGCAATTGCTACAGTTTACGAAACGAATAATTTAGCGGAATGCAATATTAAAACACGCTCGCCGCTCACGTTTCTGTTTAAGGCGAAGTAGAATATCTTCTAATAGAATATCGACCAGTGAATGAACGAACGATACTGCAGGATTCGGGTGGACTGTAAAATTAAAATATTATGAAAACTAATTTCTTAATACCTATAGCTCAATATATTAGGCAGTAGAAATAATATCCGAAGCAATTGCGACAAGTAATAATGGAGGAATTGATTAATCAGTAGCGAAACGACTAAATGGTCAGTGAATGGACGAAATGACCAGTAAAACGTTACTCGAAGGTAAATGGACATTTGGTGTAGATGAACACTGTAAAGGATAACGATGTATTATTTATTTTTATTGAATGCTAAATTTTGAGATCATTGTGCTGCACAAAAGTTAAAATATTTCTATACATATGGATATTATATTTATTATTACGATTTCGTAGAAAATACACAAAGTTTTTTGCATCTTAACGCGACATTCTCGAAAAACTACCAAAATTTGTTTCGACAGAGGAATAGAAAATTAAATGTTGTCGAAATTAGAAAAAAAAACAAATGAATGTACATTGTCATCTCTTGACAGTTAATTTTGCAATTTTCAGCAGATGAGGTAATTTTTCCTCTGCTTTGAGAATGATCGGAACAGAGCCCATATGTCTATTTACTGGGAAGAAGTTAGAATACAGAAACAGTAAAAAAAAGTGCAATTCCGACCTATTATTGAGAATTTATTTTAAAATTTTGAAAAAAATCAGAGATTCATTCGATCTTAAGGAATAAAAGTTATACTTACCCTCAAAACTCATAAAAACTACCGTTTTCGTCTTTGGAACACCTACTGCGCACAGCCGTATCGTAACTAAGTTGCGCGGTGCGCAAGTACCACAAACTGGAAAAATTCCGTGTTGCGCGAGAATTCGATATTAAACCGAGCAATCGGTTTTAACGACACTTGTGATTTTTTTGTTAAATTATAGTGTTTCGAGGTTTTATGGACAATTCATATTCTTTAGTCATTTTAAATACAAATCAGCTTTCGTCCATTCACTGGTCTGTTCACCCTATACCACGTGACATATGAGTGCGAGAGAGATAGCTGAAATTTTCGAAGCGTTTGCTCAAAATTCAATAATATTTGGAGCAAAAGAAAATCATCAAGTTTTGCGTCAAGGAATTCTCCAGAGCGTGATGCTTTGTTTTTTCTCCAAAAACTCAACCATCTATGAGCAAAATCGGTTGGAAAATTAGTGAGGTTATGTTGACCTTGTACATGCCCTTAAGGGGGTCATTCGACGTGACAGCTATTTTTTTCGTTTCCTTTGGGATTTTTTTCTATGAGTCATTAAAGCCCAGTATTTTTTATTTTAACCACACCATTCATTAACATTTTTCAGTCCCTCAGAATGTTATCAAACAGAAATAACGAGTTTAATCGACTTTACACCGTTCGGAAGCCAATCATGTGTCAAAAAAGTTGATTGACGGCTGTCATGATTCCGAAGATTTTACTCGTCTGAAATCAAAAAGTCAAACGGCAATTTAATTTGTAGATCTTAGGCTATCGCCGGAACTAGAGTAAAGTAAAAATATCGAAAATTGAATTCTTAGCCTGTTTTCTAATGTTAAGTTCCAAGTTTCGTCATTTTTTTCGACTTCTTCAGCTTAAGGGGCCTTCTCACTTTAGACGCTAAAAATACTATTTTCATGCATTTTTTGATAGGTTTATATTATAGATATTGATATAAAAGTCGTTACGCTTAATAAATACACTTTTGAAATACATTTTTTTTAATGTATGTATTTATGTAACCCAAACAAACTTTAAACGCGTTTTTCGACGGCTTGTTGATAAAATCTTCGAAACTACTGGACCGATCCTTATGAAAATTTAACCACACATATTCTTTACAACTATAGCTAGAGCGCATATCAAGGATTACAATTTTATATATATATATATATATATATATATATATATATATTTTGCCAAAAACGGTGAAAAACACGTTTTTTTTTGTTTTTTCGAAAAATGTCCGCCATTTTGTAATTTTTGCATATATCAAAAATCGTATAATATGCGCTATAGGCATTGAATACTGAATCTGAAACCGTTTGATTTTTTTGTTTCGGATGATCCATCTCCGAGATTTCATCAACAGCGCAGACCTACAATTTTCTTAGGGCATTCTTTTTTTAACTACCATTTTCGTCTATAAATAGTGACGTGAACGAATAAATGATGTTAAAAAATGTATTTCGAAAGTGTATTTATTAAGTGTAACAACTTTTATGTAAATATCTATAATGTAAACCTATCAAAAAAATTCATGAAAATATAATTTTTAGCGTCTAAAATGAAAAGACCCCTAAAAAAAAACTATGTCAGATATCAGAAATATTCTAGTTCGGGTGAGAACTATAGATGTGCCGACTATCCAATAAACATTTGAGCGAAATCTGTTCAATCATTTTTGAGATATGGAGGCTAATTTGAATGTTACGAACATTCTACGTTTGTAACATTCCAACGACTTCGAATATCGAAAAAATCACGTCACCTGTATATTCTAGGAACGTTATAGAAGCAATATGTGGATAACAAAGTTTTTTCGATTTTGTGGACCTGTCACGTGGGATGACCGCCTTAAATGTGTTCGCGCTTATACGATTTTTCACTCAACCGCTAAAAATGTTATTTCAGAAAATGCACAATTACCAATTGAGCGAATCTAATCATCTGAGGGTGTCGTTCTCGAAAAGCAACATCTAACAAGAGAGGCCTCCCAGCGAGACGCCGTGGTTCGTCCAGCCCTACCCCCGTGTCCAGTACTGGTATCCAGCGATGTTTTACGACTCTATACTACTGCCGACCGAACCGTTTCGTCCCAAGCGGCGTTTTCGCATTTGTTGACGCTGAATGAATGTACGAAAGAAAAAACAACAACAACAACAAAACACGCTCTTAAGACATGAAGAGGAACGCTCTCAAGGCTGGTCGTGCAACGCGTATGGAAACAAAAAAAAAAAAGAAAGAAAGTCACGCTGCTTCTACGTTGATGTATTGTCGTACAAGACGACTGTCGCGTTTCGATTGACGGTACAATTTTATTCCCGACGAGAAACGAGGGTAGAAAGAGGGACAGAGGGAGAGACGAGAAAGAAAAACGTAACCGTATTCGCGGTTGCGATGCATTTTTTTTTGTTTAATCTTAGTACAACTGATAAGAGAAATCCGTGATAAGAGCGTTGGGAAGCTTCGGAGTGATGAGACGGTGCTGGCTAATGGTGCTGGGCGACCGTGGTTCCAATTGATCGGCCTTTTTCAAAAAGATTTTCGCGATTCTCGAGGTTCGTATAAGCCGTGAGAATTGAAAGACGAGCGAGTAAATAAAATTGTCGTTTCATTAGAACTCGAAGTCCTAACTTTGTGAGACAGGGTCGTCTCGTCGTCGCTTCCTCGACGAAACTAGCGATAGAAAACAAGGAGAGAAACAAACGCAAGAATAACACATAACCCCGGTAGCTCTGTGTGGGTTATAAAATTAAGGGAAAGAAGAAGAAAAAACAAACAGGATAAACAAAATCAACAAGAAAAACAGAAGTGAGAGGGCTCGCGTGCGCTGATAGCCCCAAGAATTCTCTTGTACAATATTAAGGTTTCAAGTTTTAAGATTTAAGACGTTAAGGATTTTTAGAGTTAAGCGGAAAAAGAAATCGGGCAAATTTGAGCGGGTTGTAAGGGACAGGAATTGTGAACCGAAGAAGGCGTCCCTGTGCTTTAGTGGGTTTTTTTTTGTTACTGTCAAAAATACGATGACGAACTGCACACATTTGCCCACACACTAAAACACACTTTTATAAATAATGCTGATAATTATTTGAGCCGCAACTTTTTCAATATCTGCCAGCTATCAGAAGGGGATAGGCGGATTCATTCGCAGCTTTCGATGAGGTGCTATCATGGTTTCTCAGAAGTATCGATCGTGATATCGATTTTTTTTTTCATCAAAGGAAAAAGAAATCAAAACCTCCACCCACCCGTCCGTTTTTTTCATATGAAGTCGAGTGATTTTCGAGTTAATTAGAGCTTCATTCGCGGCATGGATCAGTTTAGTTTTGTTTTCTCTTCTCTTTATGTCTCCATCACTACGCGACACAGATCAACGATCGCGTTCGCAGCATGAAACAGAAAAGATTTTTATGCAAGTTATGAAATGCATATCGTCGATCCGTTCATAATTTGTCGAATGATCACTGACCCGGACATATAGCTGATAACCGTGAAAATCGTGCGGCTCGAATGGGTCTTATTATTATTATTATTATTATTATTATTATTACTTTTTCATACATAATTTTAATCTTTCGTTCGCGACGATAATATAGTATTACAAAGACACAGGCATATTCGCACAACACAACATACACCGGACCACAATTCACACCCGAGGTTACAAAACCCGACACTCATAAAATGGTTTTGAAGGTCTTCTTTTTTTGTCTTTCTCTCGTTTTTCTTCCATTCTTCGATGTTAAAAAAAAACAATTTCTTACATATATGCATACATAAATACGTAGCTAGAGTGGCGTAGACTTTATCGATATAATTATTAAACATAGAGGGGGAGGAGCGAATTTTAAACACATATCGCTGTTTCGATTTTCCGCCTGTGACAATGTTTTCGATTGATTTATATTATTTTTTTATCCCTCAAGAATTAGATTACCCCGTGACGACAGTAGTACGAATTGAGTTGGACAATTGGCACTTCGCGAGTTTCCACAATCAGTCTTCCATCGGTTAAAAAAAAAAAAATTAAGGCAGCCGCGCGAGATCGGTTATTCCACACGATCGTGTACGAGCGAACCTACTTTTTCGACAGTCTGTCATCACGTGGTGATCCTCAGAAAATTCATTCGGACAAAGGGACACTCGGGTGTCCGAGAAAAAAACCACCAAGAATATCGTTTTTCGCAAAGTAAAAGAAAAAAACAACCATAATCCGCGTATTCGCCATGTCCTACAGGAGAAAACGCTGATCAGAGAAACGGGCAGGGTACGAGGGGAGGGGGGGGGGGACAAAAAATACGAAGAAAAAGAAGACTAGGGCCACGAGAGAAACATTGATAATGGAAGTAGAAACGTATTATAAGATAGTTCCGTAAAAACTTTATTCCCTCATAAAACGATTGCGGATAGCGTAAAGTATTCCAAACAAACAAAACGGGCTATTATTATAAACCGAAACATGACAGAATCGCGTTCTCGCTGACAGCTCCCCCTTGAATTAAACACGCTGGCATAAAGTAAAAGCGCCATGCGCAATCACGTGTATTATAAAAATATATAATACTTAACGGACGACATTTATTAAAACGGAAACAAATCGAATTTATTGTCGAACGAGGTACGCGAAGGGGAAACTAATCGCGATATATTAGTTGCGCGGAAATAATCGTCGGAAAGATTCATGGAAGTATAAGCGGATATTTGAGAAAGAACGAGAGCGAAGAGGCATGAAGCGGAAACGGTTGGAACGGAACAACCGTCTAGACGAGCCAATCCGCGTTCCGTGTAAAAATAGGCAAAACAAAATTGCGTAAGTTCGGTCGAACCGACGCGACGTTCTGTTGGAGTCAATTAAAATTTAATGGTATTTTAATTAGATGACGTTTCGAATGGAGCGTAGCGTGAACGCGTGTGAGAAAGTTTGATGATGAACGTGTTATACTTACAGTGTTGCAATTTGGCGTAAAAAACAAGCAGGCACAATTTTAAAAAACAAACATACACAAACACACAGACACACACGATACGATATCGATTATTTAGCGTGATTGAAGCACAAAACTGATAGAGAAAGAAAGAAGAGAAAAAAGAAACTACAATATAAGCGAGTGCCGGCCCGGTCAATGTTGGTTGTGCCAAAGTAGGCTAGATGTTTGATTCTGGGAATGAAGGTTACCGCGATACAGCCGAGGATGAAAAAGAAGTGAGAAAAAACAACTAGACGGGCGCGAATACGGAAAGGACAGAATGCGAGCCAGGAAGAGAAATGTGTAATTCATTTTCTCGACACGGACGAGGAAACATTAGCGAGTTGCCGGCATGAGCGCGAAGGGGCCAGTCTTTGCATCTATGATCTGTGTCTTTCGAATCTCTATGACAATTAACACAATTTGCACACGCAACTGAAACTACCAATTTACAACTACGATTACTAAACTTTAATAGCGTAGCGAAGGGAGCTGGAGGGAGATGGGCCACGCGTTGGACCTCGTAATTCGGGCACTCGCTCGGTGACGATAAAACAAAGAACCAGCAGCTCTTCTCTTCCCAGTTCGGGGACAGCTCCGAAGCCTGCGAATTAGAAAGGAAGAGAGAGATAGAGAACATCGCGTAAATACGATCGATCGTACATTACGAAACCGAGAAAACAGTGCGAAAAGCACGCGAACGCGCATTCTAGTATTACATTACGCCTGCGTCAAGTATTTCTTCACCGAATTACCTTTTTCCAAAATCACTTGCTTTACTTATCGCAAAAATAGCCTCAACACCATTATCCGCCTCGGTTTTTAATCCATCGAGCTTTTTATCGCTTGATTGCGACTCCCATTTTTTTTTCTCGGAAAAAACGCTGCCGATTTTTGCCTTTTTCCTCTTGCCACGTGCGACCAATACCGCCGATTCTTTGCCTTTCTCGCAGTGATGCTCAGTTGCAAAGTGGATTTTACTTTTAAACGCCTGTGCTTTTATTTTGCCTTGCCAGAAGAAACTCATAGGAGAGCCGAGGGCGGACAAATATTGTAAAAATTAACCAGCTGGATTGAGGGGGGCCGAGGTAAACGAGGGGTTGGATAAACCAACGTATACGCCGCACAAGGATCTCAAGATTGCGCGAATATCGAATTTCGTCATATCGTTATCGTCCCGGACAAGCGGAAAGCAGTTAATTCGAGATCGCGGTGCGCCGGGCAAAGACACGATGCATTTTTGTATTTGCAAAGACGACAGGGATATTCGGATTTCGGGTAACGCAAAATTTTTACTTCGATTTTGTTTCGTACGAATGTGCGCGGTTGGTATTACTCTAGTTTTTCTAACATTGAAGCCTCTGCGTTCGCGCCGAAGACGGGACTATCCCATAAATTCGATATAGTGCATTTTACCGTGGCGAGGAGGGGAGGGAGGAAGTATTCGGAGACGGCTGCATTTCAATATACATAAATAAATACATATTACTATATTTTATTAATATCCCATAAGATGTAGATTAACGCGTGAATTATTGAATTTAACGAAGGAACTTGAAGGCACAAGAAAAAATTGACACGAAAAAACAGTAAAAGTGCGCCCAACCCTCCTCGCCCAACAATTCGGAGGCTCGTTAATTTGCCGTTTCAACGTATGGCGGAAAACGTCGACGAAATATTTGACAAAGTACGATGATCGGCGGTAGAATCGAGACACGCGAGCATCAACCGTTATTCAGTCGACCGGAGTGAAAAATTACGGCGATTCGGCACGTCGTCTTTTATTTCGTTTTTAATCACCAAAACGTTCGGGAGTTTTATCGACCGTTGACGATTCTCGCGGTTAGCGTATTCGCGCAATCGCTGAAGCGCGGGTAAATAATAGAAAAAAGAAAACAAAGAAATATTGAATCTTGGCAAATGTGCCGCTAGGGTGTAGTTACAATGAGAGGTATTCTGTATCGAAAATTCTACAACTGTCAGTGTACCTGTAGTTGGCATTGGACCTATCGAGAGAAAGATCAAATTTGCGCTAATCACAGAGTAAAGAAAGCGATACGAAAATGATGAAAAGAACTTTTGAGGCGGTAGGAAAAAGCAGATTTTCCAGAAGCTTGAGTATTATCAGCGAGTCGAGAAAAAAGATGCCGTATCCCATAGTGGATTCGTTAGGATTTCCACGATCTTTTTTGTTCTTTCGAACAAATCTTTTCCTTTCAATTCCACAATGACGACACCTCGAGAACCCCGAATCTCCACGGCTAGCACTCGATACCGAGGAAGTGCGGAGGGCGGAAGTTGAAGTAAAAATAGTTTTACGTTTAAGATAATGATGATTAAGAGATGAAAACATTAAGCACGATGTGTTTGTGTGTGCGTAAGAAAATTTAGACGATAAGGGATTATAAGCGCTGTTAGAGTCGAGAATTATCGTAGGCTTTTATCCAAGCTCCGAATAACGTGTATAGTTAATGACAATCACTCTCTATCAGCCAATTTCGACGTGAGGTAACAATTTTTCTCCCCCCCCCCCCTCTCCCTCGAGCTGTTCGAACATGCCAGGCACGACTTTTTTCTCAATCACAAAAAAAACAAACTGATAACTTCTTCACACGAGTGTCAAATCGCCTCGGATCATCTCGAAGCTTTCCTTTTTCACACGTCATTATTCTACACTTACGGAAAGGACATTACTCGTATCGTTTTTTTTTCTCTTCTTTTCTTCAAAACTTTATCCGACGAACCGTTTGAAACTTTCATTCACTTCGAAATAAATTTGTGATCGCTGGACGGTGTCTCATCGTCTCGCTTTTAGGTCGATTATTTACCACTCTTCCTGTCGCCCTCTATTCTGGGTACGTTTCGGAAAATCGAACATCCGGGGAAATTCCAAAGAAGGATCGAACAACGTTCGTCACGACTCGCGGAGAGATCGGAACGAATATTGTTTTCTTCTCTTTTTTCCTGTTCGCCCTGTGAATTTCGAAACGGACTCCCTACCACGGATCCCGATAGTACGTCACGTAACTCGCGATGCTCAGCTGACTTCCGGAACACGTTTCTCTTTAAATTTGCCAAATCGTATATTAGCGATAAAGAGCAGAAAAAGAAATATAAAAAGAAATATAAACCCAAACAAACGGAATAGCGAACCTAAATATCACAGCTAACGAATCTCTTCCGACCCGCGTTACTTTCCATTGTCAATATTCTCGATGCTCTCCATAGTCTATGGGTAGCAAACCTACGAACAAAAACATGTTTAAAGAAATGGCTTCGTCAGCTCCGCATCGCGTGTCGCGGGACTATCGGCATCGCCCATTCGAGACTAAAAGAACTACGAGGAAGAAAAAAAAGAAGATAAAACCTTAAAAAAAAAAGCGAAAAAATACCAAGGAAACCAGTATTGGGCCAGGAATTGCGTTGCAAATCACAATCAGCTCAGCTCCGGCAAGACAAATCATTTTTTTTAAAAGGAGAACAATTGTCAGAGCGGGCGTATTACGGTTAAGCTCTTAGTAAGTTGATAGGACATTTAGTGGACGCACAGAGGGAGAGAAGAAGAAATAACGAGGAAAAACAAGAGGAAACGTAAAATAACGAATAAAACAATCGAAACGTGCACGCGTTGCCCACGCGAGATTCATATTCAACGGCCGAAAAAGCATTTGAAAAAAAAAACAAAAATAAGGAAATATCCGGAAAATGAAGAAGAGGGTGAGAACGCGCGAATTCGGGTGATCTTACGTTGAAAACTGTTCGTCGGTGAGGAGGAAACGCCGCGGAAGCTCGGCTTTGTCAAGGGGGACCATGAAAACGAATGCGAAAATGAAAAAAATAGAAGGAAGTATTCGCGAAATTTCGTTCGTTCGATCCTAAATTAATGTCAGAGTTGTCCCATCGAGCAATAGCACGTAGAGGGAAACAAAACAGGTTTTTTTTTTAAATTATAAGTTTTCAAAGCACCGAGATACATTTGTAAGGCAACAATTTTACGTCGAGTGATCTAACGCCGCGCTGGTCAACTAAGATTTAGCGAGGGGAAAAAGAGAAGAACGAACGAACGATCAGTCGTGCCCGTAAACGTGAAAATACGCGCGTGATGAAAAGCGAACAACTAGAAACAGCGCCGAAAAATCGTGCTCACGAAGTAAAATAATACTTCACACGAACCGCCCCAAGTTGGACCCACACACACACACACACGCACTCAATGCATAACGAGTACTTTTTTTACCTTGCACACACGCACCCACAGACACTTCCACACACGGACACACAGGCGAGAGTCTCTTCCTTACATTCTATCTCTCGAGACGAATTTCCCAAGATAGAGAACACAAGGGGGATAAACAACATACCCAGAAATTCAGTTTTTCTTCTCGCAACTTGAATATTTTTGTAATAATGTTACGAAAGAAAAAGAAATATCGAAGAAAGACAAAAAAGACGCGATAAGCCACAGTGATTTCCACAATGACGTTGAAGCTTGCATCGTCGACATCCAACGACGATTCATTTTCTCTCAAGCGTCCTGATCTTTTTTTCTCGGCAAATTTAGGCCAGCTAAATCCGTCGAAAAAAAGTTTCTCGGACAGCGTTCAAAAAATGAAGAAATACAAAACTAAAGAACTTCCGTTGAGTCTCAACGATACAGCCTTCAACGTCGTTTTTCCGCATGTGTTAACTCGACTCTAAAATCGCGTTGAACGTACCAGTTTGACGTATCTTCGTCATTGATGGTTTTTTTTTGCTCTCGTCTCAGCGAAATCTTGATGTCGGAGATCGAGCGTGTCGAGTCTTGCTAGGACTTTCGAAGAAGGCAAAGAAAAAAAGGGAAAAGCAAACGAAAAACTTACCACGATGCATTCGAAAGAAAAAAAAAAAAAAACACATCGCGACACGACCAAGTCCGAGTATTTCGGATAGTCTGTACGAATGCGTTGGAGCAGCGTTCTTTTTTTCGTTCCTACTCTTCAACATTGTTTTTTTGTGTTTTGTTCTCAAACCCAGATCTGTCGCTAGCCTAGTGTTTTTTTTGCTCCCTTACGCCGTGCGTTACTAGTATTAAAGCACTACTATTGTCTACCGCTATTACTATTACTACTACTACTACTACTACTTCTACTGTCGCTGTACTCTATACCACGATCATTATGTTCTTTCTTTTTTATTTTACTATTGATACTATAATTCTTATCGATTACCGTTATCACTAGCCTTTACGATTATCATTTTATCCTAAGTCTCTTTAGTTAACGTTAATGTATTTTTACGTTGTCGTGGTTTCTGCGCGCGTGTGCGTGTGTGATTGTGCGTGTCAGTTTTCTTTAGCTTGCGGTTGAAAGAAGAAAAGAAAAAAAAAACGTGCGTATACTTACGCACACACCCGCACGTGGGCACACCGATAAGAACCTCACCAAACGGCGAATATACCTTTTTTTTCTGCTAAACTTATCCCTACTTAGTTCTTACGATACCGATATTTTTTTGCATTACTAATTATAGACATTGTCTTCTTCTTTTTTTTTTTTCTCTAATTTACACATTTACTATTCCGTCATCGCCACTACTGTACTACTTACTATCGTCGTTAGTACTTCTTCTACTACTACTTAGTGTACTTTTACTCTACTCTTACTACTTACTATTTCAACAACTTATTATCTCTTCAACGCTCTATAATCTTAGTACGCCAATCTATGTATAATCTATCTTGTATAATCTCTCACTACTTGTATCAACTATAACTCTGTTTCACGTCTATCTCTATCGTCTATTGTGTCACTTGAATCCGCTCTATCAATGACCCGTTTACCTCGTCCAACCCCATGCCTTCTTCACATCTTATCACCGTATCTCGTTCTCTGTCCCACTCATTGTCTTGCTCTTTCTCTCTGTCTCTCTTTCTCTATCAGCCTTCAATTATTTTATACATATACGAATGTTTTATCATCGTACAAGGTTTCGTGCTCGCCTCAGCAAAATTCACAGTTGCCTGCGTCTCTACAGCGTGTCCAGATTTCTCGGATTCGTATTGTTTTAACCGTTTTTTTTTTAACCTCTCAACGAAAAGGACGACCGAAACGCGAGCGAAAATATGCGTGCGAGCGAAAGAGCGACAAAAATATATCCAATGTGTGAAACCTGCCTGTTTCTTTTTTATGTGTTCTTTTTTCGGTCTTCCAATCCTCGTTTTTTTTTCTCCATACGCCTTTACCCTCGCAATCGTCGTTTACTCTCCTCTTCGTAGTGCCTTTTTTTTCGTTCGTTATGGTTTCACTGTTTCCTCCCTATCTCTTCCTCTCGCTCTCTTTCTCTATATATATATTTGGCAGATCGGTGTAACCGTACGAGTGTCGAAAGAGCGAACTTATATTGAAAAAAAGGACGATCCGATAATTGAAAAAGTGGAGGCGTCATTGGTTCCGGGGAGAAAAAAAGAAGAGGAGAGTACACCGGACGAATAACAAGCTGCCTCTTTCCCGCTCTCGCTTCGTCGAGTCAGTCTACATCGTACTTAAGGGGGGAGTTCTGGTCCAGCCGAGGTTTTTCAATGCGTTTGTTTTTTCAAGGATAACATTTATTTTCGTTCACGAAACTTTTGTTACGTGTGAAGGTACATTTGAACGAGAAAAAATACTATTGCAAATTTGGATATCTATATATATAGATGTAGCGGCCGCAGGGGAGGGTCCAACCAAATCGGCTGAAAACCTGGACACATTGGAAATGACCAGAAACATGATATTTGAAAAAAAAACCGTTATAGTATGAATGTAGATTGCGCACGAATCACAGTTTGCAAAAAAATGGTTGATTGCAAAAATGGCGGACATAAAATGAAAATTGACGAAAAAAATCGGCCTTAATTTTGCAATAACTTTGTCCTATAATAATAATTTTTCATAAGTCGAGATTCATCCGCATATTAATTGAACTTTCTTTAATTTAAACTTTGAATAAAGTGAATCGGATGAGAATTCAATAAGCTACGATTCCAGTCAACTTGAAAAACGTGGTTTTGATAAAACCGCGTTTAAAGTTTACGCTTGTGAAAAGCACAAGTTTTTCAATACTTACGTCTGTTTAAGGCCTAAGGCCACTGTAACGGTCCAAAAAAAAGGTTTTTTCACGAATTTTTTGCTTCCAAAATTGAAGGTAATTGAAAAAAAAACTTTTAAGGGTGTTATCGGGCATACATTAAACTTTATTATCAAATTTTTTTACAGCAAAAAAAAACAAAATGGCGGTTCCACAGCTATCTTCCCGGGGCATGTTTTGCTTGCAGGGCTCCGCGGCACGCAGCACCACTGGTGCACTTTTGAATCTAGAACAAAAAAAAACCATCAATCTAGAGGGTTATAGCTAGAGAATGTCGATCGGATTTTAAAAAGTATCAATTTTTGTGGATTTGGCGTGCGTTTGAAAAAAAAATTGATTTTTGACGAAAAAAACGGCTAGTTTTTTGTTAATAAAAAATCAATAAATAAAGTTATTGAAAATCCCGATCGACATTCTCAAGATAATGTTAATGTTCACATCTGGTCAAAATTTCAAGTAAAAAAAATGAAAATTGTTCGAGTGATGCTGCGTGCCATTTTGAAAAACCGTATTTCGAGAAAAACGCGTTTAAAGTTTTGCGAATAGTTTTTTATTGGAAAAAATAAAAAAAAGAAGGTAAAAAAAATTTACCGTTAGTCTGCAATCCCAGCACCATACATTTGTCCTTCGATGGCCAAATTTTCGTCTGGCAAAATTTACAGTGGCCTTACCCCTTAAAGCTAATCTGCGATTCCTGGAGGATATAGTAGGCCTTCAGACTTCTCGAAGTACTGCTGCTTTTGAAGTTTTTGCATTTTTCGTGCAAATCGACCCTCCTTTGTGCTTTCGAGGCTGCGCCGTGCTTGCCGCTTCATGCGTGCGCTGTCGTACATGGGTACGTTACGTTTTCGCGCTGCTGTTTTCGCGCGACGACGTTTTGACGCGGGGACGCTTTTTCAGGAGTGCACTGGCGCACAAGCAAATCCGAATAAAATCAAATAAACCATAACCACACACAATACACACACACACACACACAATTTGTACTTATACAGGGAAGCAACGTAATATAATTTCATAAATCAATAATTCAAACAAGAAACCCAAAAACAAACCCCAACAAGCCCGAACAAAAAAAAAACAAAACCACACAAAAAAAAAGATTTTTTTGATATTTTTTATTTGGCCGATACACCCAAACAAACCCAAAAACAAACCCCAACAAGCCCGACAAAAAAAAACGACAAATCCAAACAAAAAAATGATTCTGTTGATGATTTTTTTTTTATTTGGCTGATATTTTTATACATTTTGTATTAATTAAAAGAAGCATTCATCCTTTTTTTCAAATGTGTTCTTCAAACAGCTCAAGACTTAGGCCTATGACATATGGTTTATCATCGACACACAATTCGTGATGCTAAACCAACTTGTGCTGGTGCCGGAACACCCTGACATTAAAACGTCCTCGCGCCAGAACGGCAGCCCCAAAACGTACTGCTCCTGTCGTACATATCGGCGCACCGCTTCTAACTATATTTCAAGGTCGAATTTGACGCTATAACTTTAGGAATGTATTTTCCATATGTATCGGAAGATTTTTAGGCAAACAAAAAAGTCGATTTTTAGGATCGGCTGGACCAGACTCCCCCTTTAATCAACCCCATATGTCCAATGGGCTTGAAGTTTGTATCGTTGGAACACAACGAAAATTCTTTCTGCCTCTATTCCCTTGTTTTTATGCTCAAGAAATATATTTTCCTGCCAATTTGTGTTGTAGATTTTTTATGAGGTTCCTGAAAAATGTCGAAGTGTTTTTGTAGCCCAAATGCGCAAAAAAAACAATTTCGGCAATCCATAAAAATGAGTTTTCGTTGCGTTCCAACGACGCAGACTTCGTCGTCATTTTATCCATGATTTTTTAGTCTCAATGGGAACTTCTCGATAAGCGATAACGCTACTCATTTCGCGATAAAAGAATTTGAAAAAACGAAGACATTTACCGAATTGTCGGCGACTGAAAAATGGCCTCTGGCAACTGAAAGAAAGTCTCTAATTTTCTTATGCCCTTTTTTTAGAAAATCATCAGTGTTGCTAAACGTCCATAGCCAATGTGAAACTAACAACTGATCACTGGTCAATGGACCATGAACTATTTCACCGATTCGCTAGAGACGTTTTGCCGATTAATTTATTTCATTGCCTTTTGCATTTTGTTTTTACGCTTACAACATTTGTCGCGGACGACAATTTTATTGTGGCCGATTTTAGTTTCCAATTCCCATTGCGTTTGGATTCATTTGCGTTTGGTCCACCTGGAAGATTATTCGAGCCCGAAGTGGTGTGCGTTGTCCATGTTACAATGCGACTAAGTGGATAAATCTGATACATCGCTCCGCGGCGGAAATGCGAAATTGGGTGACAATACAGGAAGAATGAAAATCCCGTTACACATCCACTCGTATACACGCGTACATTATTGAACGTTAACGCAGGTCTCTCTTGTTTCCTCGGCATTCTCGCACACGTGCTTATTTGTTTGTCTGTCGTGGCTGTGTGTGTCTGCTTGTTCTCTACCATCCGGCGAGCGACTTAATTGCGAGTAGGCACAAGAATTTTTCGGGATTTGAAGAAAGTGGGAGTAAGGGAGAGAGAGAAAAATGAAAAAAAAAAAAAAAACGAAACGAGAAACAACATTATCATTACTAATTTTTCGCGTACAATTTTCCAAGCACGTCAGATTCGACGCAGCTTCGATGAAATAAAAAATAACGTCGCAACATCGATCCGCGAAGGTCGTGACAACCTCTGGGTAACGACATACGCTGGGATAATTCACAAAAATAATTTTAAAACATTCGCCAAAAGACGAAATGACAAAGCGTTGGGACGGGGGAATCCGAGCAGGGAGAAAAGGAAAAACTGTTTTTTTAATCACACAAACACCCACACACCCAAAAACAAAATCATTGTCACAAATAACGAAGCGGAGCTCACTCGAAAGATTTCTTGCGCACAGTGTCGCCCAAAACAATCGTTAGGAATTGTGCCTAGATGTTTAAACACGTATTCTATGGGATCAACGTCACTTTACCTTTTAACGGGAGAGACGAGAGAAGAGTGAACGAAAAACAAAAAAAAAACGGACGCGAGATACGAAAAAGAGTGAAAGCAGATTAACGTAGAGGGATCGAGATACCGATCTAGCTATAGTATATTATATAATAAACAAAAGAATTTTAAAGTCATAAAAAAAGTTGTCACGAGCAAACATTAGAGTATGCATATATATATATATATATATATATATACAAAAAGGAAATAAGAGAAAAAAGCAGGGGAAAAAAACATTGTCTGTCTTCGTATATAATATAACTATAGCTATATCAGAGATCCGGGCATAAATGATTTTTCGCTGGATGTAATTATAATCAAGCACTTTTGTTACGCGGGCATCTGCCACGTCGTGGATAACATTTCATCGAGTGCCCGATCTTGGCTAAGTTGAGTATAAAGATGAGGCACGGAAACACGGAAAGGATTTTTTTGAACATTTGACGGCCTCGAATGTTTCGCCTTTCAAACATTGGCAAGTACGATATAAGTAATCGACTAAAGAAAATGAATTTTCGCCGATGTGTCGTAGATGAGAGGTTTCAAATGCAGTTTCTCGCCTTTATGATCGATCGCTATAACGACGCGCCGCAACGCTCGCGGAAATACATGAAAAAGTCATCGTTACATATTGCTTTATCTACGGCGAGAGGAGAAGCCTGAAATTTATCATTTTATATCGGCAATCATATCTATACATTTACTATTCACACTATAATTTCATATCTATTTACACACACGTATATATATATATATATATATACTTATACACCTAATAGTGATCCGTGTATCTATGTAGTTTCCATATCTGTCTGTACCATACATAGCAGGTGTGTGTATATACATATATATACATACATCTATATACGCACACTCGGAACATACAAATGTCTTCATATACTATACCTTCCTATCCTCAGCTATACTGTCGATCATTTTTTTCACGTGCGGAGATGACTGACAAGTCTCTATTTTTCTACTTTACAATTCTCCGATGGGCGAGAGTTTTTGTTTTTGCTTGTCCCCTTCCCCTTCGTCGAACAATCGCGCGTTGAAACAATCGATAAATTGGAAACAATCATTAGCCGATAATAATATAAAATTAATGTAAACTATGTAAGAACACGTGACGTGAAAATTCCCGCCCATCGGACCAAACTCCGTTTTTCGATGGGCAAAGAGTCGAAAGTATATCAATCATCTTGCGGTATGATTCGACCACGATCATTACATTTATTTTCCTCATTCTCTTCGCCGTTATAGTCCAGTAAAAGAGACGAGAACCCAGCACTTTTTAGCGTAGAACATGCATTTTCGACTGAAGATAGATGGTTGCATACTGAAAGAAATCCCAATAAAATGTTGCCCCTCAACTCGCCCCTACCCTAAGAAATAGGGGTTGAAAACTTAAAAATCGCTGTATCTCGATAATTAATAGCCTGATCGAAAAAGGTTTCAAACAAAAGTTGTTTGGAATAATAAAATTCGCATAAAGTCATCTGACGTCCCACTCCCTATCTTTGAAAATAGCGGCACGAAAACTATTCGGAAATTCGCTGTGTCCTTTGTCTGGGTCAGGGGTGCTCTCGTGTTTTTGTATTTGAAAATAGCGGAACGAAAACGATTTGAAAATTCGCTGCGTCCTTTGTCTGGGTCAGTGGTGCTCCCGTGTTTTTGTGCCGCTATTTTCAAAGATAGGGAACTGGACGTCACATAACTTTATACGTATTGTATTATTCCACACAACTTTTGTTTGAAACATTTTTTGATCGGGCTATTAATAATCGAGATACGGCGATTTTCAAGTTTTCAACCCCTATTTCTTAGGGTTGGGGTGAGTCGAGGGGCAACATTTTATTGGGATTACTTTCAGTATGCAACCATCTACCTTTAGACAAAAATTCATATTCTACGCTAAAAAGTGCTGGGTTTTCGTCTCTTTAACCGGACTATTAGTCGTATCTATTGATTCTTGTCTCTCGCATTTTCTCGCCTGCATCTGCAAGCACAAAATCTTGTGCATGGAACGCCACGCGAGACTGGACATTAATTTCCCATCTGTGTTTCTTCCAACCAGACGAGCTATATATTCATACTATCGTTATTTCTTTCGAAGAAAAAAAGAAAAGAGACGTGCACTGGACGGCTGCCGAAAGTGCGAATAAACGACTGCCCGGTCGTACTTACTTATACTTTCTCTCGATATATACGTGTATGTATTTATAAACGAATCTTCTTCTACTTCTGCTTCTTTCTCTTTACGAACTACGAAAAAAGCGGCCTAATATGTCGTCGTACTTACTCTATCTTAATTACACGAACACAAACAATATGTACCTTTCTGTACGTGTAATACATTCGACTATACCTACTATTATTTTCTTCGCCTCTCAAAATATCTTCTTCCGCATGCTATGCGCATAAATACATGCCTACATACATCTGACGATGTTTATTGAACAAGCGCACACGGCATTGAAAATAAGAAGAACAAAAAACAGAAACGACACACGCAAACAGGTCAAAGAGCACGAGCGCGGGCACGCGTGTAAATTTGAAATTAACTTTATCGTATATAATTGATGAAAAATAAGAAGAATAAGAAATCTGTAACGTTTTGTCGGGAAGACTGATAGAAAGACGGTAACGAACGAATGAAAGAAAGAAATAAAACAAAAAGGA
Source organism: Ophion slaviceki (assembly GCA_944452715.1). NCBI lineage: Eukaryota > Metazoa > Arthropoda > Insecta > Hymenoptera > Ichneumonidae > Ophion > Ophion slaviceki. The sequence goes on along the minus strand of OX101785.1, from coordinate 30,568,613 downwards.
TCTTGTTCAAGATCGTGTCGTGAGTATATTCATATGAGATTTTTACACGATTTATTAGCAAAATTTTCATTCCGTTTAATCCGTTACGGCAGTTTTGTAGATCGTGACGACAGAAAATAATATATATATATATATACACGGGGTGTTAGGAAGGTCCATGCAAATCCTTAAGGGGGTGATAGGTCATGTCGTTAGGAACATATCTAACCTAGGTAACCTTAGTCCAAAGTCTAAGGATTTCGAGTTATGATGGTAAGAATGATTTTTGGAAAATCGGTTAACGCTATTTTTTTCAAAAATAGCATTAACAAAAGAGGTATTTTTATTTTTTTGACAAGCTTTTAATTATTCAACACGTCCCATTTAGTTAGTTGTGCGGATACAGATGATTGTATTGGTGTTTGTCGATTGAATACAGTTTAAGCTAAAACGCAGATAAGTCTTTAGTTGCCAATTATTGTCTGTTTGAACGTTATGAACGAGTAAGTACCTAATTTTGGGAAATTTTCCAAAAATCGTACTTACCGTGTTAAATCGAAATCTAGACTTTAGACTGAGGTAGCCTAGGTTAGATATGTTCTAAACGAGGTGACCTATCACCCCCTTAAGGCTTTGCATCGACCTTCCTAACACCCTGTATATATACATGTTCAGGTGTACGACTAAGGGAGACGTTCGATGTAAAATACGTTTAAGAATCGAGTTGAACTTTTTCGTGAATTTATTGCGAGAAGCGAATCATTGGATTCTCAATCGTACAATAGGATAAAAGAGTTGCACCACTATCTGAGCAATTAGGCTAAGACTTCCGAGTGCTCCGATGCATTTTTTTCTTCGTTCACATATACTCACGAGGTCGTGAGTAATTATGGAACGCACGATAAATCAATTCTAGCGAAATTAAACTAATGTGGTAAGTAATTTAGGATTTGTCAAGGATATTCGAGATATGTTGAAAATTTTTTTCGCATAACACGTATAAGTATATAAATATAACGTTAAGTCAGGTGCGATTACGCGTTAATTATAGGGAGAACAAAGTGAATGTTAGATAGTGCAAAATAATCGCTATCAATTAAATCCTTCGTCGATCTTAACTGAATTTTTCTATTGTGAAAAGAAGATTCTTCCATTTACATAGCAGATTGTGTAATAGAGTACCAAGGGTCGGAGGGGTCGTCATTACGTAGAAAACGTTCATCCGCGTTTATAGCGATTATATTGCCACGGCCGCGATGTGTCGACGCGTCGTATTGTTTCTGCGTCAGGGTTTTCAAGGCCTAAAGGCTGACTCGGAATAATTCGTGAAACGGAAAATGGAGGAACCGGGGTTCCTCGTCGAAGATTATCTAGAAGGAAACGGAGAGAAAATTCTCCGTGGTCTCACAAATTGAATCGCAAAATAGGAAGTGTGACTAATTCGTTGATGCGTAAGTGTACTGCTTCCGTTAGTTGAATCTCTGGCCCCGCGAGCTTCGCTAATATGGTCCTCTATTCGCGAATAATCGCATACAGAGGACCACATTTTCTTCTCAATCGAATATTCAAGTCGACGCCTAACCGTTGCATCACAAATGCGCTGCAGCGTAAAATCGGAATGTACAATTGTATCTTACTTCACGAGTGGACGCGCGTGTACATGAGAATGGCTGTGCATCGCCTGGAAGCATGGCCCGGGTGCGAAAAATTAATAAAACAACGTCACGAAAAAGTCACGCCGCCATTGTCACAAATTCAGCCAACAAATGATTTCAAATCGGACCAATTTCACGCCAAACAAACACGCGACTGTTTATCGAATGGATTATGTTTCTGATGGACACACTCGTAATTCTCAATCCAATTCCTTCGTTGCGATCAATGGAACTCTTTTGACTTATCGAAACGGAGTGAAACTTTTTTTTCAAACCTCAGTTGAGGCTCGCCGTTTCCGGGACTCTTCGGAGACACCGGAAATTGCTCTTATTTTTACTCGCGGCGAGAGTGACTAGTCGATTTAAAAAAAAACACCGTACGAGTACCGTTATCACGTGTACGTGATTTAGCGTACGAACGAACGGAAAAGTAATCCTACATATCCAGTGCGTGTAAAGCCGAAAAGCAAGACAGGGAGGGAGAGCGCTCGGTGGTCCGAAGATGATCAGTGGAATAAATTAGACTGTAGATTAATTAGGTTCAGGCGTAAAAAAAAGGTGGCGAGAATATTAAAAGAGCTTTGAGCACACCGACGGATCCGCTTTAACGATGAAGAGAAAACTCCGATTGGAATTTGAAATATATATGTACACACGCGCGGGACATTTCACACCATTTCACCTAGCCCGCCATCCCGACCATTTTTGGTTTCCCTGATTTTTGTTGTAAAAATCGTCACAAACTTCACTATATAATTTGTTTTCATTTTGACGCATACTTTCGTTAAAAAATATGACAAAATGATCAATTATCTACTAATTTGTTTTCATTTTGAAGCATACTTTCGTTAAAAAATATGAAAAAATGATCGATTATCAATGTCGGCGTTTTATTTTTCGCTTCGAAAGTGCAAACTATTTTTTTTTTAAGTTGATTGCCTTTTTATTCTTATTTTCGAAAATTTTTCTAAAATAGTGACCCATTCAATGATTTTTGAGACTAGTCTTTTAAATTTGTGCAGAATTTAACAAAAAAAATATGTATTTTGAATAAAAAATCATTTTTTTCCGTTAAATTCGGCACAAATAAAAAACAAGCCGGTTCAGGTCTGACGAAGCCGAATTGGAAACGACAAAATGATTAATAGCATTATTGGAGATGAAAATGATACAAATCTTCTCAAAAAAATACGATTAATTCGAAAAAATAGAAGGAAAAATGGGCCCACAATGAGACTAGTCTTAACAATCATAAAATTGGTCATTCTAGGTTAGAGAATTTAAAAATAAATAAAAAAAGGCGATCATCCTTTTAAAAAATAGTTTCACATTAGAAGCAAAAAAACGTTGATATTGATAATTGATAATTTATTCATATCTTTTAACGAAGGTATGCGTAAAAACGAAAGAAAATTATGTAGTTACATTTGTCGATATATCAGCTAGTTCATGAATTATCAGCGTTTAAACGTTTCCAAAACTTCCGAAATCGATTTGATTCGGAAAATTATAACTCCTAAAAGAGAAGAGATAAAAATCTAAAAATTGGTGTGGTACTTTCATGGGGTACAATTTTACAACAAAAAATCAGGTAAACCAAAAATGGTCGGGGTCACGGGCTGGGTGAAATGGCCTGGTATGTCCCACACACACACACACACACGCACACACACACATTGGGGATGAATAACGCTAGGGGATATAGTGTCAATTGAAAATCAATATTACAGTGCTAATATGAAAAGAATTATATAAATTATAGATGAATAAAGATCCATAAAATTACAGAGATAATTTATTAGAGATCTGGCAGCTAATTCGTGTATATTATATACATATATATACAGTCGAATTGTAAAGCGAAGTGGATCTCGTAATATGGAAGGGATTATATTGTATGGATAAATAAATATATATATACACACACACACACATATATATATATATATATATATATATGTATATATATATATGTATGTATGTATGTATGTATGTATGTATATGAATATGGGCAACCGTGAATTTAAGGACACTACAAGGCAAATTATATATAGACCAGGGAGGTCGTTTAATTTTTAAACATTTGCAAGGAACTACTGAGATGAATGCCCTGGTTGTGCATAATCTAAAAGACTTACTGGGACGAGTACGTAACTATTTTAACATTAAAAGCGTCACGCACATTGTCTCACACTTGTGAAAACGCGAGAAAAATGAAAACTCATTTAAGAATGCAAAACCAAATAGTAACGGAGCATATTTGACAAATGTTTTATAAATATAGAAACATGCTGCGGGGGCGTCAAGTATATACAAATAATAAACTGAATATTAGCGTTTCTTTTTATACGTTCGAAATTGACGAAAAAGCTCTCTTATAATTTTTTTCGCGTTAACTGCGTAAATAACGCAACGTGGCACTGTTTATTTCATGTTGACGTATACAAAATACCGCCCAAGTAAAATAATACATTTAAGATGAGTAAGAAATTAAAGAAAATCGAGAAATATAATATAATATAAATCATATTTGGTGCCGGAAGGAACTTTTACGATAAACATTAACGCCACTTATTAATCCACGTGCACAATACGCACTGAAATCTGAAGAAGATAAGAAGTTACAGGAATATTACGAATTAAACGAAAAAAGAAAAACAAAGTGCAGAAAAACGTATAAAACGATGAGGTTTGTTCAAAGTTTGCTAGCAAACGAGGATACTTACTGAATATCACTAATCATCAACTATTATAGCCAATGGATATGTATGATTTTCAATACGCGATTATCCGGCGAAAAATGTTTTCAAAGTGGCACAAGTATAAAACATATGGGAAAAAACGTAGAAAGAAAAGAAGTAGAAGAAGAATCTGTATGAAAATTAAATGCGATGTTATGATTACGTTAAAGCGGGTATATATATAAATATATGTATACTTATATGTGTATATATATATATATATATATATATATATATATATATATATATATATATATATATAAATACGCACACACACACTTATATATAAAATAAGAGAATCATGTATAGTTTGGGTGAAAGGAGAAGTAGATGGAGAAGAAGAAACAAGGGCAACTCGAGATGAGTAAAATCCATGATGATAATGAAAATATTAATATTAATTATATTAGACATCGTGATCGTTAATTAATGAATATTGAGTATTAAATATGAATTCCTATTGTTAGCACAATCGTGACAATTCAACGTATAGAAGCAAGTGAGTTAAGTATAAATCGTGATTTTCTTCAGTATTACATACAGCCGCATGAATTAACGAGGATTGAGGCAATTCATACGGATTAACCCTCGTTTGAACAAGCAGATCGAATTGATGTGTTTTCAACACAGAGTGAAATTAAAACGATAAATAGAATCCACTCGACTCGTTGTAAACGGACAATGACCGAATTGATTCGTCCATTTTTTAAATTTTAAATATAATCTTAAACCCCGTTTGTTCATTGTCGAATCACGTACAGACGTATGAAATTTTGTTCTGTCTCAATTCTATTGAACAAAACTAATTGTTAGATGAATCACGTAACGAGTCACCTTGAAAATTTGTTCTTGTGTCTCAATGGAAATTCGTAATTTATGATTTTCCCGAATGCTTCCTAATGCAATTCATTGGAAATGTGTCACCAATCGATCATCCTTTTTGTCGAAATAGAACATTTTCGTAGAATAAGTCGTTCAATTCTTCAGATATTTACGTTTGCTTCGAGCCGATCAGGTCAATTTCGAGTCCGGATCAAACGTAAAATACATTTTTTTAAATCAATTTTCAACGAAGCCCTCTTGCAAGTGGTCTTGCTCTGAAGGTGGATACATGTATTTTGCGTATGTCCCAGAAGTTCCAATGTTGTATCGGTCGCAAGGCAATCCAGAAAAAATGAAAATAGTATCACATTCGACGAATCGTTAAGGGCTTACATACACCTGAGACGGCTAAAAGTAAGGTTGTGTTTGCGAAACATTTTTGTCTATAAACTAAATTTTATTGAACAACCATGATTTACATTTAAAAGTATGACCTTTTATCTACATTGTGTGAAAATTTGGTTAGAAAAGTTCAAACGGTAAAAAAGTTACAGTCGTTTTCCTGGGACGTGTTTTTGTTGACAGCGTTTGCGGTACCAGACGTGCCGCTGCCATTTTTTATCTAAAAAAAAATGTTTTTTAAAGAAGATAGATAAAATAGTACTTGTCGAGCCGGAATTTTAAAATTCAACTTTTTCGGTTCATGGCAGTCACTGGAATAACACAGGCGATTTTTCGCCTCAAAATTGTTCAGTACTTATGATGAAAAAAAAAAAACTATGCCAGGTATCAAAAAACGGCTCATTAAGTACTAGATTATTGTGTGAAGCATAAGTGTGCAAAACTTGATGCCGATCGGTCCAATAGTTGCGGAGATATTTCTGGTGCCGATTTTGAAAACACTGTTTCGAGTAAAAGGCGTTCAAAGTTTTGAGTACACTTTACACTGAAATAACTGGTTTATTTTAAACTTACATGAAATCGTCGATTCCTGGGCCATATGACGGATCTTCTATAGGTGTTGATGCTTCCATTACATCTTTTTTTTTGCTGTGCCAACGTCATTCTTCCTTCTTTTGATGCCCTTGTCGCAGCGCGTTTACCTGCGCCCCAACCGTTAGTCGTTGCTCACCCGGGCAATTACAAAACGCTATAACTTTTGAATGAGCACCTTTTAGAAAACTCGATCTTTTTTACTTACCGAGGTGTATGTAAGCCCTTGAGGACAATGCCGAAAACGAAGTATTTTTCTCGGAAATTCTTACGGCTGCACGAATGCAGCTTGATCGCAATGGTTTGGCTTTTGTCCCTTTTTTCCGCACACGCTCGTACGTGTAACACTATACAGATACGAATGTTACCGTGACAAACAAAAAATGACTGTGGACAAACGTCAAGGCAAATCTCGGGTCATTCGGCTATTTCTTAATTCAAAGAAAGAACGAAGAAAGAAATTTATCCTAAATAATTAACTCGACGCAAAATAATACATAACATTAAATACGTAGTCCTGCATATCGTGTTGAAGTTTGCATCGTGAGAAAGCAACGAAAATTCTTTAAAATTATTTCTGTCCTAATCCAACATATTTCTTCATAATCGTAATTCAACATAATCGAACAACGTCTTCAGCTTATAGATCTCTCTCAAATAGTCTACAAAAAACATTTAAGTGATTTTGTTAGTCCAAATATGCCAAAATATATTAGCCCGATACACGAAGGTCAATTTTCATTGCATTCGAACCATTCAAACTTCAACATCGTGTCCTACACACGGCTACGTACGTCTGCTCAGCATTTTAGATGAATTTTATTCCAAACAAAAAACTGCATTATTATTATTATTATTATTATTATTAGTAGTAGTAGTAGTATTCATGCATATACGTTTATTTTCATTGTGCGCCAGTTTTGCGTTATTTTATAAAGAAAAATAAAGTGAAGAACTCGTAATTGCAATACTCACCGTCAATATTTCGACAAAATGACCGCGGCGATCTTTTTCAAAAGCATTAACGTGTTTTTTCCATCGTTTTTTTTATTCCACTTTTAAGACATTCGCTTTACCATTTTTTGCTTAACAAATCGTCGTATCGACGATCAATTAAATATACAGTTTCAGGCCCTAAAGGGATATGCTTTGTACGAAAGTTGGTACTTCAAAGAATGGCATAAGGAAGATAATGGTAAGGACTGTAATGACGATAAATTGGATTGATGCCGATTCCGTATGCGAAACCGTAAACGTTGGCGGGTGCTATCAGAGCATGTACGGTGGTACCCGAATGTTCCTCTGCATTGATTCTCTGCATTGGTATTACCGACGCGGGAGGTAGCGATGACGTTCCGGCGAGAATTTCAGCATTTTTTCGTTCGGCCTCGGGGATCACACCGGTCGCTGCCGGACTCACGTTCGAAGGATTCAAATCCGCACCTGTCGCACGAAAAAGAAAGAACTTATCGATTTTCTCAAGAAAAATGAAGAAAAAAAGAACACATCTAAATGGTACTCCAAGCCCATAACTTTCAATGGATCCATTTATCCAAATATGCCTTCCATCATCTTTCGTAAAATCAATGCTTACGTCAATCAATTATTTCCAATAATGGTATAGCTGAGTCTTTACGTACTTATGCAATGAGTGCTGGGGGCCGGGTTGAAATTCCGAACTTTGAATTATCAGAACGCTGAAAATTCCGAAAAAATACTATCCCGAAAAATCAATAACCCGAAAGAATTTTACACGAAAGACCAAAACTCCGAAAATTTGAACACCGTCAAAATAATTCGGCTATGGAAGTTTTATAAGTTTCACAATTTTCAATAAACCGGCGAATTATTTCAAGAATTTTTTTTATTAAGATGTAACACCACTCTAGGATTTATTACAATAAAGGATAAAAACAATATGCACTTGGTTTTAGGGTAAAAAAATGTAAAGGCTCTGCCAAAGATTTTTCCGCAGCAACTTCGAGCGCCCGCTGAGCACAGTTTAAACTTTAAACGCGTTTTTCTCGACACCACTTTTTTCAATCTCAGCGAACACATTAGTACATTGGGATTTTTCGATTCAATGTAAACTTTTTATTTTATAAACAATTTACTGCTTAATTTTTAGCAAAACATAGATTTTTTTGTCAAAAGTGCACCATTTTACAAAATTTGATTAAATAAAAAGTCCCTACGTCCTTCTATACCCAACAGTATATAGATTTTTTTTTCGTTTTTTGTTCCCGATCTTATATTTCACGAGAAATTTGTCCGCTACTGGAGGTGTTTTTTAGAATGATAATTTTGAAGATTGGCTCTCTCACCGCCATTTTGTACGAAAGTAATAATGAAAAAAAAATGTATACTTAAATATATGCTGAATAATCCCTCTGAAGAATTCCCATTCCTTTTATTATACTCCCAAAAAAATCGTCAAATTTAGGCCTTTTTTCGGCCGCTAGAGTAGTGATGCCCCTTAAGAAGTAATTTTACGTCAATTTTAATATTGTCTAGACAATGTTAAACGTTCTACATCATTTACAGTCAACTGTGTAGACGTTCGCTGGCATGATCTTGACGAACCGCGTAATTTCGGAACATTAAAATTAGGAATTTAAAACCGTCCAAGCATTCAAAGTTCGAAATTTCAATCCGGCCCCGTCAAGATCATGCCAGCGAAAGTCTACACAGTTTACTGTAAATGATGTAGAACGTATAACATTGTCCAGACAAATTTCAAAATTGACGTAAAATTGCTTCTTAATCGAAAAAAAACTTCAAATAATTCGTCGCTTTTTAGGAAATTTTTAAAGTTTTAAAACTTCCATAACCGAATTATTTTGACGGTGTTCAGATTTTCGGAGTTTTGGTCTTTCGTGTAAAATTCTTTCGGAGTTTTGATCTTCCGCAGTAATGTTCTTCCGGAGTTTTGAGCGTTCTGATCATTCAAAGTTCGGAATTTCGACCCGGCCCCATCTTGAAATTTGGAACATTAAAATTAGGAATTTTAAATCGTCGGAGCATTCAAAGTTCGGAATTTCAACCCGACCCCGAGTGCTGACTTCGTAAACACGCTGTATCGGATATAACGTTATTGCAGGGTTGCGAAATATGTAATGAAAAAGTAATGCATTATTAATTACTTTTTTAATGGGTAATGAAAAAATATTTCATTACCCATTACATTACATTCAGTGAGTAAAAATTACATTACTCATTACATTAGATTTTCTAATGTAGAAAATGTCCATTTCTCATTACACTATAGTTTGAATTGTTAAAAATGTTCATGACTTATTACATTGGAATTTGTAATGTACAAAATTTCATGACACATTACATTGTAATGGGTAATGGATTTTTTTTACATTGCATTGCATTAGTAATGTGAAAAAATTCCATTACTCATTACCTTATATTTCGTAATGTAAAAAAATTCCAAAATTCCATAAAAGTTTTTTACATTACATTTTGTAATGTAAAAAATTTGGATTGCCCATTACAATGTAATGGATAATGAGGAATGGAATTTTTTTTTACATTACAAAATGTAATGTAATGAGTAATGGAAATTTGTTACATTATTGAATGGGTGGGGTAATGGAATGGTTACATTACTGAATGCAATGGGTAATGAAATTTTTTTCTATACAAAATTTAAAGTTATGAGTAATAAAAACGCTAACGCATTACAAAAAGTAATGCATTATTTGCAACCCTGCGTTATTGTTTGCATCGTTCCAAACCAATAAAAATGATTTTATTTTATCGCCCAATTTTTTTTATATCTCTGGGCTAGCTAACCACTTTTTTACGTTTCTATTCAGAAATCCAAAACCTGAATCCGCAAAAAACGATTTTCCATAACAATAGAGATTGAGAGAGAACGCGAAGAAAAAGAATTTCCGTCGCCTTCAAACGATGCAAAATACACCACCGCTGTATTTCGGTATTTATGAATGCGGAAATGAGAAGTGGTTTGAATTTTTCTTATTGCGAACGTCGCGAAATTTGAATCTTCAAGCAACCCCCTGCGCCCTTCTACTTCCATAAGCCCGATGGTTTCGACGGTCAAGAACCGGTCGGCCTTTGAATACCATCACAAGAAAACACTCGCCCTGTGCCGTGATCTGAATCGATAAAGGTTTCGGTGCCTTTCGCTCTCGATTTCGTTTCCGTACGGTCGTTCGTCGTCGCCCGTGGCCTTGAGAAGTGGCGTTGACCGCGGAAGCGAGGGCACACGAAAGGCCCCCAGGCGACGAGTCCGCTCGCGAGGTTGCGTTCACGGGCCGCGATTTCACGCGAAAGGGACAGCGTATCGGATAACAGGGAGATAAATGCGGGGGTGTTACCCCGGCGGTATTTCTTTCACTCGCGTTTTAACGAATCGATCACTGGAGGAGTTCGCGAACAAACGAATCGATCACTGGAGGAGTTCGCGAACAAACGAATAGGAAACGTATGTTCGAAGATATAATAAATGTCGGAATGTGGCGTTACGACGGCGAATTATTTATGAGCAATCATCGAGTGCCGAGACGAAAATACGAGACCCAATTGAGCACGGAGACTTTACGATCCATTTCGCCGTGACGTTGAAGTGAGTGCATCGTTGGAATGCAATTTAAATGAATTTCATTTGAACCGCTCGACGTCCGTTCGGCAAATTTGGCCTGCGAGTATCGAACATTTTTGCCGGAATCTCATTAGAGATCTACTTTGAACAATAATAAAAATAATGAAAGTAAAAAAAACTATCGTTGCGTTCCAACGATGCAAACTTCAGCGCCGTGTTTCGCTTTACTCGGAATTCATTATTACGACCCTACAAACTATTTTAACCTACCCAGCGAGTAGTAAACTTCGTCTGTAAACCTGGGTATTTTGTGTCCGAGCAAAAACTACTTATCTACAGACTTGCTTCATTTATTTAGCAAAAAATATATGAAAAAACTGATATTCCTATAATTTTATGATTGATATATTAAATTGAATGTTGCGAACGCTAGCATGATTTTTTTCGAAATTTTACGAATGTTTTAACTGGGTGAAGAAACGGCAGGACTTGAAATACCCAGGTTTACAGACGAAAGGTACCGGAAAAACGTTTACAGACGAAGTGTTAAGGAGAGCGGAGAGAACAGCTCTAATCACCTTGACTTTGAGGCGTTGTTGGCTCAGCGGCGGAGGATGCTGCAGACTCAGCAGGGGCGATTTTTGCGGCTGCTCCATCAGAATGATCGAGTTGAATCCTCGTCTGGAGATTCAAACTTCCCGGTATGACGAATGATGTCGTTACGACTGGAACGTCCGAACGACCGGAGAGTTCTGCTGAATTCGCATCTTCCTGATTCGACAAGCAAAGTAGAAAGGCAAAACATCGATAACAATAGCAATAAGTTACGTATAATTATTCTGATTATTTAATATCGCATTTGCGATTTTAAAGTGCTATTTTCCTGTGAGGGGATAAAATCGAATTTTAATTTTTTGCATTTTTCAACTCTGTTCTATCATAGAATTGGTATCCAATTGCTGGTAAAGTGGATTTTCACTTTATCGACTCAGTACAGCGCTTTAAAGTAGGAGCGCACGGTGCGCGCGCTAGGCTCTCCTATGGCTACCAACTGCGCGTCCCTGGCAGCTGTTGGGAACAGCTGTTTTGAATTTATACCTTAGTATACACATATACACATGTACTTCTATACATTCACTGTATAGTAGTAGTAGCCTCTCTTTTCACTGAGTGAGTAAAATAACGCTCTATCGGTTAGTATCGCTCTAAATTTTTCGTTTTGTTCTGAGTAGTTTTTCCTCGAAACGACTTTTTTTCATCTGGCGTCGGTGATTTCGGAAAAACGCATATTACTGCGTATTCGGCATTTGTATGGCTATCGCCCAAACTAGAATTATTGAAAAATATTAATTTTAAATCATACCTTTGCCTGAATTATGACGGAAAAAACGTGTTTTTCAACACTATTGCAAAAAACGACGCCATTTTGATATTTAGAAATATGAAATGAAAATTCTAGGTCGGGCGATAGAGACACGCATACAGATTAAGAATATTTTGAAATGTTTTGTTTCAGATTACCTGGAAAACGCAAATCATCAACGCCAGCAACATACTTTCTTTTCATGCCTTTATACGATTATAAATTGTTAAATAAATGTACATGTATATGTAACAATCACAATTGTTTTCTATTCTGTAAGAGTGTACCTTTAAGCGAAAGAAAGTTTGTACCGATACGTGCAACAGTTTTCAAAATGAAAATGATTAAAAACAGCTTATTTTTTCAACCGTCACGGTAGAATAGCCCCTTAAGAATCTTTACCCACTTGACAGCATTATAATTTCATCATATTAGTTCGTCCATTTGTGACAGCTCTGTAGCCTCTATAGAAAACAACCTATCGAGCGAAAAACTGACAGTCGGTCGCTTTCAATAAACGCAATGTCATGTGTGGCGATAAAGAAATAAATAAGTTTTTCCCAGCGTGGAGAATATCGGTGAAAAAAAAATCCGCGCACCCCATCGAGTGAGGAATGCGAAATTGAATGCCGTTGCATAGGAAATTCAAAATCCTGTTGAGGGGTTAGGCTGTCAAAACGACGAACACTCGTTCGTCGCTTGAGGCAACGCAAATTGAAAAGGAAGGTCCAAGATGTGGTGCATAAGCCGCAGATTTAAGGTAAGCTTATAATTGCAACGATGGAAGTGCTAGTAAAAATGTAACCCTTATATCACCGTGTGACAGTTCTATAACGAACCATCTACGTCATTACAAACTCCCACGTTGACATTTAATCCTTTTTCAAATAAATGTCACACAACGACTACAAACCGTTCTATGGTTTTTAGTACAATTCATGCAAACTAGATGGCGCTAGTTGGAGGTTGGAGCAAAATTTGTTCGAAGTTAAGGATGTATGGCAGCTACTGCAGAGTCGTTACAGAACTGATCATGCAATTTGCAAAAATCGCATTTAAAGAGTAAATAAAATAGTTGTAATATTCATTAAAGCTAAAAAGGAGATTTACCACAGCTCAAAGTAAAACATGCGGTACAGAAAGAAGAATTTTCAATTTTTAACTGCAAATTTAGTTGTTGATTTGATGTATGTTTTCCCTGACGTTGTCGTGGTTACGACATACGGGCTAAAGAAATACGAAAACGGTCCCATTTAACTCGCAATATCTTGCAAAATATATGGGCACATGTCGATTTTTTATTTTTACCGTATCATGCATATTACAGCGATACCGCACAAAAGTTTTTTTTACAAAAGAGTACTCCGGAAATACCTTTTTTGCCAATGTAAAGGGAATTTTGGACGTACAGTCCTATGTTCCCCGTGTTAAATGACCCAACTTTGAATTCGTTTATTTCAGCATTCACGTGGGCAAATTTTGTTTTTTTAATCTCAAAAAGTTCTCGATATTTTCCTTTACAATATCAGTGAGTTTCAATTCGAACAGTAGTAAATGACTTAGTTGCCATACATCCTTAAGTTATCTCGAAATTGCAAGATTCGAGTGTGCGTAAGGTTTGCGAAAATCGAAAAAAAATATCGAAACAACAAATGGTACGTGAAAAATGTGGCATGGCTTTGTGCTGCAGCAAGCGAAACAACTGCTTCAAAGCAGTCCATATATTATGAAGGAATGTTACGACAGAATGTAACATGTCTGTCAGACTCCGTTTATTGCTGTGTAACTAGCCCCCCTATTAATTTCTTCAAAACTAAATAATACGTGTTTTTTATTAATTAAAACCTACCATGAAATAAACTAGTCTTCACTTTTTACGGTGGAGAGTTATGAAGGTTTAAACGTCTTTTTCTCGAAACTGTGTTTTTCAAAACGGTGTACACGATTCCTCTTCATCTAATAAACAGATTCACTTGAAATTTGGTACACTCATTCAGTGTAATAGTAGTTTAGTCTTGGCCGACGTTTTTCTTCTTAACACTTTGTTTCCATTAGTTATTAACAATAATGATGTCAGGTTCCCTCGAAGAAACGAAAAAAAAAATTCAACCATTTTTTTAATGACCCGATTACAAAAAAAGCTCGCTCAAGTCTTAACCAATATTATCTATTTTAAGAAAGAATGACTTCGGTAATGCACATACCAGTAAATGTCGAAATGATTTTTCAACAATCTCATAGCTTCAAATTGTTTTTTAATCAGCGTTGTTTTCGGATCGTCACTGTAGTCTAGCCCCTTAAACGATATATTTGTAATTTTTTAATACTAAACGTTTGTTTGCCCATACCCAAAGGGCAAAATGGAACCCTTATTAATCTGCTACTCTGCTGTCTGTCCGACCGTATGTCACGGGTCTCTAGCTCGTTAACGGAATGAGTTATAGATTTGCAATTTGGATATTTTGTGTAGAATATTGACCCAAAACCGAATATTGAATGAGAAATTCAAATAAATTATTTTCCATAGGGGTTCCATACATGATAAAGGGGCAGATTTTTTCTTCGTTCTTACCCTGGCATGCGAGGTGTCTCTTTTTTAAACTCATTGAGTAAAGTACAAATATATTTTTTCTTTTTTATCTTGAAAAATAAAGAAATGGGGGCCGTCAAAGTTGTTAGTTTTGGACCATTTTTGTTACGGGTTCTATCTCAAAAACTAAACTAGTTAAAAATTTGGAATTTCTGTATATCATATAACATACACTGTACTTAAACAACACATACTGAAAACGCCGATTCATAATGCAATATAAATAATAATTTATTGTATACATAATACAAGACATTTATAATGAAAACATATAAAATGATTGTTATTTAAATAGTTACAATACCAAATAACTTAATGCTGGAGTCGGTGCCAGCCAAGAAGGAGAGATTGACGTCACGGAAGAAACGAGATTGCAAATTCAAAAAATACTGTAGATTGTATATTTCATTTATTTTTCTTCGCCTCCTCTTTTTTGCGAAAAATGTGGTAAAAATTGTCAATTGGCTGGTACTGCCTCCAAAAATAAGTCATTTGGTATTGTAAATATTCAAATAACAATAGTTTTATATATTTTCATTATTAGCTTACAGCAAGAGTATACAGAACTTACTTTAGCTATCATCACCCCATATGGTCTCAGTTTAGTACTACCTAAGAACTAAGACAGAAAAAAGCATTACCTAATTAAATATGTAATTTAAAAAAGTTAATTGTTCATATGCGGAACCCTAATAGAGCGAGGCTCGACTTGCACTTGACCTAGTTTTTTTTTAACTTAATCTTTGTGTGAACCTAGAAGCTATTTATAAATGATGAGTAACTTTACCTTGCTAGATCCATCTTGAGTGGGTTTATTCAGAGCCTTCACCGCAACGCTCTCATTTTCCTGTGCAGAGGTTTTCACTGAAGTTTCCTTCGGATCTTCCGACTTCGCGTTCTGCGATTCCATTGAACTGCCGATCGTCATTGCTGGGGCATCATCCGCGTTCCTTGATTGCGCCGATATTCCCACTTCGTTGATTTCTTTAGTCTGCGTGTTTTGCGAATCAAGTGAGCCAATGGCCCCAATAGCTTGAGAACTGTCTGGACTCATTGTCTGTGCCTGGATATCCATTCGATCTCCATTATTCTCCGGGGTTTCAGCCGAGTTGACAGGATCGGCAGATTTTGCAGCGCCAATTGCAGATATCTGGTCACCTTCGCTCTTGCCTTCCGCTAATTTGGACGCAGCCTCGAGAGCTTTGAAATGGTCGATCTTGGCTGCGATCACTTCGGGCGTGTCCTCGACAGGTCTTGGCGCCTGGGGCAGATTCGTCGCGACGATCTGAAATCCATTCTCACCGTCCGCTGTGTACTGGGCACTCTGAATATTTCCCAAAACGTCAACGTAACTGTAGGATCCGCGGGTCGTCCCATCGCTCGATCTGACCTCCGATCTCGCCGATCCGGGTGCGCTGTAACCGAAGCTGTACTGACCCAGGCTGTCCTTGTACTCGAGGAACGTCGGTGGTGGCTTCGCCAGACATCCAACAATCACACCGAACACCAGAAGGATACTCTAGAGCAGACCGATACGTATATTTTTGACAGCATTAATTGTCAAGTGTCATCTAGCCGTAGAAGCTTGTAAAAATTCTCGAACTCCTTACCGATTGTCCTTTCATGATTGAGTTCTAATCGCTCGTCACCGAACTTGCTGCTTCGAAAGCTTCAACTCGAGTATAGCTGGGTGAAAAACTACCCGCAGTTTATATAGCATTGCCGATGCACAACCGGACAAGTAATCGTCGCTTCGCCTGGAAGACCATCGTGTAGGTGCATACGTGCAAGATGGCCATTTGCCGGAGCTACCCTCACCCGATCCTCTTCTCCATGTGGCTTTAGTTAGCCGCACTTGGTCGATGCCAGCAGGTACGTTGACCGAGGATTCTCGGGAATAGAGCAAGCGGATATAAAGATCCGAAGAAAGAGTGTCCTTCGAAGATGAGAACAGGTTGGTCTCAAGGCCGTCGCAATACGGCGTGATTACAAACCGGACTCTGCGTATCGATAAACCCCTTCGTCGTGGCTCGTTCTTGTCGTTAATATCGTTACTTTTTTCTCTTTACCACCAAGAAACCGAATGCGGGAAAATAAGTGAACCCAATCGTGCGCGAGTAAAAACTTCGTGGAGTTGGCCTTAAATTGTGGTCAAGCAAGGTTCCCCGTGGAGGAAATTTTACAACTTCTCTTTGTTTGTGGTGTTTCGGGTTGAAAACAGTGTGCCTCGGGTAATGAATTTCTCCACGTGAGATGAAGGCGCAATTATCGGGTTGCCTTTATTGAAATATACACTTGCTAGTACATGAGGAGAGAAGTGCCATGGAACTCTGGTAACTCGATCGTTACATACGGATCCCTCAAGATCACGGCGTAAACGTGTGACTTTTTGTCCCCGGTGGTTTACGCAGAACGATAGGCGCGAACGCTACTGCAAAAAAGGCCATACCTTGCAAGTTCAATCCTTTTACGACGTACAAAAACAATGACAGAGCTATCGTTGCTTCTATTACAAACATCCGAGATTGATTTCATGTTTTGAGCATATGTAGAAAAGGTTGGCGAGTAGCAACGACTCTGGTTTTGGCAGTGTCTTCAAGAGTGTCGGTCTAAATCCAGTCACAGAGTTTGAAGAATAATTTTGACTGATAGTAAGCCCTGCTTTGAACGATTTGAATGTTGAATTTCATATCATTTTTAATCAATTTAATATCTTAAAAGAGTTGTACATCGTCAGAATGTTAAGAGTATGATGGCAGGAGTTTTCTCTATGCGAATCGAGAGAGCGGGTTCGGTTGAAGGAATTACCAAACGCTGACAAGGGGAGCGAGTGTCTTCTGATAAACAGGGGTGTAAGCGGAAACGACCTGCACATGAGGTGCAACGTAGTCCGAGGATTTGGCTTCCTCATGGGCGAGAGCGACCTTCTGGTTGATGTGAGCAGCAACGTGTTCAGCTTTGAGGTGAGCAACCTCGGGGGTGTCAACGACGCGTCCATCCAGGCCGAGTGGTGCGCCTGGCACAAGCTTGGCATAGGCTACGGGTGCGACAGCGGCGGGAACCGGAAACGCCGCCTGATAACTGGCGACCGGCAAGCTCGAGTAGGCAACGACATCTGCAGATTTGACGGCTTCGTGGGCGAGAGCGACCTTCTCGTTGATGTGGGCGGCATGATGCTGGGCCTTTTCGTGAGCAACTTCCGGAGTATCGACGACTCGCCCGTCATGACCGATCGGGGCACCGGGCACGAGTTTCACATGGATGGGACTCGCGTAGGCCAATGGCGATGCGATATGCGCTACGTCGTGGCTAGACTCCAATTGAACATAACTCGGCTTGGCAAGAGCCACGGCTGCTACTGCCGACAATACGATCTGCAAAAAAACGGATAAAAACGGTCAATTGTCAACAGTTTGCAATTTTCTGATAATTTTCTTCTCGAGTTTCATTGTCGAGCTTACTGCATTTGATTTATTCAACTTACGAAGAATTTCATGACGACAATTATTTTCGTAGCGCTGCTGGACCGTTCAGTACTCGCTGAGTGTGTCGATTGTGTGACTAGTCCATTTTATTTCGGCCATATATATACCCCAGACCAGTGGTATGGGGGCCCATATACCGTTCGCTGCAATTCTAACGCGGCTTCTAGTCACTTTTCGTCATCTGGTTCGTCTGGAGTTGGAGGTGTGGCGAGATTTTGTTGCTGTCTCTCGTTGAAGAGAGAAAGGAAGAGGAGGAATTGGGTGGTATTGAAGGCTCTAGTCGCTAAGGTTATCGAATCGCTTGTCCTTGTCATTGGGAATGTCTCGGTTGCATCAGTTTATGTGCTCCATAAGTGAATGCCCGTAAGGGAACCTTACGCAGTTTGAAGCGTAGCAGGTTGTAGGGACTGCGCCTAACCCGCAAGCGTAACAGCTGTCCATTGATGTAGTACACATCGAGTTTTGTAATCCAGTCGGATAACTCATGCTGGGCAATCTCGAGCTCACTAAAACTTCGATTCTTCACGGTTCACGTGGATGGAAATTGAATATTTTTTCTTCGCTAATGGCTAGTTAGCATAGGCTACGGAACACAGACATTTTCTGACATAACGCCTAACTGTTGCGTGATCCAAAATAACTATCTCAGCGATCCGTCCACTCCATCAATCTACTTCTTCTCATACTCATGCGACGCAAAAAGGGCCCGGTCGAAGTTACGTAATACAGTTGCCGCGCGTATGAATAATTAGTTCAAAAATGCACGATAACGTTTTTCCAATCTATCGGACATTCTGGAATTTTTCCATGCTACTATCGTTGCGAGCTATTGTTTAATCAGTTAAGGGGGGAAGACCATTTACAAATTTGAAAAAAAAATCGATTTTTTTTTCTTTCCATAAATCGATAGATCAATGTCTTGAGAATATTGTGTCGAATTTTTAAAGCAAAATTCCAAGAATTGCCTGAGTTTTTGGGGAAAAACTCCAGAAGCGTTGGTGTTGAGTAGACGCAAGTATGCGGCCACGGACGGCGGTACATGCGCCCTTCTATATTTCGTCTTGCTCCGATATTTTATGTTTCGTGGTCGTACGGGGTAGGACCCATCGTTGTCGATACGCAGCGTCGCAGGTACTTCAAAATTTATCTTGGGTCAGTTGTGAACTTAGTGCTTCTCAAAATGTCCGCGTCCCAAAAGGTTCTCATGAAGGTCCTAAGGGACCGTCACGGAAGAGAACATTCTTTGGAAATCCACATATTAATACTGAAAAACACGGAAGCCAGAGTGCCAGTGCCAAAAAACTTTTTAGTGCGAGCTCTGATGAAGCGTGTTGGAATCCCCGCTGTTGACCTATCGGTTTATTAAGGGGCTATCCCAGTGTGACACTTTCAAAAAATCGATTTTCTTCCTTTATCGACAGTTTATACTTTCAAGGACATCCTGTACAAATTTCAAAGCCGTATCTCCAATCATTATATCTTGCAAAAATCGATAGTTAAATCTTTAAACGCGGTTTTCTCGAAATTAGGTTCGTCAAATTTGCTGAGATTGTAACTCAAAGAGCAATTATCCGATTGACTTGACATTTGAACTGAGTACCCTTGAATATATTTACTCTACAATGACGTGGGATATTTTTGATTGGATGAAATTTGACGATTTGGCATTGAAAAAAACGACCGCTTTATAGGCAAGTAAACAGACTTTTTTTTCATAACTATGCCATTTTGTTAGATTTTTATATTTTTCGAAAATCCTACGTCATTGTACAGGAAATACCTTCCAGTTTAACGACATTTTTTAAGCTACAACGCCTCCGAAGGCGTAATATAGGTCAAATATAGCCAAATATATTCTTAATTTTCCGAAACATTTAATTATGAACTTTTCTTCCCAAAAATTTCCGAAAATAACCCAATTTTCCGCGTTCACACTGGTATAGCCCCTTAAATGTCGGGTCGGAAAGCCCGTAGAGAGCAGCAGCAGCAAGAAAATCGTTTTTACGAGGAAACCGAAGGAATCCTGTATGGCGCTGGAATCACGGATTAGCCGGTAAGACATAAAAATAATTAAGTTTTCCCTTGTTGAAACTTTGAGCGCGTTTTTCTCAAAACTGTATGTTTCCCAACTTCTGGAGTGATGACTCGAAAACTATTCAACCGATTTTGATAAAATTTGTTACACATCTTCCTTGTACCATCAGTTTATCGGTAACCCTAAATAATATTTTAATTCCAAAAATACAACGTACTTTTGCCCTTAAATGTAGCAAAAATTTCATGAAGAATCACAAGATTGACTTTATTAAGCCGTCATTTTGCATATATTTCGAAAATCCTGCTTCACCGACAGCGTATGGGTGTTACCTTTAAGAACCATTTTGATTTTTTGTTTCGGACAATTACAGCGCAACAGAGAATTCCAGCAGTGCGGACACTTTTTGAGCGACTTCCTCTGGGCATCGATGTATACGACTGGCAATTTGCATTAAAAAAAATAATAATATAATATTTTTGCATATTTAAAATATCAAATAAAAAACACATAAAGTTACAAATGTCCATGAATATTCTTTACATGAAAAAAAATCACGAAAATACCCTAATTTTTTACCTCCCAAATGGTCTTCCTCCCTTAATAGAGGGAGACATTGATGGAATCCGGTGACACTTTCTACTCCACACACAAAATGCCATTGCGGTGTCAAACGGTGAACATACATTTGGTCCAAGAATTTCGAGGTAAATTAATGAAAGCATCAAAGGGTGACGTGAACGAAGAAAGGTGTAACGTATGTGCTACATAAAAGAACGTGTTTACATAAGTTGTACTGATTAATGTTCAAACATACTTGATAACTGGGCAATAAAATCGCCCAATTGAATTCGGCTTGCAGAAATCAATTTCCATAGAAAATGAATCCTGTTAACATTCATTTATTGTTCGAAAGCGACCGGTTCAATACAACATGACAACCAAAGTTACGGAAAGATAGAGAGAGAAAGGTGGAGTAGCGTATGACACGCTACGAATTTGTAGCTGTATCATTCTCGACGATGGATACATCGATAATGCGAGATAAAGGGTCGGACAAAGAGAAATAATGTTTGTTTACAAGCGCAAGGCGAGTGCGGATGGAGCGGCGATTGTGATCAATCCGGTATTTCTGACAGCCTCGTTGGAGAGATTGAATTTTTCGTTAAAGTGGGCGGCGGCGTGTTCGGCCTTGGCTTGGGCAACGGCGGGAGTGTCGACGACGCGGCCATCGGCGCCAACGGGTGCCGGTGCAGGTGAATCGGTAACGAGTGAAGCGAGGGTCAACGGTGTACCGGCGAAGGTCAAGCCCGCCCCAGCGAGATCCTCCGATGTGAGAGCTCTCAAGATCGGCAAACCCCCTTGGGGCACCAGGACGCGAGATATCTCGATCTCTCCGGATTTCACTGCCTCGTTAGCCAAATTCGAACGCTCGTTGAATTGCGCCGCGGCGTGTTGGACTTTGGCAATGGTGACTTCCGGGGTGTCGACTACTCTTCCATCAGGACCGACCGGTGCTCCTGGTACGAAAGTCGCGTAACTCAACGTTGGAACGCCGAGAAGAGTCGTTGGTTTCGCCAATGTCAAACCCAACGAAACGAACAGTACCAACAGGACGCGTGTCTTCATTGTGCTTCTTTTTTCCTCTTCCTCGTCGTCCTCTTTCGCTACTTTACACCCCAAATGTCGCCAAACTCTTGCGATTGCAATCTATCGATTATCACGATCGATCTGCATCAACGGAAGATTCTCCCGGAGCTTTTATAGTGATTCTCGCTTACCAAGACATCGCGAATCGACACCGCTCGTTGTATAATAGAAATCCTGACGGTACGGTAGAAAAACTCGTCCATAAGGGCGATATCGTGGACAGGGTCATCTTAGAAAAAAAAATAGATCCTGTATCGATCCGCAAATAGGTCGCGTATACGGTTTCCTCTCTCAAGACACACGTGGTTACAAACACGAGATCCCTCACGGTGGCTGCGGATTTTTCGTTGTAACTTCGTGACAAGGCGAGCCTGTTGTAAAACGACCGCATCTCGCCGAGCCACGTGACTACGTACACTGCAAAAACAAATGTGTTGTTTTTACATACTTTAGGTGTGTCAATGGCTGGAGACACTTTTTACACGTTTCAACGTGTGTGAAAAATAACGGTGTAAAAGTAACACGGATAGATGCGTTCAAACAACACACTTACTTGTGTTATTTTCTTGCACACGGTAAAACGTGTGAAAAGTGTCTACAGCCTATTTACACACACAAAGTGTGTAGAGACAACACACTTATTTTTGCAGTACTGAATATACGTGGGATGCGTCGAATAATAAATTGAATAACAAAAGCTTTTCATCGTCAAAATATACGCATTTATCGAACTGAACTCAACAGTACTTATATATTACTCTGTCATATGTATAAGAGGTGTCACTGTTTTTCTTGTCCTCGCATAAGCTAGGTTCTCATACAGCTTCACGATAACAATCGCTTTTTGTTTATCGGTGATTGCCTCGAAACAAAAATACGTCGCTGAAGATTCAATGCACCTATCGTGGTTAGAGTTAGTGTACAAGTTGACCGACAATCAAGAAGGAAAGTTGAAAAATAAAAAAATAGTGAGCAAAAAACTACGAAATTTTTTGGGAAAGAACAAACTTCCTTCCGATCGCTCACTGTTTTTTTTTATTTTTCAATTATTCTTCTTGATTCTAGGTCAGTTTATACACAATATTGTACAAAGTAAAAATACGTTTGATTTTTTTGCTCAGATCACCTGTCCGGGACTTAGGACTTCCGCAAGCGAAGAATGTCATCGCCCGCGCACCAACATATGTGGCTCCACCCACTCCCACCACCATGTTTTGTCAAACTTTAAAAAATATTTTGATGTTCAATAACGACCGCTCAGTCAACATTCCAAATATCAACATTCTATATTTAATACTTTTCGCTTAAAAAATTAGTGAAAAATCGAACATTTTTTGGCTTAACAAGGCAGAACCTTCCCTTAATGCGTAAAAATTGAACACTCACGTGTGTAATTTTAACGCATTACGTGTGTAATTGTAACGCATTGCGTGATACCAAATGCTTAAGTGTGTAGAATCAACATGGCAACGCGTGTCTAGCCTTTATGTTGTGTTACTTCTACACACTTCGAACACACGTCAAACGCGCCTAGTTTTTGCAGTGTAGATTCGTTATCGGTGCGTACACGAGCTGCAATCATATATCGCTCGTTATCGAACTGAAAGGCGTACAACCCCCGCGATTCGACGCGAAGGTTCGCATGACGTGAGGTTCTTCTGCGTCCAGGTGTGAACGATTGAAGCCTCACGCATCTGGCGACGCGTGAATCCTGTTGAAAAAAGAGACGACGGCTATTATCGTTTGCTTGCTCAAGTTGCGCGACAATTTTATCGTACGAGATACCTGATCCCCTGTTTTCATTTATGACGCGGGTGTGGTATGTACGCGTGCGAAATAGCCCTGTTTTAAAGGAACCTTGGGACCGTCAGGGTCAACGAGACCGGAGCGCCGACGAGGTCCTTGCGGGTGGTCCGGTTTTATCACGATTCTTCGACTCACCAGAATTTATAACGTTCCGATACCAATCTCAGAATACCACGCGTCTCGATCAACGTGACGATGGCAAAGCGTGTGGCTTTTCGGAACCTTGAATAATAGTTTGAGCTTATATTCTTGGGTATAATTTAGCATAAGTTTGCCCACGTTTAAGAACGTTGCCTTGGTTCTTAATCTATTTCAATCTCAATAATGGCTCCGATTGAACGTTTCGTCATTTATTCACTTGTGCCGTCGTGTGACATTCGATGAAGTAAAAAAAAAGCCAAATTCGCTGCCATTGACAGTTCGACGTAAATTTCGGAGCACTGTTCAATAATCGTGCCGTCACAATTTAAGGTTGTTATGGGGGTAAGTCAACATGTTACCACCGAGCTGAAATTTTGTCTGGTCCTTTATAACCTCTTTGTTGATCCTGTGCAATTTGCATACGTTCCGCGGTACCGTTTTTTTTTTTTCAAAGTAAAAATCGGCAGATCGACGTATTTCGTGGGCTAATTACATTACGCTTATGGGAAACTCCCGATCATTTTTCAGTTCATTATTAATATCTGCTAGGTGAATGTTTCCACGCGGCTTAAAAAATAGGTACGGTTCGACTAATTATCGGACTAACCCTTGGTACCATGAAAAGGAAGATTCACAGTACCGTTATCAAATTATTAAGGGGAGGTACCTGAGTAAACGGTGAGAAAAACAAGTAAACTTCAGGAATTTTTATCTCAAAAACTAATGTTTCGATTGGATCCGGGTTTTTTTTATTGGAAAATATATACATTGAGGTATGTTTAGGAATTTTTAAAAATAATTTCGTTGACTGGAAGCAATTCAAACGCGATTATCTCGAAACATAGTTTTCAAAGTCTGTGTCAGATGTATCTCGAAAACGGCTTGTCCGATTTTGTCCAAATTTGGATACAATATTCTTCGATAGTTTTTCTCGTTCGCCACGTAGGGGTTTTTCATTTGATTGAACCATTGCTTTTTTATGCAATGTGTATGCAATCCAAAATCATCGGAAATTGCAAACGAAAAACTAATGTAAAATTAAAACGGTCGCAATTTCGTCAAAAATGAAAATTTCAAAAAAATCCTACGTGGCGAACGAGAAAAACTATCGAAGAATATTGTATCCAAATTTGGACAAAATCGGACAAGCTGTTTTCGAGATACATCTGGCACCGACTTTGAAAACTATGTTTCGAGATAATCGCGTTTGAATCGCTTCCAGTCAACGAATTTATTTTTAAAAATTCCTAAACTTTTCTCAATGTACATATTTTCTAATTAAAAAAAAAAGCGGACCCAATCGAAACATTAGTTTTTGACATAAAAATTCCCGAAGTTTACCTATTTTTCTCGCCGTTTACTCAGGTACCTCCCCTTAATGTCTTTGATAGCGAATTTGTGCAAAAATCAAGCACACAAAATATTAGACTGTGCAAGCATGGCACGTCGTAGACGGCACAAATGCTACCTATCTTATCGGTATTCGGTAATTATGCTCGGGAACCTCAAACTACTCGGTCAGAATAATTAACAACGAATATTATTGGTACTTGTTCGCTTAATTCGTAATAATTCCTTAATATTAATTTGATAACTATGTTTAAAAATTATAAATTTCTAGATACTTCTAGGCAAACACAAAATAACGCAGATTTTTTTTTCGCACATAGTTTTTTTTTAAATGGAATATCGGAAAATTCTTTAAGTTTTTGATTTCTTCGAGATTATAGACTTTTTTTTACTCAGACCGTTATTCATTTTTGGCAGTTTCTTGGGCCAATATTGAGGTTACGAACGGGGCGCACATGTCTCTAACTTCGCGACACTTCTGCCAACCTGGGCATTATGATATACCACGATTTACGACGTTGCCAATTCGCTTCGCGTTAATTGAGCGAGAAAAAATTATAGCAAATAATTATACAAAGCAATGAGAACATTTAATGTAATCGCCAAATGTTCAAAACTGCAGATTTTTCCAAACAGATGTAGAAAAATAGTTCGAAACGTACGTTTGATATGACGATTAGTTGAAAGCTAACAGTTGGTAATCGTCAATCGGCTCCGTGCATAAGCATAGGGCGCTTCCTTCGTACGGCTGAAGCCCATAACAACCTTAATAGCAACGGCGTGTCAATGGAAACTACCGTTTTCACATCACCGTTTTCACATAAGTTTGCCCACGGTTTTTTAGCACGTTGTCTTGTTTCTTGATCCATTTCAATCTTAATTATTGGTCTGATGAAACGTTTCGTCATTTATTCACCTGTGCCGTAGTGTAACATTCGATAAAGTGAAAAAAAGCCAAATTAGCTGGCTTTGACAATTCGAGGGAAATTTCGGAGCACTCTTCAATAATCGTGCCGTCACAATTTAATAGCAACCATATGCCGATCAAAACCACCGTTTTCACAAATAAGTTTTCCCACGTTTAAGCACGTCGCCTTGTTTCTTGATCTACTTCAATCTTAATTATTGTTCTGATGAAACGTTTCGTCATTTATTCACTTGTGCCATAGTGTGAAATTCGATAAAGTAAAAAAAGCCAAATTAGCTGTCTTTGACAGTTCGACTTAAATTTCGGAGTACTCTCCAATAATCCTGCCGTCACAATTTAAGGGGGGAAATCTCTGTAGACGCCCGAAAATGAGTCATTTTTCATGCATTTTTTGAAACGTGATAAAATAATCAAATATAAAAATAAAAAAATAAAATAAAAAAGGTAAATCGCAGCCAGGTGGTTCGCCGTAACACAGTGAACGATCCAACCCTTCACAAAAATCTTCACCGCTCGGTCAATTTTAGGAAATTCTACAAAATTTGTGGTGCAATTAAGGGAGACTTTGTCCTTGAAATTTTCAAAAAATCAGTTTGAGCTCAACATGAGCAGCTAGAAGAAGAGGAGGGATGCCTCTATGGACCAGGCATTGCCGATTAGCGGTAATTATAAACACATTTGTGTAAACACATGACAAAACTTTAAATGCGTTTTCCTCGAAAACACGTTTTTAAAAATGGCTGACATTCTCCTGATCGCTGTAATTAACATATCGACCTGAAATTTCGAGAGCATACTCAGAAAATATGTCTTCACGGAATGACGGATCGTTTTTTCGATAGATACATTTTTGCATTTATAATTTATCTTTTTATGCGAAAAAAACGCGAAAATTCGATTTTTTTTAAATTGCCGCCATATTCCGAAATTTGTACTAAACGAAAAACCCATCCGTCATTCCATGACCAAAGGGTCACAGATCGATAATATGCTTTGAATTTGTGTTTCAGATCAACAAAAAGGGGGCAGTGATGTCAGCCGTTTACCTCCCGCGATTTGAGGACCTGTTTTCGCGGAGCTGCAACGGCCGCCATTTTGGTTTTTTTTTTCTGAAAAAAAAATTTTTTTAACGTTCTGTATATCATGAATAAAAGCAAGAAAAAACCGCACTCAAAAAGCTTTACTCGTTCCCTTTAAAAAAAATAAAATGTAAACACCTGAAATATGGCACTCCAAGAACAAAGTCTCCGTTAAAGTCAAGACCCCAAATTATAAAGCCATTTAATAACAAAGTTCGATTTTTCAAATTACAAACTTATGCAGACCACTTAATGGAAGTGAGTCAAATACAAACGAAGAGCATAGAGTATTATAATACGGATTATTGTCGGCGGATGGTTAGTTACTTACAAAAATATCAATCACTTTCTCAACTTGTGATGAGTGTCGAAAATAAATGCCTACGGTTGAAGCCCAAAGATCTTAACTTTTTTGACAAAATCCGAACTTTTTCCATGATGAGCACTCCCTAATGTGGAATTTGACAAACGAGCTTCTGATCAA
The DNA here is from genome assembly GCA_944452715.1 of Ophion slaviceki. Lineage (NCBI taxonomy): Eukaryota > Metazoa > Arthropoda > Insecta > Hymenoptera > Ichneumonidae > Ophion > Ophion slaviceki. Next base: position 30,540,936 of record OX101785.1, on the reverse strand, counting down.
AGGACTTTAAAAGAACACAAATCGTCAGGGCTAGGACATCCTTCATTCGGTTTCCTTATGTGGAGACAAAAAAAACGGGTGACCACGACGAACTGAGTAGAAATTTGCCCCGGGCGATAGAATGGTCAATGTCGAGTGTGTGCCTGGTTTATTGGGCTGGGCGTGGTTCGACATTTATGCATGTGGGCCGTACGTGTATTTCTCGAATCGCTCACGTTCCGATGCAGACAAATGCCGGTCGAAGATGTAAAAAAAAAGAAAGAAAAATAAAACACCGAGTCCAAGTCTACGCGTCTCGAATGGGATATATAAAGGCATGGTGATAAGTTTGGTCCACACGCAATCTCAACAGTTGTTCTGGCGAGTACTGTTCATCAGCAGCAGCAGCGCTAAACGATAGCTAGAGTTCGCAATCCTATCACCATGAAAATCTTCGTAAGTAAAAACAAACGCAAAAACCGCATTCTGGATATACCAAAAGTGAACGCGAGATTTAGCAACATTTTATCGATTTCCACACCATTTTTTTAACTCTAAAATATAACATCGATGCTCGATAATGTTCACAGTTTTGAGATTCTTAAGGAGGCTGCTCAGGGTCTTTGTGGAATAGGCGGCAAGAGGGGAACGCATATGCTTAAACACTGCATATGCTTAAGCCTATAACGGCTGCCAACCCCGAATAATCAAATTATCGGTTACGTAAAATAAATAAATTTCAGCTAATAAATATGTGGAATGCATATAATTTACTGTTTAGAATTGTTGTTAATCTTTTTTGTTTATTTACATCGCGAATACGTTATTAAGCAAGTTGAAATGTGGCAAACGCACAATTTAGTTCGCAGTAACTGGTATCACTGAGTTCAGATATCACCGCCACATCGTGAACGCGTAGCTGTCAAACATCCTTTGCGCATTCCGTTTTTTTATTCGGCGAAAATGAAAAGATGGAAGGGAAAAATGCAAACCGAAAAACAGTACAATCGACGGTTGGAGCCAGTACAACCTGGAAAGCGGCGGAAAAAAGTAGTTGAGCCGGAAAATGAACGCGCAGTCGAGGGGCGACGCGTAATTGATTTGAAGGTTATGTCGAAACACATGCACTGCAACTTCTGTAAAGAATGATTCAAAATATTTAAATACTCTTTACGAAACTGCGATAAGAAATTTATAGCAACAAAGCAATAGTTTGTGCGTTTCAAATTTTGGCGCCTATTCAAAATGGCCGACTTGACAACAGCGTTGCCATGTGCCGTAGGGCGCTTTATCCTTTCACGCGAATCAGCTGAAATGTTCTGTTTTATTTCTCGAATATCTCGGTAACGAGACAGACAAAAAGGTGTACTCTTCGTTGAAATTATTTATAAAAATCTTAAGAATATTTTCCGCCTATTTCCATTTAATTCTTACTATTTTTATTATGTTACGACAGTCGTATTAGAGTTCTCATGAAGCTTTTGCTATGTGGCCCGTATATAAAAGCCTAACTTCAATAATTAATTGCTCAGCAATCACGCAGACGAAGTACTTGCCATTTTACACGGAGTCGTAAGACCTGTTCGCAAATATCCTCAATAAATTTCAGCAAATTCTTACTATTTCGCGATAGCTGAGCAACCTTCTCAAAACAGTGTGAAGAAAATCGGATTAATAAAGTGGCTACATCCAATATCTTTTTTCCGCTCAGCAACGCCATAAACGTATTCCTAGATAACCAACCGTCATCTGCAAGTCGTCGTTTGTGGCTCAAGTAACTCCAAGGAGCTTGAGAGTACTGGAAGTTTCGAGTCTTCCCACACTCGGCCACGATAAAAGTTGAAAAGGAAATAGAATATAAAAGAAAAGCAAGCATAATAAACTGACCTCCTTTTACGGATATACCTTTTTCAGATCGTTCTATCGGCCTTTGTAGCGGTGGGTTTGGCCAAGCCGGGTCTGCTGGCGTCTCCACTTGTTTACGCCACCTCTCCATTGGCGTACGCAACACCCTTGACCTACGCGAAGCTCGTGCCCGGTGCACCGATTGGTCTGGACGGCAAGGTGGTCGACACACCGGAAGTGAGCTACGCCAAGGCCGAGCATGCCGCGGCTCATCTCAACGAGAAGCTCAACCTGGCCAGAGAGTCTGTTAAATCGGCCGACTACGTCGCTTACGAGGCTTCACCCGTGGTCGCAGCTGCTCCTCTGGTAGCTACGAGTTTCAGCGCCCCGGTGGCAGCCGCTTCACTGCCACTTACCAAATACACGGCTGGTGGTGCGCCCATTGGACTGGATGGACGCGTCGTCGACACTCCCGAAGTCTCTTACGCTAAGGCTGAACATGCCGCGGCCCACATCAACCACAACATCGAACGTAGCCAAGAATACTTGAGGAATTCGCTGGCAAACTCACCCCTCCTTGTGTCGACCTACTCGTCACCCCTTTACGCCACCGGATACGTCCAACACTACATCTAAATGGAACCAAACGCAGAATCTCTCCCTAGCACATCATCATTTCAAACAGATACGATTCGCGATGAGCCTGAAAATCACTAATCGCCATTTCTTGTCGTCATTGAGAAACCAATAAAGCCTGTTTTTTTTTCATTGACCCCTCAAAAAAGTGTACCGTTGATATTTTTCCTCAAATTCGTGCCAATTGTGGCTATTGCCTGTGGAGGCTTCAAGGTGCTCCTTTCGCCAAGGGCCTCATTTTGTGGGGGCATTGTCAGGGCCCTTCTGAATCATCGGTAAATTACAGTGGAGATTAAGGGGAGGGTAGGGGTTTCGGCGTGAAAAAAAACACTTTTTTGCGAATTTTTTTCATCCATATGGATAGAGTAATTTTATTGGAACCTTTTGTACATTGTTAAGTGTGGCTTCAAGAACATTCCGTGAAATTTGTACGCGAAAATATCGACAAACAAGCCGGTGACAAAGCTTTTCCAAGAACGCCTTTGGAAAAACACGATTTGCGGTGTTCACTGTATGTCAGCTAGAAATTATCTGAAATCAAGTACCATTAAAATTTAGTCAAAGTATCATCAAGTCCTCCCCCCAACGGTCTTTGATAATTTTTTTTTCATTTCTAAATTTTTGGTGGTCATGTAAAGTGAAAAGTGCTATTTTTCACGAAAAATTCCGTCATTTTGGGGGTGGGAAACCCCCTCAATGTAAAAAAAATCTCAAACTAACCGTTGGGGGGAGGTATTGTATATGTACAAGTGTGTACCAAGTTTGAAATAAATCGGTCATATAGTTTTCAAATGGCAGTGAACACGGACTTTGAAAAAGTGGTTTCGAGAAAAACGCGTTTGAAGTTTAGAGAAGTCGGAGCTACAGTGTTAGAGGAGCGGGACTAAATCGTCAATAACTTCGAGAGTTTTGCTCTGATTGACTTGAAATTTTGGGGTTATATTCTTGAAATGTTTAACTATAAGGAAAGACAAAAAAATTAATTTTTCAAAAGTGCAAACCCCTACTCTCCCCTTAATAAAGCATAAGGTACAATCAATTATTATACTTAACGATAAAATGGAAAGAATGCAGCCTAAATTTAGTAGATTTGGACATTTTTATATTTTCTCTGCAACGTCACGGCTACGAAAATTCTACTGCTAATAACATTTTTTCAAGTTTTATCATTGAGATCTTCTTTAAACATTCGGTGACCCCCTGTTTTTATTGTCGTTACGGAATCTTTAGATCTTTTTACATGCCTGGTCAGTTTACAGCAGGCATCTAGAGTTGTTGAGTCTATAAATTATTAGAAAGAAATGTGGTCAGCGTGTCACTTTCATAAAGCGCCGTATAAATGAGATGATTTTTAGGGTAATAATTTTTGGTTAAAAGTTCGGTAAATTGGCTGGAAATTTTACTTGATTATAGGCAAAAATCAGTTAGTTGTTGAATATTCGGGTTCGTGAAAGGAATACCTTGAGGCGGGAGCCTGAATTAGAAGGTCCGAAAAATTGTTTTTTTTTTTATTGCTGAAATGGATAGATAAACTATCCAAGAATATATTTACAAAGTTACAGAGGCCAATTGTAAATATTTTCGAAGATACAAGGCCAAAAGCAGAGAAGCGATTGATATTTGATATTGATATTTCCTCCTATTGAAAACTTTGAAGCGCGTTTTCTCCAGTATTTATTTTCACGATTTTTCCAAATTGGCGGGCGTGATAGCAAAAAAAACTAAACGACCTATTGAATCGAACCAAAGTTTGTTTTCTTCAGTATGAAAATCTCTTCAAAGTGAATTAAAAGAGTCGTTGAAAAAGTCTTCTTAAATAATTTTTATATCACGTTGAAGTAATTTTTTTAACAATTTTTTTTTCTTTAAGGCGTATACGCAGTTGCAAGGCCAAAAAAAGTCGTTTTTTCACGCATTTTGTCTGGAAAAGGATTGCATTTGGGCAAAACGAAAAGTATTAAGCAGTGTAGTGGCATCTTTTAGCTTTACATTGGCATTTTTCATTTTCAAAAATATTTATTAACATTGCTCCTGTCGGAAGTCTTCTGGAGGTTCCCGAAAAAAAGTGTCCGGCGGTGAGTAAAGTATCTCCGGTTTGGATTATCTAAAATGAAAAAACCAAAAAGATTCTTTTAGGGGATAGATGAATCCAGGTATTGATCGAAGGAATAGTCGAAATTTTAATTTTTGACAATATGGTGGCTCCGTACAGAAACAATTTCGATTTTCGACCAAATTTTTTTCGTTCAATCGTTGAAAAAAATAGAAATAATTATCGGAAATCTTATTCCTTCGATCAATACCTGAAGAATATATCTGACAAGATTGTGTTAAAATTGCAGACCGATCGGTTGAGCCGTTTTTGAGAAATCGTGCTCACCGACTTTGAAAACACCGTTTTGAGAAAAACGCGTTTGAAGTTCCTCGGACGCTCGGAGACGCGCTCCGAGCGTCTTTACAAATGTGTGTATTTCCGAGAATATTTGCTGGATCGATTCGAAATTTTCAGGGAATATACTCACATGTGTGTACATTCCGAAAATGCAATAAAAAAAATCGATTTTTTTTAATTTCTAACTGCGTCGAATCCGTTAAACCTGAGAAAGGTTATAATTTCACGATTTTTTAGCTTTTTCTCAGTTCACGCAGAAGAAAAATATATGACAATAGAATATTTTATTAGTTTATTTGGTTTAATCAAGAATTACGAGCTGCATCTTTCCCGCTGATTGGGGACTGCAGTGGCAAGACGCCCATGGAATAGGCTGATAAGTCTGCAGTCATTTATTGTTTCATGTAGACATTTTTTTTACACATTTCAAATGTACATGAAAAGATACCTCAATGTTTACTGGGCGCACTTGTTTTTTTCTCTTCTAAATAAATTCCCGAAAAAACGCTTTTTGGACCTTCGAATTCAGGCTCCCGCCTTAAGCTAGAGGGAAATGATTTTTCAACAAATAGTGGATGCGGTGGTAGTGGACAAGTCGGTGTCGCCGCTCACTCTGCAGTTCGCTTGTGTAGCCATCCGAGAGTCCGGAGGTGGCTCCGGAGCCAAGGCTGAAGCGTAATCTCGACAATTGACGCCAACGCACACTCGCTGGTACCGCCATAAAGCCATTGCACATTGATAATGTCTCGTGTGCTCCGTACAAAATGGAACGTTTCTGCCCTTACAACGCGAGAAACGATAACGCGAGAATAGCCAGCGCCAACAGTTGTTCTCCTCGACTTCGGCGCAGAGGTGAGACTCGATGGAATATTAAAAAAGGTCGTGATTTTAACGTGAGACTAATTTAGTTACCTGGCCGATTTTGAACGCAAGCATACTAGCGTGGAAATTCTACTCTTTCCTCAGGAATAGAGATGAATGCTGACACGAGCTAACATTGAACCTCGTTTCTTTTACTTCCCTTTTTTTCGAAGTAAATTGTTTATGCTCCCTCGTCTCGTGCCCAACGATGACCGTTCGCCGACGAAGAATACGAGTTTCGTCGTTAAGTCACGAATGAACAGGCGGCAGTGCACGACCTCGTGTACAGGAGAAAAGAATTATGGGCAGTGGAGGAACGAGCCTCAGACGAGTAATAAGTTGACGATCTGAGAAAGCAGGCGTTCAAAATTTATTGCCGTCTCTCACGACTTTCAGGGACGGGCTTTGGGTTCGCTTCAAATGCAATTTCAAATTGATTGTCATTGAACCTGCTCGGAGCTGCAATGATACTATGCAACATTATCCTACGGCTGTAATATATTGAGTCAGCGAATCTAACAAGGCTTCAATTTTGGTACTATATATATATATATATATATATCTACCGAGAAACATCAATCAGAAAGGTAGAATGTCGAAAAGAGAGATCGCCGATAAGGTGGTCGGCCCAGTAGTCGTCAGAGTCCCAGAGATCGTCATATTTATACATTAAATTATTTTTTTTTCAGATCAAAATCAGTCGTTCGTACGGATCTGTGATATATTAGCGTCCAGGAGGTATTTACTATGTTGTATAGGGTGTCTCAACATGACTTGACATTTTAATTTATTAATAAAACGTATTATTCATTTAAAAAGTACGAATATTATTATTTTAATATAAGGTACAAACATGGAGGTTATGTGTGGGACACAATATCCGATAAATGCCCGTTCCTGTTTGCAAACGTTCACTCTTTCGACGAAATTTTCAATGACATTTTGGCATAATTGCGGACCTATTCCATTAAGGCCTCAGGCCACAGTAACGGGTATAAAATCATGTGCTAATATAACAATTATTTTTCGTATGAAAACGTGAATCACTCATAAAATTAATTACACATCTATTTAGTATGAATATCAAGCTGTTAGAAAATATATATATATTTTTTTCGATGTACAAAATGGCCGACTACTCGAAGCTTCTCGAAACAGCTTTTTTCCAATTGGCGTGACAAATAACTTCAACAATTTTCACTCGATTTACTTCAAGTTTAAAAGTTATGTTCCTAATTGCATTTCGCGGGGAAGTACGTACGGTATTTCTGATTAATCGAAAACTTGTCATTTTATGAGCAGTTTATGAGCAGTTATAACGAAATTTTTTACTGAAAATTCATTTATTAAGTTCAAATACCCACAACTGTTGAATAAAAAAATATTTTTTAAATTCCGTATGTACTTCTCTAGGTATTCTTATGTAGATTGCCGAGAATTTTTGTTTTTTGTTCTAGGTAAAAAATTGTGGATGCTAAATATCACGCCGCGGAGCGCCTAAAAAAAAGATAACAAAAGAAAATATTAGTAGTCGGCCATTTTGTACATCGAAAAAAATATATCTTTTTTCTAACAGTTTGATATTCATACTAAATAGATGTGTAATTAATTTTATGAGTGAATCACTTTTTCATACGAAAAAAATGGTTCAATTCGCACATGATTTTATACCCGTTACTGTGGCCTAAGGCCTTTATGGTGCGTCCAATTGCTTCCTTGAGCTGCGGAATGGTCTGTGGATCATTGGCATACACATTTCCGTTCGGGAAACTCCAAAGAAAGAAGTCAAATTGCACGATCATGGTGGCCAATTCACATCGCCAGGGCGCGAGTTAACACGACTATGAAACTTTGTCTGCGATAATTGCATTGTTTCGCCCGCAGTATGGCCATCTTGTTCAAAGAATGTGTCTTCTAAGTCCATGCCGTTTATGCTATTTATCGGATATTGTGTTCCCCCCATAACCTGCATGTTGGTACCTCATATTGTGACACTATAGGTGACACACTATAAGTGTGTATAACGCACCGCTAGTATGACAGTTTCAAAAAAACGATTTGTTTTTTGCATTTTTGGATAGTCTATACCAGCGGTTCTCAAACTTTTTTGGCGATGGAACCCTTTTGACACACTAAATATTTTACAGAGTCCTAAAATAAGCAAAACCTGGTTTTATGTATATATATAATAGAGTTTTATTTGCACAACTTGTTATAAAGTTTTTTACAAAGTCTCTTTTCTTACAATCAATCTTATTCACGAACTTACACCTAACAACTTACGTCTAAAATTCTAACCTATATCCTAACCACTACTGATCGCTGTCGCTCTCATCTTTTTCCTCTTTTTTCATTTTTGCACATAATGCCTCTATTTCTTTGAAGTAGCGGCAAATTCCCACATTTATTTTCCCGCTTAACATATTAATGATCTCCCCCTTTATCGCAACCTCGTCAACTTCTTGTATCCACTCCCCCGCTTCGTTTCTTGCCTCTTTTGGCATCATTTCCCAGCCTTTTTTGCAAATTAGGAGGTGCTCCACCGTCTCAAATTTCTCCTCACAAATCCTGCACCGCCAATTTTTCTCCCCCTTCTTTCCCGCCCTTCATACATTTCCACATCTTATTCTTGCCCACAATTCTTTCTCCCTACCCTTCACTCCTTCCTCCTTCCAGTATTTCCATGGGCTTTCTTCGTTCTCCACCAAGTACTTGTATAAACTATTGTATGATGATTTTTGTACTCTTTCTTCTTCCTCCTCCAGTATTTTTTTCTTTAGATTTTCTAATCCTTCTTTCACCTTTTTTTCTAGTTCGCCCTCGTCTGTCTCCTCTCTTATCATCCCTACTAGATCCTCAATTCCCATTTCCATTAATACTTTTTTTAAGTCCTTTCCCCACTTCGAGGGGGTTCCATTCTCAATCGCTCTTAGCTCCTCTCGCAAACATATTTTTGGCCATCGCGACTCCCCCATCTTCACAACCTCTTTCAAATATCTCAAAGCCCTTTCTCTAATTATGTATTCCAATGTTCGCCAACTCTCCTCCCAACTCTCTCCTCCATATGTAATTAGGGGTCGTTCTGTGTACCCCTACCCATATAGGGTCGCCTGTCGTAACAAAAATGCCAGCATTCAGCCATTAAACGCTTTGCTCATAATCGGCCAATAATTCGTCGACCAGCATTGGGGTACTGTAGGCGGATGAACGGCTTGCCAGATCTATGCCAGCCATTCGTGGGCCAATACTATCGCACCGATAATATGGCGATCAGCATTGGGATATCGTAGGCGGATGAACGGCTTGCCAGATCTATGCCAGCCATTGGTGGGCCAATACCATCGCACCGATAATACGGCGATCAGCATTGGGGTATCGTAGGCGGATGAACGGCTTGCCAGATCTATTCCAGCCATTGATGGTTTGTTTTTGGGCGTTTTGCAAATGCAGGTCGTTAAACTGTAACACGTAAAAACAAGGGATAAGGTTTCGAAAAGCATATCCCACTGATGAAGCTGAAATTTTGCACCGACCTTCTTTTCAATATTTTGAGAGAACCTTTAAAAGGATATTGGCGACTAGCAATAGTTTTCGATGTATCGTATATTGAAAGTTATTTATTGTACTGCGCTTCTACTATATTAAATAAACCCAAACAAACCCATCCCACATGGCAAGTGATATGCACATACGGGCCAGCACTGTTTGCCCGGAAGCAGCGCGGCCGGAGGAGTGGGGGGTATCTATCGGATATATAGATATACTCGTATGGTGTGAAATAATAAACTTTACAATGCGATATATCGAAAACTAGTCGTAAAAAATCCGTTAACGGTTTCTCTTAGGATAATGAGAGGAAGTTCGGTGCAAAATTTCAGCTCGATCAGAGGAGTGTGCTTTTCGGAACTTCACCCAAAACGAGCGAGTTATTTTTACAGCCTAAATGGACCAAGAAAATTGTCGGTAAACTTTAATGTCACGAATAAAATTATCGGCATAAAAGTAAAGAACGAACAAACGATGGATTCTGTAAGTGTTAGAATGGCTAAGTGCGTAGGACGCTCGACACTAGAACGAAAGGCGCAGGTTCGATCCCGATGAAAGGTAAAAACTTGAACAATGCAGAAAGCGTTTTTAATGCAATTATTCTATGTACATGGACATAAGTAAAGCATAAGAAAACGAAAAAGATACTACTAGAATTTTTATATTCATAATTGGTCAATTTTTCGTTTTTCATTTCCGGCAGAAGATCCGGCAGCCGTTGCTGGGCCATTATGGGCGTATGATAGTTGACCAAGTCTTAGCAGCCATTCATGGTTTACCATTACCAACCATGCATGGTGCGGATCTGGCCCGTTTACATAGCCATTACCGCGCCATCGTTCGTTCTCTGGCAACCAGTCGTGGGCCATTACTGTGCCGATTGTAAAACCCTATTTGGGTAGCGACATTTTACAAAACCTGCTCTGTATTCTTTTATAGAATTCAATTTCCCCCAATCCCCAAATTTCCACTCCATACATCACTGCTGATTTTACTATTGATTCCAGCAAATAGAGTCTCTCCTCCAACCCAAATAGGGTTTTACAATCGGCACAGTAATGGCCCACGACTGGTTGCCAGAGAACAAACGATGGCGCGGTAATGGCTATACAAACGGGCCAGATCCGCACCATGCATGGTTGGTAATGGTAAACCATGAATGGCTGCTAAGACTTGGCCAACTATCATACGCCCATATTGGCCCAGCAACGGCTGCCGGATCTTCTGCCGGAAATGAAAAACAAAAAATTGACAAATTATGAATATAAAAATTCTAGTAGTATCTTTTTTGTTTTCTTATGCTTTACTTATGTCCATGTAAATAGAATAATTGCATTAAAAACGTTTTCTGAATTGTTCAAGTTTTTGCCTTTCATCGGGATCGAACCTGCGCCTTTCGTTCTAGTGTCGAGCGTCCTACCCACTTTGCCATTCTAACACTTACAGAATCCATCGTTTGTTCGTTCCTTACTTTTATGCCGATAATTTTATTCGTGACATTAAAGTTTACCGATAATTTTTTCGGTCCATTTAGGCTGTAAAAATAACTCGCTCGTTTTGGGTGAAGTTCCGAAAAGCATACTCCTCTGATCGAGCTGAAATTTTGCAATGAACTTCCTCTCATTATCCTAAGAGAAACCGTTAACGGATTTTTGACGACTAGCAATAGTTTTCGATATATCGCATTATAAAGTTTATTATTTCACGCCATACGAGTATATCTATATATCCGATAGACACCCCCCACTCCTCCGGCCGCGCTGCTTCCTGGCAAACAGTGCTCGCCCGTATGTGCATATCACTTGCCATGTGGGATTTTAAAGGTTCTCTTAAAGTATTGAAAAGATGGTTGGTGCAAATTTTCAGCTTCATCAGTGGGATATGCTTTTCGAAACCTTATCCCTTGTTTTTACGTGTTACAGTTTAACGACCTGCATTTGCAAAACACCCAAAAACAAACCATCAATGGCTGGAATAGATCTGGCAAGCCGTTCATCCGCCTACGATACCCCAATGCTGATCGCCACATTATCGGTGCGATAGTATTGGCCCACGAATGGCTGGCATAGATCTGGCAAGCCGTTCATCTACCTACGATACCCCAATGCTGATCGCCACATTATCGGTGCGATAGTATTGGCCCACGAATGGCTGGCATAGATCTGGCAAGCCGTTCATCCGCCTACAGTACCCCAATGCTGGTCGACGAATCATTGGCCGATTATCAGCAAACCGTTTAATGGCTGAATGCTGGCATTTTTGTTACGACAGGCGACCCTATATGGGAACCTGGTTTTATGTTTATTTTTAAAATGAAAATCGGGGATAGTACGATATCCGGGGCGCCAAGTTTTGACCATTGATTCTTGATATTTCAACCAAAATAAGAAGAATTTCAAGAATAAAAAATTTGCCGTTTTGGCTTCCTTAAGGAATTATGAGCGCTTTTAGCGATAATTGGAAATACGCCAAAATTCAACGATTATTGTTGGCTCATGGGCACAATATCTTTATTTTATCGCAAATAATGGAAATTGACCGGGCGAGCTTCGAAAAGTATTTCTTTGTTTGGGTTTGTTTAGTGGTATCATGTAAATACCACTGAACGTAGTATTTATATGATTTTCAACATAAATTCCAAGATGATAATCTTTTATTTATTCATATGCTCTGTTTATTTATAACAATAAGAATTGTTCCATATAATTACTGCACCAAATTACTAAACGATATATTTTACATACACTTAGAGCCTCACAAGTCCGAAGAGGGATGAACCGTCCGAAGAGTCCGAAGAGGGATGAACTTTGAATCCCTCTTCGGTCTCCTAGCGATCAAAAGTACTATTTTACTCTCTGTCTAGTCGCACTTTTAAGCTAGGAAAACATGGTAGTGGTATTTAAAATACATTTTTGGCTCCTGAAACACTGTTGAAACTATAAATTTCCAAGTTACCTTGCCTGATGTTGCTTGAAATTTTCAAATTCGAAAAAATCGTCCTTTTCGATAACTATCGAAAAATTCTAATTTGAATGCAAAATAGGCGAAATAGCAACTTTTACCACGCTTCATATTTTGTTTATTTTGACTCGATAACCCTAAATTCACCGTCAAATCTTGGCGCTCCTGATATCGTACCTTTGCCGAAAATCGGACATAAATGGCTACTTTAGATAACAATGTATTAATTCCACTGTAAATTGATGAAATTATTTTCATTTATTACGAGATATGAAGTCGTTTTTTTTTTCTGGCGGAGCCCTAGCAGAGGCCTTGCGGAGCACACTTTGAGTATGGCTGGTCTATACCTTCAAGAATAACATACTAAAATTTCAAGTGCGGATCTCAAATAGTTTTTGAACTACAACTTTCTAAAAAGCAGCTGCTCGTTGGTCAGAAGCGAGCGTAAGCTTATCTTTCAACGCGTTTTTCTCAAAACATTTTTCAAAATTGCTGCAGTTCTAACTCTAATACAAATCATTCGATCGACTTGAATTTTGTTTTAGCATATTTAGTATTTGTTTCTTTGTACAATAACCTTCCAGTTTTTCGATTGGATAAAAAATGTCAATTTGCCATGCAAAAAACCATCAGAATTGTAAGCGTAATTTAGAACTTCTTTTCAAAACGCCGCCTTTTTGTTGAATTACATTTTTTTTACAATCCTGCGTCATTGTACAGGCAATACCTTCTAGTTTAACGGACTTTCTTTATTTTTTAACTTCAGGCACTCTGAAGGCCGCAATCACTGCAACAGTGGGAGAACTTTTTTTGAGACTCAGGAGACGGCGCATAAGTCGCTGGAAATTGAATATTTTCATACAAAAAATTACTGTATATAAATAATTTATACACAAATGTATCCTCGAAATTTCAAAACATTCGATGCAACACTTTTCTTTCAATAAATTCTCGTCAATTACCCTTTTTGGGGTAGGCACACTAGTGGTGCCCCTTAAAACAAAAATATTCGTACTCTTCAAATAAATAATACGTTTTATTAATAATTTCGGCAGAATCCTTCATTTATAGGTTAAAGTGAACCATGTCACATTTCGGATGATTTGGGAATGCCTGGGGAATAACCTCACGCAAGGGCGTGAGGTAAGTTTGTCTTCAATTCATAAACAAGAATCGTAGTTTTGCGTTCAGCCTAGAACATTATAGTTCTATGCTAATTTCAACGAGTTTTTATATATGGCGATTACCAATTCAGCAATGTAAACACTTTGCCGCTTAATCACCATGGCTATTGATAACTGGGACAAGGTAGGCAATAAAAACTCTTCGGAATCGAATATTAATTTATAGGAAATCAGATGAGGAATGTTTGGTCCGTAATTATCATTGTCTGAAGAATTCACGGACCAGTAATTGTCATACTATTCGCGATAGTAAAAAGATGTACATATAAATAAATATTGGCGATTACTGGGTCGTGACCATGTCGATAACTGGGTACGTCTCGAACACAGGCGAATACCACCCAATCAAACAAATATTAAAAATTATTTTATGATAAAATAGTTGTTTATAATTATTGAAGACGAATAAACACTATCATATTGACGTAACAGCCATGATTAGTTTTATTTTTAAAATTGATAAAGTTGTATGTAAGAGAAATGTATGTCTTAAACCATTTGTCAAATGTTATAATAAAAAGCAAACAGTTTGTGAGTGAGTAACTAAAAATTATTCTGCAGTCCTATATGCAGACACAATCGAGTCAACGAAGGCACCTTTGCATAATTAGTTAAAGCAGTTTGAACGCATGTGACCATTACTGGGACGTCCACATAGCGATTAGTAGACCAACCGGCATGGTGGCATGACGATGACCCGTACAGCGTCTTATAACCTTTACGAAATATTTTCTCGAAAACTGGACCAGACCCCAAATTTTCACAATGACGTTCTTCATCGTGAGAAAAAAAACTCATTAAAAATAACTTCTACTCACTTTTCAAGTTGAGCTAAATAAATTTGCTAAGTCGAGCGATCTGCTTAAGGTAGAACGAGCGCGCGCTCTTGATTTCTATAGATTTTGTTCGAATTTTAACCAGACATTGTTCATATCATTATGCATGCGTGAGTTAAATTTTAGAACAGTCGACTATTTAGATTGGGAGATAATGGGTTTTGAAGTTGCAACGTTTAACACTGCGGGGTCTGCATTAACCGAAAGTCAGGACACATAATTCATCGTACCGTTCTATTGTGTTCATAAATTTTGAAAAAAAAATTATGTTTACATAGCAAACTAGTTAAGGAACTAGTGAAAAAAGTTTGGATTGCCTTTACTATTCAGTTTTGCTGGAAACGTTCACTAAAGACAGAATAATTTTCAGTGAAAAATATCTGTCCCCTATAATAAGAAGACATACGACCACGCCGCAGAACAGAATTGTTAAATATTTAGAGAAAAAAAATTATCGTGTACCCAAAGTTGAACACGGTTATCATAAAAAAAATATTTGCGTTATAAATATCGATATTTTATATTGTTTATGTTGTCTTCATTAACAAATAAAAGTGTCGGTTAAATCATAACTAGTTCAAAACTTTGTTCGATTAACAATTACTTCCAAATAAAAATTTGTGTTGCAGTGTTATTTTAAATATTCCGCGCAAACTTACGTCATTGGATACGTGGAACGATGCGGTGGTGCTATATGGCTTCTTATTATAGGGGACAAATATTTATTACGGAAAATTACTCTGTCTAAATTTCACTACAGACCCTGCAGTGTTAAAAGTTGCAATTTTAAAACCCATTATCTCCCAATCTCAATAGTCGACTGTTCTGAAATTTCACTCAAACATGCATAGCGATATGAACAATGTCTGGTTAAAATTTGAACAAAGTCTACAGAAATCAAAAGCGCGCGATCGTTCTACCTTAAGGTGACGATTACTGAACCAACTACTTTAATTAGAGCTTTTTTCACTTCTGAAATGGAGAATCAAAATCAGAATCGGAAAACAGAATAACACTCAATGATAAACCATTTTTAAGCAATACAGCCGCAAGGAAAAATAATTGAATTAGAGGATTCATTCTGCTCGTATTGGAAGGTTATGTTCGAAGTCGCTATGTTACATACACGTTCATCACGGGGTTTTTATATTACCCGTTCTTTTCGCGAACGTGGCGTTAGCGCGGTCTATCGATCATTTCACGGCTCGTATACCACGAAAGTTGGAATTAAGGCCCAACTTTTTTCGGAAGTCTGCACCCACAAGAATTGAACTCGTTTCGAACGGAATTCTCCACTGGCGCGAAACCTGAAGAAATTACGAATAAAAAACAAATCGTCAATGTGTGCGTCTATATATGTGTGCATGTGTAAACGTACGAGCTGACATGGCTCCTTTCGTACGATCGATCCAACGATACGTCTGAGCACTCTCGACCGTGACTACTTAACGTAATTCACGCGTCACTTTGGCCCCACCGTAACGCACTGTGCGAAACAGTTGCGTCATTAGCTCTACAAATATAAATAGGCGTCGGTATTTTGAGAACATTTTAGACGGTTTTCATGTAAGTATCTATATTTTAAGGATTTCTAAAATTGAGCATAGTCTCGGCTTTATGCAGTACATCAAAACAATACTCGACAGTAATTAGAATGAGGTGCGAATTGCTCTGTCATTTATTCTAGAGAATGCCTACCGTCCAGATATTTATCACGAAGAAGAATGTCTTCCATTGAACGATGTTTTTAAATTCCATTCTCCGTAGTTGCAAAGTATACCCTTGCGGGTTTTGACGTGTTACGCTTCCCAATTGAACCTTTTCCTATCACTTTCTACCTGCACTTCGCCAATCTAACCTCACTTCCGTTGCGTCCCCAGCCGTCTTATGGCGGGATATACACTTACAACGATAAAAAAAACGATTTCTTTTTTTTCTTCAAACGATAGAACTATACATGTAGGATATTTTCCCAAAGTTTCGAAGCGAAATTCCAAAAACTTCAAACGTTGCAGCCCGTGAACGCTGTGCCTCGCCGCTCGGATGCGGAGCGGGCGTAAACTTCAAACGCGTTTTTTTTTTTCAAAACAGCATTTTCGAAATTGGCGTGCAGGATTACTGAAAAACTATTAAGCTGATTGAGTTGAAACTTGGTAGAAATATTGATAATATTGCTACCTTCTAGTCGACGAGAAATGTTTTTGAAAAATTAGAAACAAAACTACCTTAAAACTAATTTTACATAAATTTGGCATGAAATGTTGATTTTTTTGTAAATGTGTGTCATTTTCTTAAATTGGCATTTTCTTAATTTTAATTACTATCAATTAGACTTTATTCATGTTCTAACTGAGAAAAAAATTTGAATTTTTTTGCAAATCAAAGTCTACGGGAAACTAGACTGCACGCCAATTCGCAATTCCCGCGGTAACCTAGCTTTAATACTTTGCCACAGCGCCGCTATTTTCATCATAAATGGATTTAAAAAAATTGTGTTGTATACTTAACCCTCAATCCGTGGACCTGGGTCGTTTTCGTCCTGACCAAAATTTATTTTCTTCGTAGGTTGCTGAACATTTGATGAAAAAAAAAATTAAAAAGAAGGAAGCAAATCTTATTTTCCCTTAAGGGGAGATATACACCTATGAGCCGGAAAAAAAGGTCATTTTTGTGAATTTTTTCAAGGAAAACTATTTGAAATTTCGGATTGGGGTTTTAATTATCTAAAAGTATATACTTTCAAAAATATGTTTAATGTTCTTTGTTTAAAAATATCAAAAATATACAAGGATATTGTGTGATCCTTGGAGCGTCGTAAAAAAATCTGCTTATACGGTACCCACTGGCATTTCTTCAAAAATCATCTAAAAAAAACCAAAAAGACTATTAAATTAGATACTATAATCTAGTACTTGTCATAGCCGATTTTGAAAATATCGATTTATGACAAAATAGCGGACGTTTGAACATAAATAGTGATTTTTGGGCCAAAAATTAGTCATTATTTTGCCTATAAAACAAAAACTAAGTAACGGAAAAAAATCCTATGACAAGTACTAGATAATGGTGTATAGAATAACCACAAAAAACCAAGAAAATTTGGGAATGAATAAATCATGAAATTTGTCAACTTACATGGAATCATCAATACCAGGCCCATAGTGTAGGTCTTCTACGGTCGACGGAATGTTCATAGCTTCTGAATCCTCGACCTCGACCATCTAGGTGTATATCTCCCGTTAAGAAGTACGGCCTGAAGAATAACCATGAATTTTTCAGATTTCTCCATTCACAATTGTTGGTATTGGCCATGCACAACGCTGCTTGACTCGAAATACCGTCTGAGCCGAACCCCGACGAATGTCGGTCAATGTTTTCCGGTCCATGTTAGCCGGTCAAACCAAAGCGTTGGTTTGGTCGGCTAAGCGTTCACCGCTCCGAGTATTGGCCATGCACAACGCTGCTTGACTCGAAGTACCGTCGGAGCCGAACCCCGACGAATGTCGGTCAATGTTTGTTTGGGTTGTTTTTCTCTATAATAAAGTCCACTTATGTTTTTTTTTTGGTACACCATCCCATGAATTGACAGCGGGTCGGAAATGTTCTTTAGAGATACCTACGTCCTGTAGCTTAAAGGTGCAACAATCATCATACTGTTTTGTGTGTATTTTCAATTAACTTGAGTGTGCTTTCGTTTATGTATTTATTTATGAAATTGTGCTTTTGTGTAACGTTAAGCGGGGCTTCTACTTTGTTGGACAAATGAAAATTGCCTTTACTGTATCGGGGGAGATATCGGGAGAGGAAGGTGTTCTCTATGGTCCTGGCATAGCAGATTAAGTGTAAATGTGAAACTTTTCATTTTATTTACACACAATCTTCAGTTCGCCTTTAAGGCCTTAGGCCACTCTAGAGGCCGAAAAAATAGGCTTTTTGGGGATTTTTTTCAGAAAAACTACAAAATAAATCGAGATTACAAACAAGGGTGTTTATCATTCATATCAGTGACTATACACTGAGAAAAAAGAATCGTTGAATGTGCAAAATGCATTTTGTTGTCTCGAAATTTTGTTGTTTTAACAGTTAGTCAGACATGCTAAATAAGCTACAGTTCACACCACTATATTATTTTACCTTTTACCACCAACTATACTGTTTTGTTATGCCAATCAAAAATCATGTTGAACGTATTTAAAGATACATTTCGTTAAACCAACTGAATTTTGGATGGATGAACGAATTTTTTTTTCAGTGTATACAATGATTTTTTTAAGCGATTAATTTCAAAATGATGGCTGTGCAGCGTTGATCTCAAAACAGCATTTTTTAAGTTGGCCGGAAACATAATCCACACAATTTTCAACCGATTCACTTGAAATGTAGAATATATTTTGAAAAATACATTGTCTATGGAAGTCGTAGGATTTTTTTATTTATTATATTGCATAGTTCATTTGTTATTAACAATTATCTGACGATTTTTTGGAAACTGAAAAATTTGCCTAAAAAATCGTCGGATAATTGTCAATAACAAATGAACTATGCAATATAAAAAAAAATCCTGCCTACCTCCATAGACAATGTATTTTTCAAGATATATTCAATATTTCAAGTGAATCGGTTGAAAATTGTCTGAATTATGTTTCCGGCCAACTTAAAAATGCAGTTTTGAGATAAACGCTGCACACCCGCTATTTTGAAGTTAATCGCTTCAAAAAAATTATTGTATACAGTCCCTGATATGTATGATGAACACCCTTTTTTGTGATCTCGATTTATTTTGTAGTTTTTCTGAAAAAAATCGCCAAACAGCCTATTTTTCGGCCGCTAGAGTGGCCTAACCCCTTAAACGCGTTTGTCTCGAAACCAGGTTTTTCAAATTGCGGAAGTGCTCCTACACGTCCGAGATGAGCAATCGTTATGAAATTTGGCAGGCGCGTGTACAACCAGCGCCTTCATTCGTTCAACTAGAATTACCAAAAAATATTCAAACGTTTTTATTTTATGAACAAAAAACCGCGAAGATGTTTGGTAAAGTACGAAACTTCCCCTTCAATCGCTCACAATTTTTTTTATTTTTCAATTTTTCTTCTTGATTCTAGTTTGACTTGTACACAATATTGTAGAAAGTAAAAGCATGTTTGATTCGTTTGCTTCAGATCACCTGTTCAGGACTTAGGACTTCCACAAGGGAAGAATATCATCGCCGGCGCATCGACGTACGGGGCTCCTCCCTCTCCCAGGACCATGATTGGTCAAACTTTAAAGAATATTGTCATATTCAATAAAGACCGCTTAGACAACATTCCAAATTTCAACATTCTATATTTGATATTTTTTGTACAAAAAAATGGTAAAAAATCGAACATTTTTTGGCACAACAAAGTAGATACCTCCCTTAATTCTCCTTGGTCACCGTGGACAAATTTTACCCAGACCTAATTTTGGGTCTAAATATCTATGGTTCCTATTTTCGATTAAAGGTCGGCCCTCCAGGAGGCGAAGGTTTGAAGTGCCACTATGCCACTATTTTTCCCTAGAAGTACCATGTACTCGTCAGTATCCTGTTCCAATTTTACTTGAAAATATCGAAAATTCAGAAAAATATGATTTTGTAAATGAAAAGGTGTATTTTTTGACAAATTGACCTATTCACGATCTCTTCGAATGTTCATGTTGTCATTTGAATTTTGACATACAGACTTTTCACCCACGTTCTAGAATGTTCAATGTATTTTCTAGTATTTTTTCATTCCCGATCGGACTGATAGTTTCCAGACAGCAACCATTTAGAACTTGGCCGGGTGAATTTTACCCAGTGTGACCACTATGTTATTCTACCGAGTGTGACCACGGAAGGTTAACGGGGTATCCCTCTCTGGAGGCCCAATTTGAAGGGTCAGAATGATGCATTTTTTTCTACAAACACAATGGTTGGAATAAATTAATTTTTTCCCAGCATGTTGTACACATGCTTGTGGTTACAATGTAATATTTTCGGAAGAAAATCTTTAAAAGTGTTCGTCGTGCTGCAGTTGGCGTAGCAGTCCTCTAGCGGCGAGGCCAGAAACGGCGGGATCTCTACCAGGCTCAAATGTAACCTGAAACGAAAACAAAAAGTGTTATATTCAAATATATCCAACGGGATTTAGGTTGACGATCCAATTTTCGAAATTTCGAAAAATACGAAAAATGTCAGCTTCTCCAAAGAAAACCTCATTTTTCTCTTGAAAAACAGCATGCTGGAATCATTGTTATTGACGAATGGTTCATTCAATTAAAAAATGCGATCGTGAACCGAAAATGACTACTATTTGAACGCGAACTGTGCAAATTCGAGTCAATAGTGTGAAAGTTACTTAAGATATCAATCCCGCCGTGTCAAGATATGTAGTTTCGAGATAATCAGGTTCAAAGTTTTGGTACATATTTTACACGATCTTGTGAAATATGTTCGTCTTACCGCTAGTCAGCGATTCCGGCACCATATAAGTATCCTTCCTCATCATCGAGATCGTGTTGCACACCTAATCTATGCAATCTGCGGGCAGTTCGGGCCTCTATTTAATGTTCTTGTGCTTTGATGTCCGCTTTGGTTACACGCGAATCATCTTTAACTTTACATACTGTTCCACTAAAATAGGTGTAACTTCGTCAATTTATAAAATTTCAGAGTCAGGTTGGTCTTAAAATGTTTTTGGAAGTTCACACTATAACGATATAAAAAACACGATTTTTGACGTTTCCAGAAAGGGATACCCCCTTTATTGATTGCTCGTTATACCGCGTTAACGGGTCATTTCACTTTAGACGCTGAAATGGCTATTTTCACGCATTTTTTTGATCGGTTCATATTATAAATTTTGATATAAAAGTTGTTACACTTACTAAGTACACTTTCGAAATACATTTGAATTTTTTATTTACTCATTCAAGTCACTATGTATAGACGAAAATGGTAGTTAAAAAAATGTCCTAAGAAATTTTAGATCTGCGCTGTTGATGAAATTTCGGAGATGGATCATCCGAAACAAAAAATCAAACGGTTTTACATTCAGTATGTTAATGGCTATAGCGCATATCATGCGATTTTTTATATATGCAAAAATGACAAAATGGCGGGCATTTTACGAAAAAAAAACGTGTTTTTCACCGTTTTTGGCAAAAAAAAGAAAATATCAAAATTTAAAAAATTCTTGATATGCGCTATAGCTATAGTTGTAAAGAATATGTAGTTAAAATTTCATAAGGATCGGTTCAGTGGTTTCGAAGATTTTATCAACAAGCCGTCGAATAACGTTGTTTCAAGAAAAACGCGTTTAACGTTTCTTTGGGTTACATAAATACATAACGTTTTTTTTATCTGTGTCAAAAGTGTATTCATTAAGTGTAACAAGATTTATATCAATATCTACAATATAAACCTATAAAAAAATGAATGAAAATAGCCTTTTTTCAGCGTCTAAAGTGAGCCCTTAAAATGGCAATCACGATATTGTCGTTATATTACATATACATCAATATTATGCAAAGCAGGACGAACGTGATCGTGCAGCACGTTACATCGATCGTTCTTAATGACGTGACACCACAAAAATTGCTCTCGTTCAACCAGTCGAAATCTGTATGAATTCGAATCGAAAATACAAGTTTTTTCTGCCATACTTACCTCGTCGACTTCCATAATGAGCATATAACAGTTTTTATTTCCCTCGTATAAATGCTCGTATAAATCTCGCTCATATATATCGATAAATCTCAAACGATCAAGATTTTCAAGGCAGTTATGATTTTCAAGGCTTCTCATAACCAAATAACATTCGTGCCAGTCATTCCATCGACTTCCGACTGTTTATCTTTTTTTTCTTCCCAAGCCTGAATCATTTTGAAGCATTCTTTGTAATGAAGAAATATCGCCAACAGCCTTCTACGTGCATTGCGAAAAAAAATTCGTCACAGACCCACATAGCTGTTCTCTTTTTCCTCTTCATTGCTTCACCAAAACGTGTTCGAAGGGTTTCATCGGAACGTTGCGAGCGCTACACGCCTGGCCCACCGCTTGTGTATCCAAAGCCACGAATATATAAATCGAATAGAAAAGAAGGAGTTGACAAAGACACTTTCTAACATTGCCACTACTAACATCGTGCATATAGCCCGATCGAAACACCGGGAAGCCGAAGGCTGTTGCAAAATTTCGTTGTTTCTTTCTTTTTCTTTTAGGCGTTTGTTCGAGTTCGCGCGAGTCTGCCGGCACGAAAATGTTATTTTGTAATCATAGGAATTCCGTTGATTCCACGATTAAGAAACTCGAAGGACGATATCTCCGGAAAGTTTTGCGGTGGTACTCGCGATTGCAAATTGTATGTATGTGAATCCATTTTTCATGCTTGTTAGTATAATGAGAAAACAGAATGAATATATATATATATATATATATATATATATATATATATATATATATATATATATATATATATATGCATACACACACGCACGCACGTATACACAAATGAGAAATTTCCCTCCAAATGAGTCGAGAAATATTTGATACGAGTTGTTAAATATATCAGTGGAATATTTAAGACGTACAACACCGATTTTGGCACTTGGGTGCACTTTCGAATAGGATCTAAAAAGTAAAAACCATTCCAGATTTTTAACAACTCGGCTCCGATCACCTTCCACCAGCCCTCAACCTTCAAACTGTTTTTCCGTCATATGTTCGAGAATATTTATTTCAGAGGAACATGTTTTGGGCAAAACGTCGCTTTTGTGAAACCTTACGAAAAAGGGATAAGGTTCAGAAAACGCCCCCCCTCCGATCGAGCTGAAATGTTGCACAAACCATCCTTTTAATATTTTAAGACGATTCCTGAAGGGATTTTTGGCGACGCGCAATAGTTTTTGGGTTTGGGTTTGATTGGGTATTTTTGTTTGGACAAAACGAAGCACGCGAAACCATATATAGGTATGAACGGAAACGTAGCAGATATAGATACAGTCGGCGGGCGTTAAAATAAAACTTAAAGATTCAATATCTCGAAAACTATTTCGAATCGCCAAAAATCCCTCTAGGGATTGTCTTGAGATATTGAAAGGAAGGCTGGTGAAAAAATTCAGCTCGGTCGGCAGGGCGGGGAGGGGGGGGGGTCGAAACCTTACGCTTAAAAAATACTTAAAAATTCAATATCTCGAAAACTATTCCGAGTTGCCAAAAACTCCTTTAGGAGTTATCTTAAAATATTAAAACGAAAGTTCGTGCAAAATGTCAGTTCGATCGGCGTGGGGGGATTTTCGGAACCTTGTGCCGAAAAAGGTGTCATGAATTTTTCATGAAAACGCAAAACTTCAGTTTTGAAATCGAAAAATCAAAATTTATCATAAAATTTAGTTTTGGTTTGAACATAAGATTTGTTTAGGTTCTTTTTACTTCTTTGGTATGGTTTTCATAATTTTACCATTTAAAATGCTCATCGAAATTACGCACTTTTTACGAAATCTGTAATCGTTTTTCTAAATGTTTGAACAACATACTCTCTGCATATATAGGGTGTCCCTCTTATCTCTGCCACCGGAAATAACTCGCTAATTATCGACGTCAGAAAAAAATGTTTCAGGCAAAAGTTTTACGGTGTGAAGGGGGCCATCAAATGCGACTAATTTTTTTTATTTCGGTGGAGGCACTAACGCACAGTGAAGGTCACCTCCACTTTTAAAAATGGAACGGTACATTTCTTTTTTGCACTATCTTGTGGAGCACCTCAAGCCGCATAAAAAACATTGGGGGTCAAAATCGGTCAAGGTCGTTCAAGGTCGTTCAAGGTCACCTATTAAAATGAAATACAAATCTAAATATCTCGGATCACTACCAAATATTTGGTAGTGATCCGAGATACTTAGATTTTTATCATCAGTACTGACCTTGAATGACCTTGAACGACTTTGACCCCTAATGTTTTTTTATGCGGCTTGAGGTGCTCCACAAGATGGTTGAAAATATGTACCATTCCATTTATAAAGTGGACGTGGCCTTCACTGTGCGTCAGCGCCTTCACCAAAATAAAAAATGGTCACATTTGATAGCCCCCTTCACACCGTATAACTTTTGTCTGGAACATTTTTTTGTGACATCGATAATTACCGAATTATTTCGAGTGGCAGAAATAGGAGAGACACCCTGTATAACAAAATATATTAGAGTAGTTTGAAAAAGCTCGTCCTGTTTTGCTGCCGTCGACATATCGCTGAATTAATTTATAAGAGCAAAAAATAAGAGGATACAGTATTAATTCATTAACTGAACTGCTAACGACACTCACTATGGAATTAAAATTCATTCGAAAACCCTCTGTAAGCTTGAGATATAGGTTGGTATAGGTCTCACTAGTAGACACTTGACAAAAAATCATCCGAATTTTACCGGCTCGAAGAATTGTTTAAACATTGTATTATCAATACCCCACTGATATATCTGTATCAATAGAAGATTTCTAAGTTTTATTTTAGTACCAGCAAATAATGAACTTCATGGCTTCGTAGTGCTTTTTTAATAAGAAAATATTTCCGAGATACTTACTTTCGGTATTACAGTTTGATTCTGATAAATATTCTTAACATGAGAAATAATTGGTGTCACGACTTACTTTCATGACAATAGACACAATGCGCAAATAAATGAATGGAAAATCGAGGAATGGTCGAGGTATCCGCATATCTCCATTAACGCGTACTGTACCAGTAATGCCGCATGACACCGAGTCCTTGCACTTTCCGCGCGCGTATATCTGCGATATAATAATGCATTATCGCATGTCAGACGTGAACAGGGTGGAAATGCGCACGTTAACCGTTGTCATCAAAGTTTGTGTCCTCTGAGGCGCGAACCGAGTTATTCGACCTTCTTAGGGCGGGCCCAAAGCTGTGTGCTACTAGGCCTCAAAAGGGCGATGTGAGCTTGGCCGAATTAATTTGGACCAGTTTCCGAAATCTTTGGTATTGGCCAGCAAATGGATAGAGTGAATCGAAAGGGTCGTGATCTCCAGACAATTCGAAAAAAAATGATGTTCCTATACGAGAACCAATATTTCCTCCTGATGGTTTTTTAAGGCGGAAATCCCGTGTGACAGGTGCTAAAAATCGAAGATTTTTTGTTGCACAAATTGCAAAAAATGTGTGCGTGGTATACGGACCCGGCATAGCAGACTAATAGTGGATCAACATTTGCTTTCTGTGAATCGTACTTGACCTTTTAAACGCGTTTTTTCTCAAAACTGTATTTCTCAAATTGGCTTCCATGATATCTCAAAAACTATTGAACGGATTTCGTTCACATTTTTAAGGTATAGTCATCACATCCACAGTTCTCACCCTCAGTCAGAGTTTTTTTCTACCCTTATGTACAAAGCCAACTTTTACCGCGTTGTTACACACCCAGTGTACCCGGGTGCTCACCACTAGTTTTTCTTAAGGCCTTTGGCCACAGTAACGGGTATAAAATCATGTGCGAGTTTAACAATTTTTTTCGTATGAAAAAGTGATTCATTCATAAAATTAATTACAAATCTATTTAGTATGAATATCAAGCTGTTAATTTTTTTTGGATGCCCAAAATGGCCGACTACTAATATTTTCTTTTGTTATCTTTTTTTAACGCTCTGTGGCGTGACATTTAGCATCCACAATTTTTTACCTAGAACAAAAAACAAAAATTCTCGTCAATTACACATACAATCTACATTAGAATACCTAGAGAAGTACGTACGAAATTAAAAAATATTGTTTTATTCAAAAGTTGTAGGTATTTGAACTTAAGAAATGAATTTTCAGTGAAAAATTTCGTTGTCACTGCTCATAAACTGCTCATAACATGAAAAGTTTTCGATTAATCAGAAATTTCGTACGTACTTCTCTGCAAAATGCAATTAGGAACATAACTTTTAAATTTGAAGTAAATCGAGTGAAAATTGTTGAAATTATTTGTCACGCTAATTAGAAAAAAGGTGTTTCGAGAAGTTTCGAGAAGTTTGGTTTCCATTTTGTACATTGAAAAAAATATATATATATATTTTCTAACAGCTTGATATTCATACTAAATAGATGTGTAATTAATTTGATGAGTGAATCACTTTTTCATACGAAAAAAATTGTTAAATTCGCACATGATTTTATACCCGTTACTGTGGCCTAAAGCCTTAATTCCTGAGTTTGTATATAAACGGAATCGTTTGGAATCACTTTACTTTATTAAATAAACATCAATAGAAACTATCCAAGCCGTTTCCAAGTTTCCTAGCCCGCTACAGCTTCCATGAAGAGAGATAGAAGTAGGATCTCCGAGCGCTGCACAGGTAGCGGTCAGTTTTGCCCTTCGGCGACCGGCAGATGTTCAAAATTTAAGTAGTGGGGATGAAATTCACAAAATAAATGTAAATATACTCTAATTTACGTTGAAAAATATTGTAATTTTTTGCTTATTAACCCCCGTTACCTCAATGTAATATTCATCAATGATATTAATGAATTCCTAAGTCAAAACATCATTCTGCATCTAGCGAGTACCCGGGTGTGCCCGCTTAGCACATGTACTTTAAGGGGGCCGTCTAGTGTGTCAGATCAAAAGAAGAGAAAACAGCCTTGCATGACTTCTTTGAAGAAGAGGAAGGTGTACTCTATGGTCCAGACATAGCATATTGATGGCGAGACCATTTTTTTATTATGAATTATATACAACAACTTTCAAATGCGTTTTTCTCAAAACACGATTTTTTCAAACTGCTGCCATGATATCTCAAAAACTATTTCATTGATTCTGCTCAAATTTATACAGCATCTTCAATACATATATAACTACAAGTTGAACTAAAATAATTAAGATTGCTTCGTTAGTTTTCTTTTTATCAGCTATATAGACCCCAAAAAATACGACAAATTGAATTTTTTTTCTAAAGCGTAAAAAATTTTTTTTTTAATTCTAACTTTATTTTAGTTCCATGTAGAGCCTCACGTCTCAAGATTGAAATTGCATTTGGTTTTTTGATTTCAGATAAGCAGAACGGCCGGAATCATGGCAGCAGTGGAGCACCTTTTTTATATATGTGTTCTTGTTGGGCGGTGTATCTCCGACTATATTCTGTATAATGACTTCCAAAAATTCACAACGATTGTTTAAATATTAATAAAAATGATATACAATTTATAAATTATTTTATTTTAATGGTTCGTAAAAAAAAAATCCCCCAAAAAAGCATTAAAAAACGGCCTTCACACTTGACGACCCCGTTAACATCATTTAGTTTGGGTTAAAAAATTTGAAAAAAAATGTCCAGTGCGTTTTTAGAGTCTAAAAGAGTTAAATAATTGTGATTCGAAGGCTTAGGTCGATATTTCAATTTTAATTCAAGTTATTTGCAAAAATATGACGAGGTGGGCACCCGGACACCCGGGTGCGTCCATAAGGGTTAAGCTGAAAAAGTCGAAAAAAATGACAAACCTTGGAACTTAATTTTTTAAATGGTGCCAAAAATTCGATTTTCGATATTTTCACTCTACTCTAGTTCCGGCGATAGCCTCAGGTCTACAAATTAAAATGCCATTTGATTTTTTTTATATCAGAAGAGCAAACCTACGGAAATCAAGGCAGCCGTCAACCAACTGGTTTACCCATGATTGTCGTCCAAACGGTGTAAAGTCGATTCAACTTATTATTTTTATTTGACAAAATTCTGAAGGACTGTAAAAATGTTAATAAATGTGTGATAAAAATTCAAAGGTCGTGTGCTTAATGGTTCATAAAAAAAATTCCCCAAAAAAGCGAGAAAAATAGCTGTCACGTGGGATGACCCCCTAAATTCACCTTGTATCTGTAGTGACCTGCATCGTATTTTCAGCAAATATTGACTAGTTTCTTAAGGCGTTACCCCCACTGGTAGCGCAAAAAAAGGCCTTTTTCATGAATTTTTTTAAAGAAAACTACAAAACTTTTTTAATTGATCAATATACCATCTTAAAGAACACATCTTGAAGAACTTTCAGTAATTTTTTTATTCAAAAATATTACATTGTTTAGTGGCAAACGGCCGTCAATGAAATAATGTTTTTATATACACGGTTTGCGGTGACCAACATTGCGGCGAAGTGGATCATCTGAAAAAGAAATGCGGATGGTTTTAGTCAAATATAAGTATAAACTAGTCTTTAATCGAAGGATTTTTAAAAATATTCATTTTTCACAAAATGGCGGACAGTCAAAGTTAATGGTTCGATTTTAGCGAAAAAAACGGCCGTTTTTTGGCTATAAAACGGCCATTTTTTTCGAAAAAAAATCGAACCATTAAAGACTACATTTTAATGTATTAAATAAGCCTGCAAAATTTCAAGAAGATCGGTTCATTAGTGTTCGAGTAATCTTGGTCACCGACTTCAGAAATGCCATTTTGAGAAAAACGCGTTTAAAGTTTCAATTTCAGTTTACACGAAGAAAATATTTTTTTTGTAAACGTACATAGAGTCATCTATTCCGGGCCCATACAGAAGTATGGGCCCGGATACTTATACTTCAAAGAAATGCAATAAAAAAAAATCGATTTTTTCAAAATCGCAAGTGGGGGTAACCCCTTAAAGCAAGTATTTGAATTCACTCGACATGAAAATGCTTTCTTGCCTTGAATGAACTCTGGCTATGTCGATTGTTTGGAGAAATTCTGAATACGGCATGCTCGTCAATGCAGCGTTGTTTACGCACATTTTTTTGTAAATTGTATTTATTAATTTAAAACACATTCAACATCGTATTGTTAGGATCCCCCCAGAATTTTATCGCCATAACAAACATGGGAGAGAGCTCCATAGGGTCTGCTCAAATAAAAATCGTAGTCCGACATCACACCAACCTCCGCATATGTACATTCAAGCAACAACTTTGCTAAATATATCCACTGAATAAACGTGAGGTTTATAGGATCGAGGAAAACGCCTTCGTCCGAACGATCCTCTCGTCATTATCGTCCCTGTCGTGGGCAGTTTATCGGAGCAGGCGTCGAACTTGCTCCGCACTACGAGAACAAAAAAAAAACAAAATCCTGAACATAAATATTCGTGAAGTAACGTGTACGTGAAAAACGTTCGCAGCTTGTACTCGATACGAAAATAAAATGAGCGTATAAATCATCGACGCTTTATCCTTGAGAGGAATAAACTTTTGAAAAATTCATCTCTCATGTGCCACCTTGAATGCCTATAACTGATAAAATCATTTCATCCTGCACAATGCGATACGATCACGGACGCAATTTCGACGCCCGTGTTCGTATGTAATAATTCGACGGTACTGTTTTTTTTTTACAACCACATGTGATTATGCTATGCCAAAAGACGAAAAAAAAATGGTATGTCTTCACATTGGCTTCCCAATGATCAATCCTAACTTCAACCGCACGCTTGTCAAAATTGCAAGACACATTCGTCGCATACCAATTCTTGGGAGGCCACTGAACATCCGAAGAACGCGAATGAAAAAAAAATTATTTTTAAGACCATTTGTTCATTACGAGAGAATGAAACTCGCGCATAACAGTTGTAATGCGTAACAACGCATTACTGCTCATCCAAAGCGGATAATTTTAACATAGTTATGTTTTGTTATTTCCTTGAGATCGAGTTTTATCCATTTTCGTACATATTACTGCGGACTACACTTTATTCGGATTATATTACTCAATTAAATGTTATTTTCAAATATTCTTAATTTACAAACAAAATAATTACAATGTTATTTATATTACTGTATATTATATATATGTATATACAGGGCGTTCGGTGCATGGACCGACACATTTCTTTGGGGCATTGGAGCCCTTTGCTAATTTTTTCACCCTTACATCTTATGCCCCAAGTGTTACGGTAATCGGGATATGGTTTTATCACGTAATATCACGAAATAACTTTTGTTGGATTCTGCAATGTATGTTTATTATAAATAAATCATTATTTGATACAATTGGTTTCAAGAAAGTGAATCTTAAGCTTCCAATCTTAAAAATGTGTAAATGTATGGAAATGTTCAACTCTTAAATTCCTTATAAAAAAAACTTATTCACTTTATTTTTATCACATAATAAATGATTTCTATGACGTGTGGCATACCATTAGAAAATGCATGAACTAGAGAACTTTTTAAAACAAAGTTAAGTTCAAAATAGCTTTTAGTTTTTCTTATAATGAATTTAGAAGTTGACATTTTTCATACTTTTGCGCATTTTTAAGACTATGGAAGCTCAGAAGTAATTTTCTTGAAACCCATTGTCTCAACTAGTGATTTATTTATAATAAACATACATTGCAGCAAAAGTTATTTCGTGCTATTACAATTACAAACAAAAAAAATATGACGACTTAGGGGCGAATTTTCTGGAATTCAATAAAAACTAAACAAAAATCATATCTTAATTGATGCGACACTTAGGACATGGGTCTGAGCGTTTATAAAATGATATACTGTCAAAATATATCGGTTTTTCAAAAAGTGATTTTTCGACTTTTACAACTAGCCATGACCCCTTAAGGTCACGAGAGGCATCCCCGTTACGAAAAATAGCGAGCCTCGGAAAATCGGAACTTCATGGATTATCGAATCTGCAACTCGCTGGTATCGCTTTCGTATGGAGTATACGAAAGAGCGTAATTGCGCTCGGTTGTCGTTGCCTCGTACGTATGCAGGTTCCCGATGAAATGTCAAGGTCAAACGGGGCCAACGTGAGTCGGCGACGATCGGAAGAAAGCGTGGGGTGTGGTACCAGCGCAGATTGGCTGGGTGCTCGGAGCGTTACAGTAAAGTAAACTCTTTTTATGCGCCATAATCGACACGGTGTTATAAACTCGCGGGAGTTTACCGATCTCCTCCGGCCTCCGTTGTATGTCTCCCTCCATGAGCGCCGACCGTTGCAGGATTGTGTGTTGCGTTTGTACGTGGGGTCTTACGGGGAACACAACGAAGTAAGAATAGCGGAGTGGGGAAAGGGACGTCCGGGGGTCATCGTGGGTTCCCTCGCTATATAAAAGGCTCGTGCCACCTTCGCCAGGAACACAAACGGAACCGGGCGTCCCTCGTGACTAGAGAAATACGAGCGGAGTCCCTGGAGTCCCACCCCAATAGGAAGGCAGGCGAGTACTGGTATCCAGCAGCGCTTGAATCACGCGAGAAACAAGACTCACGGGGCACGGACATTGATTGAAGGAGATATTTTCGAGCAAAGGAATATTCAACATGAATCGCCTGGTGAGTTGATACTTTGAACGGGCATAGACGTCTTAGAAGCTACCCAGTCCTTTGAGAGTGAAGAGCGCACCCAACGAACCGCCATGAGTGCGAGAGCTAGAGAGATAGCTGTTTTGCAGATTCAAAGTTTTTCTCTTGAACGACTCATATTTCGGATAGAAGAAGGCACCTTCCAATCAGAGCCTATCCCGTTGTTTTCTCAAAATCTTAGCTGGCTAGGAGAAAACGTTGTCTCAGGACGTTTATCAGCCGAACGGACGACAAGGCGATTTGCCTTGTCAGAGAGACTTGTAGATGTATTCGCGACATGCAGATCGAGTTGAGGGAACAAAAGAATACGACGAATACCTAAGTCAGATGGAAGAAACCCCAAGTAGCATGCACGTATGAGAGAATTTGCAATTCAACTTTACATCATCCCATAATCGTCACAGTCGCCGCAACCGATTTTCCAGCCAATCTCGTTTAGTCGCATCAATATTGTAACCGTAACAATTCGAGCCTTACGCAATAGATGTAACCATTGTTTTGTAATGTCTACCGAATGCATGATTAGCAAGTACCCAAGAGGGCCGTTGCGCAACGTAGCTTCACGCGACCTTTGTTGAATTCCCGCCTCGCCCGCCCCCAGCGAGATTCTCCCGCTTTGGTACTCTCGAAGCCCGCGTTCTTCGAGACCTCTCCCCGTGAGAAGATTAGCCAAGGAGAAAGGTATATGACGAAGCGCAGCGCGATGTTGGGCGTCGTCGGGGCTCTTGTTTGGGTCCCTGCAGTTCCCAGGAGCATTGAGGCATTGTTATTCGGTGCATTAGGCTCTCTATTTGGAGGTTCGGGGAAGGTGGTAGTCTTGTATAGAATCTATCAAACATGGGTAGCTACGGCCACGCTCACCCCTGTGTCTCGTCTTTCTTCTGTAACCTCTCGATGCGCCAATTTTGCTTTGAGGTACCCAGCCACATGATTTTCCAAACGGAAACTTCGATGATGGAGGCAACCCATCTTTCCAATGCCGAGATTCGCTATTTCCGCCGTAGAACCAATCCACCAAGTGGTCTTCTTGTTCTGATTGTCAGATAATCGCGTTGACCTTCGTAGCAGTGGCGAATGCCGGATACCTCAGCTCACCGGATTACGCTGACGCAAATGGCGCAGCTTATCATCAACAGGCCTACAGGAATCCACAAAAATTTGCGCCACCCGCGCCAGTTGGACACGACGGTAATGTGATCGACACACCGGAAGTGGCTCAGGCCAAGGCTGCTCACTTCGCCGAGTACGCGCGTGCCGCAGCACGCGCCGCGGAAGAAAAGTCCCAGGGAGGACCGAGCTACGCGCACGAGGGGCATCAGGCGGCCTACGCTTATCGTCCACAACCCCAACCGACACCAGCCTCGTATCCGGTTCGTCAGGCTTACGCAGCCCCCGCTCCGCATTACCCCACGGCCGGGCCAGTTGCACCTCCCGCACCAGCGCCCTACCAACCTACCTACCAAGCTCCAAAACACTACGAACAACCAGCACCCGCCAGCTACCCCAGCAAAGTCCCGTTCCAACCAGCTCCACTTGCCGAAGACGGCACTGTCATCGATACGCCGGAAGTTGCCGCACTCAAGGCTGCACGTCTTGCTGAACTCGCCGATGCTGAGGCTAGGGCATACAAAGCCAGCCCCGAAGAGTATGAGGGTCAAGGTTAGTATTCAGTCGGATGCTTGATTAACCAATACCAAAATCACGAAACTTTCTTACAAAAACTCGCGTTTGGTCGATTTCATCTGGAAAGAACGTAATTGGAGAGATTCATCTTCGTTACTATTCTGCGCGCTTACAGCCAGGGAAAGTACCTTGAAGCTCTTGGATTTCGAAAGCTAATGAATAAATTACGAGGGGTTAATTTCCACAACTATCGACACTTGCTCGGATGCGAGTTGTGTCAATTCATTGAACCGTCAAGTTTTTGCGGGTGTTGAAGAGATCATCAGCGGCTTTGGTCCAGGCATATGGAAGTCGCGTCGGTGTTTTTTAAATCTACGATACCTACCGTTATAAATTCCACACGGTCGGAATCTCGATGATCGCGGGCTCGCTGGACAGCTCTATATCCGCGGTACTTACGGGTGTCTCGTCGATCATTAGACCGATAGTGAAGCGAGGGCACGCGACGAGAACCGGTTTCCTTGCCACACAAGCACGACAATGCCATCGCCGATTCTAAATCACCGGCACTGTTGAACCTATTTAAGCCTCACACCATTTCATGGTGATCGCAAATGATGATGACAATATTCAGCTCCGCATGATCTGGAGCGATATATCTTTATGGGACTTAAATTGAACCTTTCCAAGCTTATTTCAGGAACAATTTTTATCTTTTTGGCAATTTTCCAAAATATTTCCGTAATGTTTTAAAAAAATATTCCAAATTTTTCTAGCTTATGGAGGACATCAGGCTGCTCCAGCTCTAGTTAATGGCCATTACGGTACCTCGCGTGGCTTCGCTCCTCAACAGCACGCAGGACTTTCGGCCTACGCGTCATCCCAACAGGCTTTCCCGGGTCAGGGTATACCCTATGGAAAAGCTTTCCAACCAGCGCCGCAGAATTATCAGCCACATGGTTATCAATCTTACTAGATCCGCAGGCAACATTCCTAATCACCACCTACGAATCATCATCGCACGAAACGCGTACACGACTTTTGAAATCCTGTAAATATTTTAGGCGAATAAATTCTTTTCTACGATACGTACTCCGGATAATGTCACTCCGGGAACCCATTCCATTATATCCTGTCGATCTAAGACAATGGAGATCTCGTCGTAATGTCGTATATGTGTAAAATCGGCATTTGGAACAATGGATCCGTAAAGAATTTCCGACGAAGAAAGAATACGAGTAATGTGAAATTTGTCATAGTCGTAACGTGAACATTTTTGCAAACAAACCTCGTCTAATCTCGTTGAATACAGCATCCTCGAGTTTTCATACTGCATCGCATAGCTGGTGAACATTTCTACCTGATCCTTTTTTTTCACCGCATCGAGAAATAATGATTTTTCTTGCGTCAACTCGCTAACAAATAGAAGCTCAACCGCAGCCTAGATTCGCGCTTGGTTACCGATTAATTACGACACGCCAGTGTATACGGTGGTAACGGAAGATTAGAAGCGAGGTGCATCTCGTTCGAGAGATCATCAATCCTCGCGGGTGGGTGATCGCGAGGTCGTTGCGGGACCACAAGAGGGAGACCATACATACTTGTAATCGAACGATCAAAACTCCGTCAACGTGACGATGCGTTATCAGGGGCACCTCCATTTGGCGTCTATGTAGCTGACATTAAGCAAACCCGATCGTTTATCGTTGGAAAAGCATTCTTCGATGACGCAGACGCACGACCGTCTCGATTATTGCGTCGATATACAAATGCTCCCCTCTTGAAGAAGGAAAGTAAACCGTTCTCCCTGCGGTTTGTCTCTTCTACCCACGTAAAAACGCTTCGTCGATCATATCGTACAAATCTCCCTCAAACGGCAACGATCATTATCGCGCAACTTTTCGAGCCGCATTCACAGTGAATTCTCTTTGCGAATTATCAACAATGGTCTATCGATGTTTTCACCTTCTCATGCACTGTCGAGGGAACCGTGTACTTTATGTATTTATTGATTGTATTGATCGTTTTGTGTTTATCATCATATGTTTATTATTTGAGAATTAAATTCGATTTCGCAATGAAAATAAGTGCTATGTTCGAAATGTACAATTTTGAGTAATGAGGAATTCAAATGTGATTTTGTCGATTGTCGTATAGAGATAACAGGCAGATATACACTAGTCACAGAAATTAAGGGATAAAAAAAATTGTAAATTTTTGGGTGATTTTCAACAGGCTGTAACTCGGAAGAAAATGGTCGCACAGCAAAAAAAAGCACATTGTGTCTAGTGTCTAAGAGTGTAGTTTTCGGATCTGGCCATGATATTTTCATCATGGACGGTTTCGGAGTAATCCTAAGACAACTACCGAAAAATTTTTTTTCCAAATTTTTTGTTCTCTTCAGAAAGGTCTACGGGCTTCAATTTTTTTTTTAAATTCCACCGGTAAGCACTTTTAGGAAATTGAATGCCCTTTAATTTGACGTCTTCAAAAAGTGTGTACGATGATTTGCTGCGGAGATATCGTCGATCAAAGCAAAAAAGTCCTTTTTAACTTTGATAATCAATAACTCGAGAAATAATGATCGTACAGGGAATCAAAGTAAGGTTTTGAAAACTGCAAAATATCCTCTATAAGACTCTAACAGTGGCTTTTGATGAACATTTTTTTTTTCGAAGCGATACTTTTGACTGAAAAAACGATCAAAATTCGCCTATTTAACGATATTTGAATAACTTGGTATAACTTTGGATATAATGAATGAACGAAGGATATCGTCGGTAATTTTTCAACCTTAAAGTGTCCCGGAAAAACCCTGAAAATTCCAAAGTGCTGCAATTTTTTTTTCTTAGTGCCCCGAAGCTTCAAATTTATCATTTTCGCCAAAAATCACAATATTGAGCAATTTTTCGATTCTTATTATAAGGAGTACAACTTTGCAGTGACCGTTTTTTTCAAAAGTTTAAGGCTTTATTATAAAAAAGTGGCTACATATTTTTTAATCAAAGTACTGCCCGCCGCTAGCTACGACCTCGGCCCATCTTTCAGGTAGCATTCGATCCCGCGTTGATAAAAGTCTTGGTCCTTGGAGGCAATCCAGGAATCGACCCAATTTTTGACTTCTTCGTAAGTACCGAAGTGCTGGTCAGCCAAATCGTGTGCCATTGACCGGAACAAGTGATAGTCGGAAGGGGCAATGTCTGGAGAGTACGGCGGGTGGGATAAAACCTCCCATTTCAGCGTTTCCAAGTACTTTTTCACGACATTTGTAACATGGGGTCGGGCATTGTCATGCTGCAGTATCACCTTGTCATGTCTTTCGTTGAATTGTGGCCGTTTCTCTTTGAGTGCCTTACTCAAGCGCATCAACTGACGTCGGTAGAGTTCCCCTGTGATGGTTTCGGATGGTCGAGCAGCTCATAGTACACAACGCCCAGCTGGTCCCACCAGATACACAGCATCACTTTGGATCCGCGAATATTCGGTTTGGGCGTCGATGACGGAATATGACCAGGCAGTCTCCATGATTTTCGGCGTTTAGGATTATCGTAGTGAACCCACTTTTCATCTCCAGTCACAATCCGGTGCAAAAATCCCTTCCTTTGTTGTCTTTGGAGCAGTTGTTCACAGGTGAAAAATCGGCGCTCGATGTCTCTCGGCTTCAACTCATGCGGGACCCAGTTTCCTTGCTTTTGGATCATACCCATATCCCGGAGACGTTTTGAAACTGCTTGCTGGGTTACTCCTAACGTCTCGGCGAGTTCCTCTTGAGTTTGGCACGAATCCTGGTCCAGCAAGGTCTCCAATTCTGCGTCTTCAAAATCTTTCTGCCTTCCGCCACCATGCTTGTTCTCGACCGCAAAATCTCCACTTTTGAAGCGTTGAAACCACCGCCGACACGTTTTCTCACTAATAGAATCCTCCCCGTAAGCATCTACAAGCAAACGGTGGGCCTCAGCCGCAGATTTCTTGATGTTGAAGAAGTAAATCATAACCTCCCGCAAATGCTGAGAATTCGGTTCGTAGGTTGCCATGTTTGAGTGCCTATAACTTTATAATGCATACACGTGTCCGTTAGCTTTTTTAAATTGTTTACATTGGCAGAGCCTCTAGTTTAAAATTCCACTTTTTTTATTGAGCTAGGGCCACTACTTCGGCCGCAGTGGCTCTCTAAGTAAAACGATCACTGCAAAGTTGTACTCCAATAATTTTTGCAATACATTTTTTTTCGGGGATAATCCTTATTCTTTCGAACAAAAAAATTAATTATTGAAAAATGCTGGAATTTTTTTTCGAAATTTTTTTTTTCAAATTTTTTTCTCAGCGTCTTCATGATTATAAAAAGAAATTCACTTGTTTTTTTTACCGCTATCTTTTACCGCCGGCATTAGCGTTACCCAAAGCGTACCACGTGGAGGTTGCGCGGTCGGATTCACGCTTCTTACACACTTGTGTGTATGTGGTTTTTTAGGAGGAATGAGACCCGGTGGTTCGTCAGTTCCACCGTATTTTCCACCACCGGGTCTCATTCCTCCTAAAGAACCACATACACACACACACACACTTTGGAGGATGAGTTTGGAGCCGTTAAATACGCCGGAACTGACGAACCACCGGGTCTCATTCCTCCTAAAGAACCACATACACACACGCACACACACACACGTCTGTAAGAAGCGTAAATCCGACTGCGCAACCTCCACGTGGTACGCTTTGGGTAACGCTAATGCCGGCGGTAAAAGACAGCGGTAAAAAAAATCAAGTGAATTTTTTTTATAATAATGAAGCATTGCGCAGACGCTGAGAAAAAAAATTAAAATTTTTTTTTTTTTTTTTAATTTAAAAAAAATCCAGATTTTTTCTGTAATTAATCTTTTTGTTCGAAAGAATAAGGATTATCACCGAAAAAAAAATTTATTGGAAAAATTAATAAGAATCGAAAAATTGCTCAAAATTGTGATTTTTGGCGAAAATGATAAATTTGGAGCTTCGGGGCACTAAGAAAAAAAAACCGCAGCGCTTTGAAATTTTCAGGGTTTTTCCGGGACACTTTAAGGTTAAAAAATTACCGACGATATCCTTTGTTCATCCATCATATCCAAAGTTATACCATGTTATTCAAATATCCTTAAATAGGCGAATTTTGATCGTTTTTTGAGTCAAAAGTATCGCTTCGAAATTTTTTTTTTTCTTCAAAACCCACTATTAGAGTCTTATAGGGAGTGTTTTGAAGTTTTCAAAACCCTACTTTGATTCCCTGTACGATCATTATTTCCCGAGTTATTGATTGTCAAAACTAAAAAGGCCTTTTTTGCTTTGATCGACGATATCTCCGCAGCAAATAATCGTACACACTTTTTGCGGACGTCAAATTAACGGGCATTGAAGAGAAGCAAAAATTGCTTTTTGAAGAGAAGCAAAAATTTGGAATTTTTTTTTCGTTAGTTGTCTTCGGAGTACTCCGAAACCGTCTATGATAAAAAAATGTCATGGCCAGATTCGAAAACTGGACACTTGGAGCTACAATTTGCTTTTTTTTTGCTGTGCGACCATTTTCTCCCGAGTTACAGCCTGTTGAAAATCACCCAAAAATTTGGAATTTTTTTTTTATTTCTTATTTCTGTGACTAGTGATATATAACAATATGATATATAACAAAATGGTAATTCTTTAGATAAGTGACTTTTGTGAGAAATTTTATTGGCTATTTTCTCATTTATTGGGTTATAAATGATGATATTCAGTCGGGGGAAGCTGACATGTTTTCATTAACAAATTTTTTACCAGCAAAAAATCGTTGAAAGTAATTTCGAATTTTTCAAAGACCCAAAGAAAACCCAATATAGGTGTTGACATGTTCAAAAATGCCCTATTTTATCTCCCGTTTCCGCGAACTTTAAAACCCCATAACTTGCTTGTGAGGGGGGGGGATTTCAGCATCCCCCGACTGAATAACATCATTTATAACCCAATAAATGAGAAAATAGCAAAAACAAATATGAGGCTCATTTTTCGAAAAAGTCACTTTCTAAAGAATCACCGACAAAAGTAATACTTGGCATATTGTATTCCATTCATCCTTTTGCTACAGATTTCTAAATGGCTGACCTACTTTAGACTCCGCATAAAAACTATTCAAAAGATCACTCTGGCATTTCCCATGTATAATAAGCATTGAAACAATTTTTTTAAATTATTAAATATGACATTTCGACGAATTATATATTCATTATTTGAGAATAAAATTGAATTTGTCAATATGAAAACAAGTGTAAAGATTTAAATTTAAAAAATTGGGCAATGCGCAATTCAAATACGATTTCCTAGATTATTGTATAGGGAAAACTGGCAGATATCACAAAATTAATGTTCAGCATATTGCCTTTCATTCATAATTTTGACATAGATTTTAAGATGGTTGACCGTTTTTGAACCCCACACAAAAACGATTCAAAAGACCACTCTGGTATTTCCCAACTATAAGCACTGAATAGAAAAGAAAGAAAATAATAATTAAAGATTTTATTTCGACGAATTTGCTGACCATTGATTATTCAGAGTGTCGAATGTTTACTCAGAGCGCACTGTTTCAATGCCCGTTTATTCTCCGTGTGAAATTTAAAAGTGGGCAATATGTATAGCCAGCATATAAATACGAGAACAGGCGAGATAGATAAGGGCTGAAAGGATGGAACTCGGAATCTCGTGCATATAAGGATACGTAAGAAACAATATTTGATTGCAACATAGGTCATCCGTGACCACGTGAGAATTGGAAGGAACGTCTGGCCGGAGAACGGAAAAGAATATGTAACAAACTCGAGCAAGCATCATGATATTCCTAGTTGTGGGATAAGAAGAGACGGAGATCTCTTCTCAGAGCTTATATTTGTGAGGTATACGGAGAGCATTTAAACGTAGCAAGAAAGGTCAGGAACCGTTCTAGAGACCCGGTGCTCTCGATCTGCCGTCTTTTCGCATTATACATAAATATATATGTATTTATATGTTATAGCACGTTCAATGTATATATATTTACACATACATAAAACAGGTTGTAACACATGCAAATACATATTACACGTATATACAGATACATAAATCTATGATGAGAATATATAGTACGAGAACATATATACATATATCTAGATAGTGTATATACAGGGTGTTTGGCACGTAGACCGACACCATTTTTTGGGAGATTGGGAGGGGGTATTTGCTAATTTTTTCACCCTTAGACCTTACGTCCTAAGTGTCACGGTAATTGAGATATGACTGTACGTTTTCTTTATTGCTCAAAATTTTGCTTTTAAATCATCATAACTTTTTGGTTTGTGGTTGCAAAAGCACGAAATTACTTTTGTTGTATTCTGCAATGTATGTTTATTATAAATAAATCATTATTTGATACAATTTGTTTCAAGAAAATGACTCTTGGGCTTCTAAAGTCTTAAAAATGTGTAAATGTATGAAAAATGTCAACTTCTAAATGCATTATAAAAAAAAAATATTCTCTTTATTTCGACCACATAATGAATGATTTCTATGTCATGTAGTATACGCTTGAAAAGGGTATAAACTAGAGAATTTTTTTAAACAAAGCTAAGTTCAAAATATGAATTTAGAAGTTGACATTTTCCATACATTTACGCATTTTATGGACTTTGGAAGCTCATGAGTATTTCTCTTGAAACCAATTGTATCAAATAATGATTTTTCGATAATAAACATACATTGAAGAATACAACAAAAGTTATTTCGTGCTATTACA
The DNA here is from genome assembly GCA_944452715.1 of Ophion slaviceki. Classification (NCBI taxonomy): domain Eukaryota; kingdom Metazoa; phylum Arthropoda; class Insecta; order Hymenoptera; family Ichneumonidae; genus Ophion; species Ophion slaviceki. The sequence continues at coordinate 30,499,997 of OX101785.1, read as the reverse complement.
ACCACAAATATAAAGTTATGACGATTTAAAGGCGAAATTTCAAGTAATTTTAAAAAACGAAAAAAAGCACATGTCAATTACCGTGACACTTAGGACATAGGGTCTAAGGGTGAAAAAGCTAGCAAATGACCTTCCCAATCCTCCAAAAAAATGTGTCTTTCCATGCGCCAAACACCCTGTAGATTTGACTCTTCGCGTTGTGCCAGATATAATCGCTACGATAGAACATGCAGTTTATCGTAGCGTCTCGTCGTGTATTCTCAGCAAGCTGCACATTACACGGATTGTTAAATTTTCTGGTTGATTGTCAGACCACCTGAAAAAGTGAACAATCGATATTTTTTTCAGTCCGTTTATCATCAATTGCAGCGCATGTAAAACAGTTTGCTCTCGCGGATAGTCACGCAGAAATAACGAGGCGAGAATTTTTGTTTGCCTTTCCGCACTGCAACGACTATAATTTCGTTTGATACCACGAATTCGACGTTATTCTGCTACTGTCGGAGCGTTCGATACAACCGTTCATTTGAAGGACCCATCCCACGATGCACGGATATGTATATTCGTATACGTGCATAGACAAAATCGTGAAGCGTCGAGAGTATTTCATTGGGGTGGAAAAAAAATCGAAAAATGCACCGTTGCATCGGATTCCCCGGTTGTCGAGTTGACTCACGAACGTTATTTGCGATTAACCTCGTTACAAAAAAAAATCACAGGTGGAAATTATTGCGGTTCGACGACCGAGAGAAAAAATACTTTTGCGGATGGAGTGCCTTGGATCGTCGGGATTTTCGTATTCGTGTCAGCTTATTACACGTTTCTTGAATGAACGTTTATAGTAGGATGCCGGGGTTCGTGGAGAGCCCTCTTAATCGTTATAGCTCCTGGTCTAATAATTAACGGTTGCTGTATCATCAAAATTACTATGTTCTATTATTGGGACAAATTTTCTTTAAGGGGTATTGTCACTGTAAACGCTGAAAAGGCTATTTTCATCAATTTTTTTATAGGTTTACATTATAGATATTCATATAAAAGTTGTTACACTTGATAAATACACTTTCGGAATACATAACAAATTTTTGTTATGTATTCCGATCCTTATGAAATTTTAACCACATATTCTTTGCAACTATGGATATAGCGCATATAAAGGATTTTTTAAAAATTTTGATATTGACTTTTTTTGCCAAAAACGGTGAAAAAACATGTTTTGTTTGTGTTTTCGAAAAATGTCCGCCATTCTGTTATTTTTGTATATATCAACAATCGTATGATATGCGCTATAGTCATTAACATACTGAATCTAAAACCGTTTGATTTTTTTGTTTCAGATGATCCATCTCTAAGATGAAAATCTACTTAAAAGCCGGAGAAACTCTAAAGAGTATCGCTTCTTGGCCTGTGGCTAAGATCAAAGTGTAGTACAGTAGAACCTCGATTTTCCGAACCTCGATCATCCGAACCCTCAATTATCCGAACGATGGCTTAGTTTATCTGAACGCTCAATTATCCGAACGTTGGCGTGAAAGATACATTGTTGCTCGCTGCCACTGCCGTGAGCAACAATGAGCAACCCACCGCAACTTCTCCTTCTCAAACGGCTGCGAGACTTAGCCGCTCAAAAACGCGTTACGGCCGTTCGTCAATTAAAATTGGACGATTTTATAAAAAAAAATTTATAAAGGCATTCGACTTTTTTCAGGTGTTTTATATATATATATATATATTTCAACGGTAATATGTATGTAATATGTATAAAAAGGTGTTGTTTATGATCTCGTCCCAAAACACCCACGTTTCGATTGTCCGAACTAGTCTCGGTCCCAATTGGTTCGGATAATCGAGGTTCTACTGTATCTGTTCTTATCAGTTGAATATCTGATATTCTTCCCACTATTATCGTGGATGATCATTCTAATGCTCACTTTTTATTTAAGATTTAGAACAAATTCTAAAACTTACGTCTCATAGCATATTCGTTTCGATGTAGTAAAGAAACAATTCATTCTATTGATTATATTTCTGTACGAAATAAAAAATGTTGTAGCAACCGCTCAATCATTTCATCTATACATCTACGGATTGTATATCGAATGATTTCAATAGAATATAATTTTATTTGAAGAATAATGTAGATATTCAGAGAACGGAAGAGATTTTCAAATAAAATAATATGTTTTTTTAATCAATCATATTTTCCAATATTTTATAGTATTGTAACAATCTCATATATCGGTGGCACTCCGCGATCACACATTTATTTGAATCAACCAATATATTTCTTTGATTCAATTGGTTTTTTTCTCAGTGTATTTTTTTACATATAAATTATTTTCTACTTTTTAGTGTCTAATTGATTTTACTTTAATAGTTAGATGTTACTAGTAGTTTACTAGTTTATAAGTTTGTACGTTAGGAACATCCCGTGCGGAAATTGAACTAGGGCTTTGGTCGGGTCCATATAGAATTTCCCTAACTTTAATAGGGCCCTAATCGGGTAGCCTTACATGGGCTCTTAGTGGCCGATCACACTTTGCTACGGAGGGCCATTAAAGGCAGAATAATGAGGGCCTTCAAGGATGCCTGATCGACGCCTCAGGTAAACCATGGTGTGCCCATAAGTTATCCCTGTCAATGGATATGCTCACGTGTGTGTAAATGTATGTGTTTCTGCGTATAAGTGTCCGTTTATATAAGGTCACAATACACTGCCAAATTTTTTATTTTATTTAAATAGGATCTCTTTAAATGAGATAGGTTTTTTCCTTGTCTCACGGCCTACTACGATCTTATTTGTTTCAAAGATATTTTTTTATTCTTTTCAGCTATTCTTTTTAAATATCAAATATATTCAAATCGAATAAATGAAAATTCGATTCAAATAAATCTTTATTCGATTACAATGTACACTGTAAATCTAAATGTACTATGTGCATGAAAAATATCATAAATCCAAAATGAAATTAAGCACTTAATTGACAGTTGACCACAATGATTTTGTATCGTAATTCGTCATGCCCTGGCCTTTCGGAATTATTTTTTTTGAAGGAAATATTTCACCTAGTAACTAACTACTCATAGCTACGCACGCTGCCCCTATGCTACCGAGTGCTTGTAACATCTTAGTCGCAGATATGGCATACGAGACCAAATTAATTCCTATAATTATTTGCTGTATCACATAAACTATATCATTAGTTCATACCATTGTGATAATTAGAGAGTTTTATTGAATATATATATATATGTGTGTGTGTGTGTGTGTGTGTGCGTGCGTGCGTGCGTGCGTGCGTGCGTGCGTGCGTGCGTGCGTGCGTGCGTGCGTGCGTGCGTGCGTGCGTGCGTGCGTGCGTGCGTGCGTGCGTGCGTGCGTGTGTGTGTGTGTGTGTGTGTGTGTGTGTGTGTGTGTGTGTGTACATAATTCCTCTCTCTCTCTACCCTCTCTACTCCCACACCCCTTTGATATGAGTATTGCAATAAAGACAGGCCTTTAGTTCAATTAAATAGAAAAATGGTTGACTATACGAAAATTCTATTTAATCAAAATTTAAAAAAATCAAATAGATCCTTTTAGCGAATTCAAGTAAATTGTTTTTTGAACAGATGAAACCGAATCACAGATTTATTAGGATTAAATAAGATATTTAGTTATTGGACGATATTGAATAGATTTTGATTTGAATAAATAAATATATTTAAAATAAATGATTCCAATAATCGAATGCAATAAGAAAAATTTGATTTCACGGGAAATCTAGATAATTCAAATTTAAATAAATCAAATAGACGCGGTTAGTTAATATCAATAGAATTTCTCTGTCAGTGTAGGTGTTTGTTTTGCCATGTAGTAGATGACGTTGATAATTTTGGAAGCAACTTGAGGAAAATAAATTGCTTCCCCTTCGAAAAATACCTTACAAAAATAAAACGTTCTATTGGAAGTCCAAAGAGGTATCTGGTTCAATTTTGTAGTCGGGAAATGGGTAAAATATCGATTTTCCGTTTTGCATCTCACAGAAATTCAAGTTAAATAAAAGCTCATAAAAAACGGTCGAAATTTTGATTCTCCTCAGATGCAAGGCCTTGAAATATTATTAATTCGACATTTCTGTGATATGTGCAAGCTCACGGAAATATCGTATCGCGAGGACTGCTCTGAATGTAAATTTATCCATAGAAGATTTCTTTAAATTATTACATCAAACATCCGTTTGGACATTTTGGAGATGATTTGGAAAAGGATCGAGATTTATTTGAACAATCCTGACTTGCAATTCACTGCTCTGTATACACGTAACTTGCCAGTCACGTACATCTTAGTCTGAGATACCTGATCCACGACGTGCCATTATTTTTCCTTCGTTTGCTCCATTTTTGTAACCATGCTTTTGCTTTCTTTCTTACATTTCGGCGCAGCGTTGTTTGCATTACTTTTTGCTTGGATTCAATGATCGATCCATATCGCGATCCTGTACGGGTGAAGAAAATCGGTATAGTCTCGCCCGGTCTCGCTCGTTACGTGACTCTGCTTAACCGGCGAATTATATACGCGTTACGCGATCGCAACGCTATTCTCGATCGTATTCTCGTTGCGTCTATATATATATTCGAAGAGTATGGGTAAGACACGAGACCCTTGCGCAAGTTTTTCCTATTCGCAAACCTCTTTTTCTTTCCGTTCGTGTTTTGGTATTCGAGTCCGTACACTGAAAAAAAACAAATGTGTTGTTTTTTCACACTTTAGATGTGTAAATGGCTGTGGACACTTTTTACACGTTTTAACGTGTGTGAAAAATAACGGTGTAAAAATAACACGCATAGATGCATTCAAACAACATACTTACGCGTGTTATCTTCTTACACACGTTAAAACGTGTAAAAAGTGTCTCCAGCCATTTACACGCTCAAAGTGTGTAAAAACAACACACATATTTTTGCAGTACTGTATGTACATGGGATGCGTCGGAATGATAAATTGAATAACAAAAGCTTTTCGTTGTCAAAATAAATAAATTTATTGAACTGAACTCAACAGTACTTATATATTACTCTGTAGTAGGTATGAGAGGTGTCATAGTTTTTCTTGTCTTCGCATAGGCTAGGAAATACAAATACGTCGCTGAAGATTCAATGCAGCTATCGAGGTTTCGGAAAATAGATTCCAATTTCAGGTTATTCCACGTGACAAACTCAAAAATGATCTATAAATGAAGCAAACAGTTAAGACCAAATGTGGTCTTCAATTAACCGGTTAATCGATCGATGTCAAATCAACTAATGAGTTTCACGTGATTCCGTAACCAAGGTGATTTTTAAAACACATGACCAATAACTCGCAATTAACACACTTAAACTTCGTTCCTTTTCACCGTGTTATTTTTGCTCGTGTGTTGCTATCAACATGTGTTGTTTAGTCCAATGTGTGCAAATATGCGTCTTGTATGTTGATTCTACGTGCTTTATGTGTGTTCGAATAAGCGTGTTGTTGATGGGTACAGCTACGAAGGTGTGTAATAATTTAACGCGTAAAAATTGCACACTCACGTGTGTAATTTTAACGCATTACGTGTTACCAAATGAATAAGTATGTAGAATCAACATGACAACGCGTGTCTAGCCTTCATGTTGAGTTACTTCTACATACTTTGAACACACGTCAAACACGCCTCGCTTTTGCTGAGAGTTATACTCTTCTTCGTAAGGGGAATACGAAGTATCTAACGTGGACTTAGTTAGGAGGATCTCAAGTGGAGTAAAAAAAGGAAATTCATAAAATATGAATATTTTCACTGCTAAACAAAAGGTGTTTCGTTAATGACAAGATATTTTCAAAGAATCTATAAATATAACAATTATCGACTGTAAATTCGTTTACTAAACTTCCTCCACTGTATCTTCACTTTCATCCACAGGGTTCTTACGCATTGTTGTCTCAGAAATTCTCTCACTTTTTCAGGTTTTCTATACAGGTTTTGCAAAAATTACAGGTTTTGTAAATGACCCGGATTAGGGTCAAATAAAGAACAATTTGTTTTCATCAAATATATGTATTTTTAAGTTAAAGACCACAAATTAAGCCTCGTTTCAACCACACGAGTATTTGTGAACGTTACAAACTATACGGGAAAAATTATATACGTAGAAATAGCAATAACTCATTTTTGTGAAAACTAAACATTTTTAACCAGCTTGAAAAAAGAACGGAAATTCTCAATTCGATCCTTCTATTGAAAAATTGCGTTAAACTGGATAACAATTTTTTGTAAGATCAAACATATGGAAATGTTAAAAATTGAAATGAAATTTGTAAAAAACTGAAATTCAAAAAATAATTTAATCATCGTAAAGTAAAAACAATAATTTAAAAGCACATACAGAACCTGTTCTTTATTATAAACAGAAATTTATATGCCAGTGACAATAAATGAAAAATAACTATAAACACTTATCTATAATAATAGTGATGTGGTTGTGTATCGACAGATATAATGCAAATGTATAGAGCTTTACAGTAAATTCGTTTTCAGTTTTTTATATCCTCAATGTTTGACACTGACATAACTTTTTTTGTATATAAGAAAAAATAATATAAATATTAAAAATCTACAAAAAGATTTATTTCTATACTGTTCAGTTTTTTGTCAAGTCAGTTTCATTTTTCGTAATTCTTGCAAAAAGTAACTTCTGAGAAAACTCCAGAGAATTTCCTAAATTCCCTGACTTTTCCCTGATTATTCCAGGAGGAAAGAAATTCCCTGAGTTTTCTCGGTTTTCCCTGTTTTCCATATGCGTAACAACCCTGATCTACTTACGTCTCCCGCATCGATAAAAAAATAGAGAACTTTTTATCCGCCTCAAAATCTCATTAGATTTGGAAGTACACTTTTTTCAATCAATCAGTTACATTTTCAATCAATGAGTGGCATTTTTCCCGTTTTTATTACTGTGTGAAGAATTATTTTTCATTCAAGATCTTTCTGTTTATTTCTCCTAATAGTTACAATTAACCAATTCAGCAGTGGATCATCGAGGTGGCGAAACATTAGTTTTTATGATTGAAAAGCGCCGAGAAGAAAAATTGAGTCACCGCTGATCATGCAAATAAATTACGATGGAAAGAAACAAATTCTTCGCCTTGGAATAAAGTTATCGATTGAATCGAGGAAACGTTCAGGCGGATCAGATATGAAAAATGGGAGAAGATCATTTGGCATGAAAGTCACGGTAAAGAAAATAAGGAAAAAGATTTCCTTGTACGAACAGATTTGATCGATGATTATCGATACAAATCGTCGCGCGCGTGCTACCGTGACGCAAGCCATGGAATGTCTCGTTGCGTTCTCTTCGAGCTCTTGTTGTGCGAGTTCGCGAAAAGAAATATTGCAATTTCCCAGTTTTCACCAGGGAGCATCAGGATACTCGATCTCCGATGGGGGAATCTTCGCGTAATATAACATAAAAATACGTGTTTCAGTCGTAATGTTTGCTTCGCTAAATTCACAGCGATCGTCACGAATGCGCGATAATAATCGAAAATGAAAATTCAACACGTACGTGGATTCCGCAATCCTCCGAGCAATCCAGATAAAATTATTACTTCGTTTTTCTTTTCTGCTTCTTTTTTTTCTTCATTGCCTTCACGCACGTGATGAAAAGTCCCAATAATTAGGTATGTCGCAAATGATTAAGGGGCTTCGGGAAGCAATAAATTAAGAAACTTTGCTCGTACTACAACGTTTTGTTGCTTGAGCAAACGATATTGTGTAAGATTTGCATTTGTTAGGCAGAAAAATGAAGAAAAACGCATTGCACGCATGCAAGGAATATACATTTAAGGAATCGGAATGAATCGAGGAGAAATGAAAGGCTAAATAATGAAATCCGTTTTTCACGAAAGTTTAAACCTTTCGAGTGAAAATATCCGATCCGAGGACCGATGGGCGTCAATGAGATTCATAAACGATTCTACAGGGTGTCCCAGAACTGAATGCGTTCCCTGAAATGGGGGGTTGGGGGTGAAATTCTGAGCCGATTGACATAAGCATGTGTGGGTCTAGAATCAACCCCTGAATACTTATTAATTTTTGGAGGCGGGCCACTCCCGCCCGAGTGCGCCCGATGAGCCAGCGTATGTCGATGAGCGATACGCTGGCTCATCGGGCGCACCTGATTGGCCCGCCTTCAAAAATGAATAATAATTCAGGGGTTGATCTGAGACCCCCACATGCTTATATCAATCGGCTCAGAATTTCACCCCCCAACCCCCCATTTCAGAGAACGCATTCAGTTCTGGGACACCTTGTATAAAACTCGCACTATGGAAAGAGGGCTACCTTGAGGAGAAACCACAGGATCAAGGGAATCCTCGGATCCATTTCTGATGACCGTTGTACATTATACTCATCTAGTCGTCCATGAATCCAAACGAAACCGCAAAGGAAATAAAGAAAAGAATCAAACCGATGATATGCAGTCGATAGTTAACGGTGCACCGCGTGTACCGCTAAGTTTGCGGCGAGAAAGTACATAATAAAAACCGAGGGATCGATGTTTCTCGTAGCCCTTGTACTTCTTTTGATCGTTGTGATGAAGGCCGTGATATGTTTTTTTTAACACAAATCAACTAAATTCCGACATGGATCCATGTAAGGAATACAGCTGGTCAAACAATCACGATCACGCTGGTCAAACAATCTGCAATAAATATATTGTAGACCATGGGTATGCATGCTTAATTAGGGGATGCAACGTAGAGGACGTAACAAAAATAGTAATAATTTTCGGTATGCCAAAGTATATTTGCCGACCTACGAACAGATCATTATGATGCTTGATCGCTTCGTTGGATTCATTTTGAATGTGGAACAGGAATAAAATTAGAGAGTTCAACCACTGGACAAATATTGAAATATGAATTGTTAAAAGAAGTCAATCTTAATTTTTTTATTTTTTGCAGATTTTATCGCAACGTACCATTAAGGAAAATTTGTATATATTAAATGTATGTTTAAATATTTTCCAAGTGCATGTGTAATTAATGGGATTGAAATGCACATAGCATATATATATATATATATATATATATATATATATATATATATATATATATATATATATATATATATGTATGTATGTATATAATTAACGTCACGTATCTAGTTCCAAAGTACCTGTTTTATATTCTGATACAAAAACATTCGCGAAAATTACTACGATTAGTTCATCATTATCGCTAAGATTGAGCCACTGCCGTTAACTGACCATTGTCATTAATCGTCTTAACCCGTAGTAACCACACCTTGATTGTTCATACATACATACCACACTAGTGCGATTTGGGCTTCCGCATTTTCGAAGTACTATTATTTCCGTATGAATGATCCAAAAGTATTCGATAACCAGTGTTTCTTGGGGTGAAAATGTCCCAGGAATCCAATGGTCATAGTCTTGAGTGCGAAAAATAGTATTTATTTGGTGAAAATTTGTGAAAATCAAAACAAAAATTTACAGAGAGTTACGAAAGAGACATTTTAGGTGGTGCAAATTTGTACCTGTGTGGTAACCACGGGTTAATGATAAAGATAAAGTATGGTTATAATTTGTTTCCACTCACCATGACAAACAAGTATTAATGGTAACAGTCCAATGTCAATATATACACTGTAAAAAATTTCTGTATGAAAATTAATATACAAGTGTAGGAAGTTTTTATGCGGATACCGCTTATGAAATTTCAGATACGATTTTGAAAATCCAAAACAGGTTATTTCAAAAATGAAAGTGTAGTTCCGTAATATTAATATACTTGTGCGTTTGAAAGATAATGCACGTGTAAAGAAATAATCACATCCAAGTATATTGAAATCAAGAACCATTTGCTGATATCAATATACAAGTGTATATTAAATTCAAGAACCATTTGCTAATATCAATATACGGGTGTGTATTAAAATTACTGATCATAAGTATTAAGTTTATTTTAGAAATTGATAATTGCAATACGTTTTTATGTAAAAATTATCAGCTTAAGACCACTCAATTCATATACTGTATGATGCTTTCGTGATACTTGTGTATATGATTTTTTCGCAGCTTTATCCCATAATTAATATTGAATAATAAAATTGAAATGCAGTGAAATCACTGCACGCATGTTAGTTTTTTTCTTTATATATGTATTCCTCAGAGGCACGGGCCTTCTCTTTTTACCATCCTCTCCTTTATTCCTTCCATCATTCACAATCCTTCCAGAGTTCCCTACATTCCTTCCAGAGCCCCCCCCCCCCTAGAGTATTGACCGCATCCACTCTTTCCTAATGCACTACTGTATCGCATTTGCACGAGGCCCCAGGGAAACTGCGAAAAACCTGGGCCGATACAGGCGGCCATATTTGGCTGAGTTTCAGTTGTATTACCATGAGAAACTCAGACAAACTGTTTCCCACTCAGAGGTTGACGCGCAGACCAGTGCACGGGCAAACGGTCACCGCTCCAAGTATTGGCCGCGCCCAATGCTGTTTAACTTCAGTGACCGCCGAGCCCGCAAACCGACCGCGCGCCCATCTCTGTCCACTGCACGCTTGTATTTGCAATTCATGTGATTTTGAGATATCGTCCGGGTCAACAATTATGAAAATCATAAAATGTTTCTTCAATATTAATATACGAACACATTAAATTCAACTTATCTGTGATTTGTTTTTGACAAACAATTGTTAATCTCAGTGGCTTTTGTCTTGGAAATTTCTGAATCGAATCACAGTATTCATGTACTGGATGGTATTATTCCGAGAAGTACATCATCGATATTCCTAAAGATTTGTCTTATATTTAACTCAGCGTCGATGAGAAATAATATCAGATAGGGGTACAATCACGATACTTTCCAATTCCAATTCAGTTCCACATGTATTATATTTTTCAGGCAGCCGTAAATAAATTTCAAACTTGTTTTGTATTTTCAATACTCTGTTTTTTATAGTTGATTTATTATACATCTGTAGTAATTTTAAATTGAAGACACGGGTTAATACAATACATTTCCCACAAATTTACAAACTTGTCTTTGAAATTCCATGTTGCATCTATTAAATTCTATATCCACGTTAGAATTTCATGTTCCTGTTTTAAATTTACGGTACAAGTGTTTTAAATTTAATTTCATTTACCGAGTTCGTAAAATTCAATTCCTTTGTATCTTAAATATATTGTAAATTTCATATCATTTTTTACAGTGTATATATATATATATATATAATTATTAAAATAATATATGAAAAATATGATATACCGGGTGAGGCAACAACTATTAGCAGTAGAAATATTTTCTAACCTATCAGGCTTGGAAGAAAACTTTTCCTACAAAAGTTGCATAGTTCGAAGGGCGTCATCGAGTGGTGGTTACAAGGGTTCATCCAGGTCAAGGCACTTCGAAGATTTCAAGGTCACCTCCATTTTTTTGCATGGTAACACTATATTTTTCATAATTTTTATCAACAAACTAAAAATAAGTTCGATGAAAGAGAAATTTCTGTGTTTTAGCCTAGAATCGATTTTAAGAAACGATGCAAACACTTTCTTCTATAAAACAACGTGCCCTTGATTAGAAAACATTTTCCGCAAATTTTAAATTTCCACTGACAAAAGGAAATATTGTCGTAGTACTTTTTATTGAAGAGAACACACATTTATTATGGAAATTACAAATTTCTCACTGCTTACGAAAACAAGTTGATAAGATTCTTAGTTGCGACCAAGGTAAACAAAGCCGCACGACTGACTGAAGTTTGCTTAGTAATAAACTATTGAAATCTCAATTAGAGCCAGTTCATTAATACAGACTAACGTGATTAATGAGAGAATACGATCATTGCGAATTAGATTGCAAGGGTGCATCGAAAGTGGTGGCCATCACTTTGAGCTCATTTCATAGGCGTAAGTGCTTGTACCGTTTTTGTAATCGATTCTAGGGTAAAAACTTTTAAATTTCTTTTTTTATCGATTTTATTTGCTAATGTCGATCAAAGATCTTAAAATTTGATATGTGAACTTATTTTTAGTTCGTTGATCAAATTCGGAAAAAAACAATAGTGGTCTCATTTTTGAAAATGGAGTTCAATTTGGAATCTCTGAAACACCTCCACCTATATGAACTTCGATGACCCGCTACGAATTATGCAGCTTTTGTAGGAAAAGTTTTCTCCTAAGTTCGACAGGTGAGAAAATATTTCTACTCCTAATAGTTGTTGCGTCACCCGTATATGAACAATAACTGCAGCAAATTTACTAATGAGTGCTCGTATTCATACCATTTTTTTTTTCATTTTTAAGGAGCTAGCGAACCAAACTGGACTTGTCCACTCTACGTCAAATTTTTATTTTATTTTTGTTGTGGCTGAAAACTAGCTTTTCGCTTGAAGATGCTGGTTTTAAAAAATTTTGAGGTGTTTAGGGCCGCATTTGATTCAAAATATTTCGGGAGCTTATAAAAGTGTGCTTGAAAAACACGAAGAATGAAAAGAAAATAAATTTGCCGTACCGTGGATAAGTCCGCTATCATTCGCCAGCTTCTCATTTGTAAACACACATATGTATGGAAGTTAATGTGAAAATTGTTTCTGTATGGATACAAGCACCCATTACTCAGATTTGTTGCATACATTGTTCATGAATATCATATTATTCTTATGTGCTAAGTATTACGCAAAAAATACGTATATGTCCTACTTAATTTTGTTGGTAATTCTTTAGAAAAGTGACTTTTCCAAAAAATGAGCCCACAATTATTTTTCTGCCATTTTCTCTTTTATTGAGTTACAAATAATGATACTTAGTCGGGGGAAGCTGAAATTCGCCTCCCCCATAAAAAAACCCCAATATCGGCCTCGAAATATTAAAAAATGCCTTATTTTATCACGCCTTTCCGCAAAATTCCCCCTTCCCCGCATAAAAAAGTTATGGGGTTTTGAAGTTCGCGGAAACACGTGATGAAATAGAGCATTTTTGATCATTTCGACGCCTATATTGGGTTTGTTTGGGTTTTTGAAAAATTCAAAATTACTTTTAACGATGTTTGCTCGTGAGCAATTTGATAATGAAAAAGTTCAGCTTCCCCCGACTGAATATGATCATTTATAACCCAATGAATGAGAAAATGACAAAAGAAAAATTTTAGACTTATTTTTCGGAGTCACTTATTTAAAGAATTACCATTTTTTCTGTCACCTGAAATATGTGTGATATATGTTTTGCATACGGCAATATAAAAGTAAACGGAAAGTACGGCGCCAATGACCAAGTTTTTTTAATTTCCATGTAATCATTAACATTGAAACAAAACGTGTAAACACCAATAATAATTGCCTCAATAATTCAAACATTTCATGTAATTGACATACTGAATAATCGACTCGGGAGGCAGGTCGAAAAATTCTTCGTGTAAAAAAGAACACACGTGAACGCACCTCTCGTGGTAATTCTAAGGTCGCGATGTGCAGGACCCCGTGAAAGGGGTAATGACAGAAGAGACGAGTCCCGCGAGCATAGCATTGGCAAAGGGAGTAATTAGAGTATATTCTTTTGCAGTACTGGGTGTGGCGGCGCGAACCGCACGTATATACGTATAAAAACGCATACAACGAAAACGAATATGAGAAAAGACAGAGCGGATGGTCGTTGAGAGCTTGAACGTCAGATCAGAGACCTCGCTATAAAAGCCATTCTCGCCGTCACCCGCGGTGCACTTCCAGCCCGAAGGAGGCATTCAAAACTTCATCAACGTTGATAAACTGCGACGTTCTTCTAAATACAATAAATACGAATTTAAAAAAAACGTAATCAAAACGGCCCGACGAGACGTACAACAACGATGCAATTTTTTGTAAGTGTAAATACAGTATATGACGTTTAGAGCTAAGTGAAGATCGTCGGAGAGATTGGGACATGGTCGGAAAAGAAATATTAAGGGGTCTTCTCACTTTAGACGCTAAAAAAGTGTATTTTCATGAATTTTTTTGATAGGTTTATATTATAAATATTGATATAAAAGTTGTTACATTCAATAAATACACTTCCAATATACATAGAAATAATTTTTAAATGTATTTATGTAACCCAAACAAACTTTAACGGGGTCCTCTATTTTCTCGGCTGTTTTTTTACGGCTTTTTCAATAATTTTTTACGGGCAAAGCATCGAAATAATCAATCTCATTGTTTTTGCATAATCTTTATTAACATTTAAATAAGCTTTACAAATTTTTTTAAGTCAACACATATAATAGAATAAACGTTATAGTGGCCGACAGGAAGACATCAAGTAAAAGAGGTGCTTGACGGTGACCAAGATTGCGGCTGTTCTGCTTATCTGAAATCAAAAAACCAAACGGCATTTTAATCTTCATATTTAAGACTAGCGATTGAACGAGGGTGAATTCTAAATTATAAAAATTGACTTTTTTATACACTTTTGAAAATTACATTCTATTTTTTTACTCATTTTTTCTTAAGTTTTTCGCTCGTACAAAAAAAACTATCGAAGCAATCATGATAATCCTAGTTCAATCGCTGGCTTATAACATATTAAAGATGCTGTATAAATTTGAACAAGATCGGTGCAGTAGTTTCTGAAATATCGTGGTCACCGTTTCGAAAAATGGTGTTTCGAGAAAACCGCGTTTGAAAGTTCGCGCATGTGACTTATACTTGTGAACCACTTCGAATATCGAAAAATCCTTTGGCACACATTTTCTACACATGTTGTAGATGTGATTTATGAAAGAAAAAAAATCGATTTTTTCAACCCGAGAAACTAGAGGACCCCGTTAAACGCATTTTTCTCGAAACAACGTTTTTCGACGGCTTGTTGATCAAATCTTCGAAACTACTGAACCGATCCTTATGAAATTTTAACCACACATTCTTCACAACTATGGCTATAGCGCATATCATGGATTTTTTTTTTAATTTTGATATTTAGTATTTTTTTTGCCAAAAACGATGAAAAGAACACTTTTTTTGTTTTTTTTTTTTTTCGAAAAATGTCCACCATTTTGTTATTTTTGCATGTATTACAAATCGTATGATATGCGCTATAGCCATTAACATATTGAATGTAAAACCGTTTGATTTTTTTGTTTCGGATGATCCATCTCCGAGATTTCATCAACAGCGCAAACCTACAATTTTCTTAGGACATTTTTTTTAACTACCATTTTCGTCTATAAATAGTGACAAATAAATAAATAAATAAAATTATATGTATTTTTAAAGTGTTTTTATTAAGTGGAATAACTTTTATATAAATATCTATAATATAAACCTATCAAAAAATTTCATGAAAATAACCTTTTTTAGCATCTAAAGTGAGAAAACCCCTTAACAAAAATCGGAAATGATGAGTATGTATAAGAAATAGAGAATGAAGAATTGGCCACAACATACTGTGGGAAAGTGTTTTGGATCTTGTCAATATTTCGCAAATGATACTGTCGAAGAATCTGGCGAAAAAGTTGGACAATTACGAATCCTCACATTTTTATATTCACGATCGTCACCTCCCGTGGCCGAATTCCATGCAGCCCCCTCAAATGTACAGGGTTGTTTTTTTCGTACTTATCGTTGACTTGGGACCATACCTACTTATGAATCCACGATCGAGTCTTCTGGCCATTCAACTGAGGAAAACCGTCGAGTCCCGATGCGAGGATTAGCTAAAAATTAACAGCGAATGGAATCCATGAATTTTCATTTGTACAACTGTGTAGTTCGTCCAGCTGATCGCCTCGAGCCTGTTGGCCAGTCTTGGGGTAGCTGAGCACAAGTGGCCGAGTGGCAACGAATATTACGGTTATCGGGGACCACCGGCACCGCTGAGCAGCGATGGCCGAGTCATGGACACACCGGAAGTCGCCCATGCCAAGGCGGCTCATCTTGCGACGCACGCGGAAATAATCGCTAACATAAAACGCGAGCCACACCTCGATGTTTGGGAGGAACCCAACGGGAATGCGGTCAACAGCTACGAGGAAGAACCTCACGACATGCAACAGCTGATTTATCGCGGACCGTTCGCACCCCTTGGCCACGACGGACGCGTTGTCGATACCGCCGAGGTAACGTTGTCAAATATCTTACGCCTTACAATTGAGTTTTCGGACTCCTGAACGTCAACCCTCGAACTCGTATGACCGGGGTGAACTTTGAAACTTGGGCGACACTTGAAAACGACACTTTACTGGTGTTTTGCATTTTCACCGTTCTTTAGACGGGAGCCAGAATTAGAAGGTCCAAAAAAGTGTTTTTCGGGATTTTGTTTAGAAGGGAAAAAACAAGTGAGCCCAGTAAACATTGCGGGATCTTTGCATGAATATTTCAAATGTATTAAAAAAAAATTCAACATGAAACAATAAATGACTGCAGATTTATCAGCCTATTCCATGTGCGTCTTGCCCCTGCAGTCCCCAATCGGCGGGAAAGATGCAGCTCGTAATTCTTGACTGAACCAAATAAACCAATAAAATTCTCAATTGTTATATATTTTTCATCTGGGTGAATTAAGAAAAAGCTGATAAAATCATGAAATTATAACTCTTCTCAGGTTTGAAAAAAAAACATTAACGTGCTATAAAAATTATTTAAAAAGACTTTTTCAACGACTCTTTTAATTCACTTAGAAGACATTTTCATACTGAAGAAAATAACCTTTGGTTTGGTTCAATAGCTCGTTTAGTTTTTTTTTGCTATCACGCCCACCAATTTGAAAAAAAATCGTAAAAATGAAAACTGGAGGAAACGCGCTTCACAGTTTTCAATAGGAGGAAATATCAATATCAAAATGAATCGCTTCTCTGATTTTGACCTTGTATCTTCGAAAATATTTACAATTGGCCTCTGTAACTTTGTAAATGTATTCTTGGATAGTTTATTTATCGATTTAAGCAATTAAAAACAAGATGTTTCAGACCTTCTAGTCCAGGCTCCTGCCTCAATTGCCTTCTTCATGAAGGTTTCGATTGAGGCAGTATTGTTAGCTAGAGCGCTGTTTTGGAGATGATTTTCAGGGTGGAATAGCTAAATAAATTAATACACCTGTTCATTGATCTTCCAATAATGCGCAAAAATTAAACATAAATCGAAATTCATTATCATGTACGGTTGCACGTTTGTTCACGATGGTGCGCGGGAAAAGCCACCATATGGCGACCAGTGTTGTGGACGTTGTATGAATCTGAAAAAAAACCAAACATGTTCTTAATACGAATGAGTGGTATGATGCCTGGTACCGAATTCCGCAAAAAAATACAAAATGACGGCCTGCTAAACTTTGATAATTAATTTTCCAAATTTTTGACTGAACATTCTGCGAGTAATATAATTTTAAAGAAATTATTTCAGCTCAATTCCGCTACCAACGTTGAATAATAGTCTACTGAAGGTGTATGCCAATTCTAAGTTCAATCGGCCGATTGGTTATCGAGACATCGCGGTTGCCGATCTGAAAAGTATAGTTTCGAGAAAAACGCGTTTAAAGTTGCTGCCTCTCGACCGCACTCCCCGAGCGTACTCCTTATAATTTCTATAAATCGGCTAATTTGATGAGTATCCTTAAACGGTTTTCACATATGTATTCAAAAATGTCTGTAGAACGATTAAAAAGAACAAAAAAAGATAACGATTTGTTTCAAATTTCTAGACGACAATACTACGTTCAATAAAATATCGTGTTTACCTCTCGACGCTAAAAAAAATGAAGGTCTTCATGTACTACCGAGTGGGTGGAGATCGGAAATTCGAACCATCGATATTCAGAAGGACCGAAATTTCGAATACAGTAATGACGAACGTTCCAATATTGATATATCAATCTTAGTCTGTAGAATGGTCAATCGAAATTGTGAATACAAAAATCTCGAAGTTGATTTATAGCGAAAACAAATATAAGATTTAATAAAATAATGAAAGATATAATATCGATTCGCCTGTATATATACACCAAACAATTCGAGACGTCAAATGGTGGAATTGTAAATATCACGACTGTTTAGAATTTTGAATTCATTAAAGCGAAAGACCAAAAAGTCGATCAGTTAAAATAGCAATGGGCCAAAATGGCGAACGGTCCAGATAGCGAAAACTTGGGATCGAGCAATACTACTTGCGCTTCAGAATGAAGATGGCAGATGGCGTTAGTGGACATAGTCGGGTCAGGCAGCCATGCCATGTTCGCCATTTAGGTATTCGCTATTTCGGACCATGGATCATTTGCGCGTCGAAGATCTACACATTCGAAGTTTGTAGTCTCGATATATGGCTTTTTGCTATAGACGGTATTACGAATATTAGATACTGACTTTTTTCTATTTCGGAGATCTGAATGTTGTAGATTGTTCGAATCTGTATTTGTATGACTCAAACTGAAGACTATCTGAATATATGTTCTTGAATAAATGAACTCTCAAGTAAACAATCCTTTGGTGTAATAGTTATTCGATTTTGTCATCGGTCAAAGGATAACATTTCGAATAATAAACCTTCGTTATTATGAGAATTCATAATTCTGTCGTTTCGAAATCTTTGTCGTTCTATATTTGGTCATTCGACATTTTGACCCCCACCCAGTGCATTTATCTCTGTCGGAACGATTCAATGATCGAGGAAAACGCCCGCTTGATATCCATGCCGATCATGTGTTAGAAGGTGAAAAAAATTGCTTGCGAGTTCGAGGATTGAACCAGATGGGGATACTTCTTTCGAGCCTACCCTATTAAAAAATTGCCAAACGCCAATCTCTATTGTTTTTATAATGTTTGTAAGAGTGTTTACCTTCTAGGGAACTGTTGTTTCAATAATCCTTCGAGGGTTTTGAGCCTCGAATTTTTTGAGAACATTACGTTTATCAATACCGTGAAAAAAGGTGACTTCTATATTTAAATTATCTGGCTAGTAATGAGCAATGCCTGTTAATTGCATAGTGCTTCCGAATCAACAATAAACTGGAATAAAAAAATTCGCGCAAGTTTAGTACATTTTTTTGGTGAAAAGCCGTGGCTACGAAAATTTTCTCGCTAGTCACATTTTTGTAAGCTTTAACATGAATATTGTCTTCGAACTTTCTGTTTTTACCACCGTTGCGGAATCTTTTGATTTTTTTTACACGCGTGAACAGTTTATATCAGGCATCTAGAGTTATTTAGTATATAAATTATATATAGTAATGTGGCCAGCGTGTCATCTCCATAAAGCGCCGTAACAATGAGACGATTTTTAGAGTCGTAATTTCGCGTTAAAATTTCGGTAAGTTGACTTTAAATTTCCCCAGTGTACAGGGATGTATTTTTACTTGATTATAGACGAAAATCAGTTAATTCTTAAATATTCGGATTCGTGAAAGGAATGCCTTAAGAGCGATGTAAACATGTTCGGAACATGGTATATTCAGTGAGACGAAATTTATTCCCCAGCAGAAACAAGAATAATGATATCGCAATGTGGCAGAAAACAATTACGTGCAACAGAAAACTTAGCCAAAGGACTCCATCATAAAATCGACAGTTTAAAAATTGACTCGCTAATAAATTTGAAAAAAAAACACCCCGTACCTTAGCCATTATTCTTTGAATAAATTTATTGTCAATTTCAAATAACAATGGCTTTGCGGTAATTGCCTTTAGACATAGAGAGGGGGGGGGCATGTAAGATGGTAAAGTCCGCCAGGGCATACGAACGGACGTTTAAAATACTTTGAAAATAACATTTATGCAACAAGTAAGACCAGAAGAATGTAATAGCGAGACGAATGGCGATATTCTAAATGATTAATCAAAAATAAATATCCAGGTAGCCCAAGCGAAGGCTGCTCATTTAGCGGCCCACGCACAAGCCGCGGCAACAGCATCGCCCGATTACGACTACCGCGAGTTGCCCAACGGGATTTGGGACGATCGAGGTAACCAGCACATTTACGCCATCGATCAGCCAGTAAGCGTGGCTTACGTCCATCATCATTCGCCAGCGTTATATCGAGGTCCACCGGCTCCGCTTGCACCCGACGGTCGCGTTCTGGATACCCTAGAAGTCACCAAAGCAAAGGAGGCTCATCTTCGAGCTCACGCCCACGCAGCGTCTCTGACAGCCCATCGAGAGCCCGAACTTCATTATCACTTATGAATTACGTGTCCCACCTAACGACACAGCCAGACATGTCTTCGAAAATGTATACAGTCACCCCAAACTTTCCTCGAGAAAACTAACCGCAAGTTCAACTGTCCTTGAATGTAAATAACGTTGTCATATTCTGTAATTAGCACCAATCGACGTAATCCATGATCCGTCATATCATAAGGATCATTTGTGATAGCGAAAGAGAAAGGAAGATCGTCAGGGATGGAAATTATCGATGAGAAAAATTAAAATAAGTGAAATCAAATATTTTGTAGAACAGTGCATTCATTTCGTCTAATAACGACACGTTTGACGTATTTGTATAAAAACAAAATATACGCGTACGTGTAGAGGGTGCCCTGTTGTGAATGGATAATCTGGCAACTGTCGATAGGTCGGAGCATGTCCTACCATATGCTGGAATTTAAGTTTAGTAAAAGTCCCACGGTTTTCGCGATAAAAATCATCTGCTTTTGGTTTTTCGCGTGCCATTTCTACAAATGACAACTTTTTTAGACCCGGTTTTTAGAAAGATACTCTTGGTTATTTGTTTTATCTAGAAAAGTCTTTTTTTTTAACCTTAAGGGGAGGTACCTGATTAAACGGCGAAAAAGACAGGTAAACTTCGGGAATTTTTATCTAAAAAACTAATGTTTCGATTGTATGCGGGTTTTTTTTTATTGGAAAAGATGGATATTGACATATGTTTAGGAGTTTGAAAAAATAAATTCATTGTCTGGAAGCGATTTTAACGCGATTATCTCGAAACATAGTTTTCAAAGTCGGCGCCAGATGCATCTCGAAAACGGCTTGTGCGATTTTGTCCAAATTCGGATACAATATTCTTCGATAGTTTTTCTCGTTCGCCACGTAGGATTTTTTTGAAATTTTCATTTTTGACGGAATTGCGACCGTTTTAATTTAATATTCGTTTTTCGTTCACAATTTCCAACAATTTTTAATTGCATACACATTGCATAAAAAATCAATGGTTCAATCAAATGAAAAACCCCTACGTGGCGAACGAGAAAAGCTATCGAAGAATATTGTATCCAAATTTGGACAAAATCGGACAAGCCGTTTTCGAGATACATCTGGCACCGACTTTAAAAACTATGCTTCGAGATAATCGCGTTTGAATCGCTTCCAGTCAACGAATTTATTTTTAAAAATTCCTAAACATACCTCAATGTACATATTTTCCAATTAAAAAAACCCGGATCCAATTGAAACATTAGTTTTTGAGATAAAAATTCCCGAAGTTTACCTGTTTTTCTCACCGTTTACTCGGGTACCTCCCCTTAAATGTTAAAAAATCTTTATGAAAAAAAGATCTTGTGCGGAATTTTCATACAAACCAATTCGAACATCTGACTTTGATAGCCTGCGGTGTAAAAAAATGTACTCCCCATATCGTGCCAATTACTTAAAAAACGTTAGTTATTGTCGGTTCATATCATTTGTAGGAATGGCATTCGAAAAACCAAATGCAGATGATTTAAAAAAAAATAACATAAAGCCCAAAATCTCGACAACGGTGGGTCTTTTACTAAAATGAAATTCCAGCATATAGTAGGACATAATCTGACCTATCGACAGTTGCAGGATTATCCATTCACAACAGGGCGACCTGTATATGTATATACAGGTGTTGGCCAAACTTCACGTGTGCACCTACGTAGCATAAAGATTGTACGTAGCAAAAGATTAGCTCGTTGAGTTTGCGGGTCGACTACGTGAACCCATTTGGTCGTCCTACATCGTTCGCGACCAACCGAGGTATGTGGCTTAGTCACCGTTGGAAATACGGGAGGAATGGGTGTCTGGTAGAACTTGCTTTGAAGGTAGGTAAGAGGTGGTCCCGGGTCCGCCAATATGAGAAATGGAAAGGAAGAGCACTCCCATGGCTCAACTGGGCCTCGGGCCGATGCGATATCGCACCTGGGGTACTCACCCGGCACCCACTATTTTCGCAACAACATTCGGTCTATCGACCAGACACGAGGGCCGATAAGAGCCCACGTCGCCTGTGGATTACAACGCGTGGGAATAAAGATTCGTGGCCTCTTTCTACATATTGTGTCGTTGTGGACTTTTTAAGAATGTTCTTACCAACTATCTTCGTGGTTAAGTGGTAAGGCCACAGTAGAATTTTCAAAAAATCGATTTTTTCCCGCTTAAATGGTGCTTTATCATCATATGAATAAGTTACTATTCGATTTAGCGCAAGAATTTGTTTTCACCTACTTTGAGCGTATAAGGTAAGCCCACATCTGGCACCGCCATAGAGTATCTAAAACTTTAAACGCGTTTTTCGCGAAACAGCTTTTTTCCAATTGGCGTGACAAATAACTTCAACAATTTTCACTCGATTTACTTCAAATTCAAAAGTTATGTTCCTAATTGCATTTTGCAGAGAAGTACGTACGGAATTTCTGATTAATCGAAAACTTTTCATTTTATGAGCAGTTTTATACGAAATTTTTCACTGAAAATTCATTCAAATACCTACAACTTTTGAATAAAACAATATTTTTTTAATTCCGTACGTATTTCTCTAGGTATGCTAATGTAGATTGACGAGAATTTTTGTTTTTTGTTCTAGGTAAAAAATTGTGGATGCTGAATGTCACGCCGCGGAGCGTCTAAAAAAAGATAACAAACGAAAATATTAGTAGTCGGCCATTTTGTACATCGAAAAAATTATATACAGACATTTTCTAACAGCTTACATACTAAATAGATCTGTAATTAATTTTATGAGTGAATCACTTTTTCATACGAAAAAAGTTGTTAAATACGCACATGATTTTATACCCGTTACTGTGGCCTAACTCCTAAAGCATACAAGCATGACTAAAGGAAATGCGAAGCAGGGGATAAAATGTTTGTTGCGAAAGCCTAAGTATAATCGACGAATTTCCGAACAGTGTACGTCAAATTTGAGGTCATGGAATATTCTTATTCTTTACGATCGTTGAGTAAGCATTCGTACAGTGCGTCGAAAGTGACATTTTTCGTCGTTTTTTCGAAAACTTCAAGATAGTATATGTACGTCATTCCGAATTACTGGTCGACGAGACAAAGTAGGCGTGAAGACAGCAAGAGTTGAAAGTGTAAGCAGGAAGAATCGCGTGGCTGCTCCGAGTCGATCTCGTAAATCACCTACCGAGGGATATGCGTGCGTGAATCCCACATGGGAAAGGCGAGCACGTGAGCACGCGCGCAAGCGCCGCAGGCCGAAGAATCACGCGCGCATGCGTCATAGATTACCAAGTCTGTCAGGCATGCGCCGTAGAACGTACGGACGTGCGAGCTCGCGCGGTCTAGGCTACAGGGTCACACACGCATGCGTGATAGATCGCAGATGCACGTGCGCCTGCGCACGGTGGATTGGCGCGATACATGAGCGCGGGACTAAAAGGAACTACTAATAAGAACCACACGTACATACAACAGACGTTTATCAGCTCAACGAGTCAAACAATACCCTCTATACACGTACAACGTGGATGTGGTGACATAATGCTGACGAAGGAGCGATCCACCCTTGCAATGAACATTAGCGCTCCGCTGTTTTCGCATTCCTCGTCAGGCTCGAACAGACGCGGCCTTGCACAAGTTGCGGAACACGAGCTACCGCGGTGCGTGGTTGCGAGATAACAGAACCGGTTTTCATGCTCGATCATTCTTGTCTGATGGCCGTCTCGATCTTGCGGAGATCGAGGAAATGAAAGTGGAGCAGAGCGAGGAGTGAACAGCATTCGTATATCGATCCTCACTCCTAATTGAATCCTCTCGCTCGTTCGAAGAACGTGTGCGTAAAAAAATCAAATATATCGCAAGATACCGAACTTTAAATGACAGCGAGAAACACCGTAGATCGAGCGGCAAAATTTCCAACGTAATTGTTAGAATTGTCGTATTATCAAGGTTTTTTTTAAGAATAACGTATCAACGGTTTTTCTTGATATTTGGCAAACTGTCAAAAACCATTCGAGAGACGAAAAATAATAACAAAACGTATTGTACAATTGAGCGTATTTTTATTCTCAGTTCGGTCACAATATATCAAATAAGATAGAAAATAAAATGCTTATGTCATAACAATGAAGAATAGTGAGCTTGGTATCGATCGAGCAATTTCAAACGGCGGGAATATAGATAGTGCAGCTACGTAGGAAAGTATGATAGTGCGAGTCTTTCGATTATTTTCTTGAGCGACGCTGTGCAAACGGGAGAAATGGGACTACGAGGTGTATTGCAATCGATCACTTTTTGCTCGGATTTCTGTGAGTGCATTTGCATCGATCGTTGGTCAATTTCACAACTCGGGCGAGGTAGATTTTTGTGCGTCTTAAAGATACTTCAAAGCGAAGAAAAAAAAGTCTAAGCATTAACAGAATTCCGTGGGGAAAAAAAATCCTTGTCTCTCGATGAGGTAGATTAGGCGAGTCTGTTGAGGCACGAGAGGACGAGGATTTTTTTTAACATTAGTATTCTACTTATCGTTGCTGATTCGGGATGAATGTGAAAAGCGAACATTTTTTCTGCTCGGACTCTGCTCGATAATACAATTGTGAATATATAATATAACATGTTTGACTTGTGTTCGGTGCGATGGATATACGTGCGTTCGTGCTTAAGGGTATTTTGTTTTCTCAAGTATCTCGATAATCAGTATTGATTATTCCAGGCGCCGTTCCAGCCGCCGTTCCACGCTGGATTCCAGGCTCCCGAATCCGCATCAGCCGGACCGGTAGGTGCTCGCTGAGCTTCGGCATTGTACAACGAGAAATGTACAGCCTTGGCTTGTTGCACCTCGGGCGTATCGACCACTCGACCATCAGATCCCAATGGTGCTGGCGGTCCGCTATCATTTTTTTTCGTTCAATCCATTAATATTCCAAATAAACTCCGAAAAATATACTCTTATTTTTTCAGAGGGATTTTTTATACCGTTAGGCAACTGCGATATTTTCTACTCGATTGAGCAATGCATATTCAAAATATGAAGAAAAAAATCAACGGTATAAAAAAGTTACTTCATATTTGCTGATGGCTTTTTTATGCCTGTGAGCTATTGAGATTGTGAGCGAGTACGATTAATCCATTTACATACCGATTGTGAAGAAATTCAGCATAAACACAACAACTTTTTTGCAAAATTAAATGAACGATCGTCAATGTTGGTGACTAGTCGTCAAGTAGGCCCAATTTATTCAATGAACAATTACGCAAAATCTATCAATCAAACCTACATTTAGGAACTTGAGAGGTTAGGCTACCGGGAAAATGATGAAAAGTCGTTTGTCGCTTGAGGCAACTTAAATTGAAGAGGAAGGTCCAATATATGGTGCAGGAATCGCGGAGTGAAGGTAAACTTATGATTACGACGATAGAGCTGCTAGTAAAACTTTCAACGGGTTTTTATCGCAACTATTGAACTAATGAACGGATTGACTTGAAATTTGATACACTTGTTTCAGTGTAATAGTAGTTCGGTCGCGAGCGCCGTTATTCTTCTTAACAATTTTTCATTAGTTATCAACAATAATAATGTAACGTTGGGCGAAAAATCTTTTAAAAAATCATATTTTTTCAAATTCTTGAAACACGATATCAATAAAAACTCAGTCAAGTCTTAGCCAATATTATCTATTTTAAGGAAAAACTGTTTTTTTTTTTAATTTAGATCAACGGAGTGGCCAAAATCAAGTACACCGTGGAGCCTTTTTCGTTTAAAGCGATTTTACGAGATGGCTTATAACCTTTTTGATTATTAATATTTTTTATGGAATTTGGTACACAACTATGTTAACGGGTCTTCTCACTTTAGATGCTAGAAACGGCTATTTTCATGACTTTTTTTGATAGGTTTATATTATAGATATTGATATAAAAGTGGTTACACTCAATAAATACACTTTCGAAATACATTTTTTTTAAAGTTATGTATTTATGTAACCCAAACAAACTTTAAAAGCGTTTTTCTCGAAACAACGATTTTCGACGGCTTGCTGATAAAATCTTCGAAACTACTGGATCGATTCTTATGAAATTTTAACCACATATTCTTTACAACTATAGCTATAGCTCATATCAATGATTTGTTTAAATTTTAATATTTACTATTTGTTATGGCCAAGAACGGTGAAAAAAAAGTTTTTTTTTGTTTTTTCGAAAAATGTCCGCCATTTTGTTATTTTTGCATATCAATGATTTGTTTAAATTTTAATATTAACTATTTGTTATGGCCAAGAACGGTGAAAAAAAAACAGTTTTTTTTTGTTTTCTCGAAAAATGTCCGCCATTTTGTTATTTTTGCATATATAAAAAATCGTATGATATGCGCTATAGCCATTAATATACTGAATCTAAAACCGTTTGATTTTTTTGTTTCGGATGATCCATCTCCGAGATTTCAACAACAGCACAGACCTACAGTTTTTTAGGGAATTTTTTCAACTACCATTTTTCTCTATAAATAGTGACTTAAATAAATAAATAAAAAAATTTGATGTATTTCGAAAGTGTATTTATTAAGTGTAACAACTTTTATATCAATATCTATAATATAAACCTATTTTAAAAAGTCATGAAAATAGCCTTTTTAGCGTCTATGAGCTTTACTGAGAAGACCCCTTAACCCTTACTTGCCACTGTGGGGTTCAAAACAACCCCACGACTTTTTTCTTATGCGAAAATGTATTGATGATGTGTATTCTACAGAAGTATGGCAAGTAAGGGTTAATGTACATACAAATAAATATCCAAGCAATTTTAAAATCATCTTACTTGTTCCTTCAAAAGAATTTTTTTTTAAACCCCTGATTTTCGCGTCCACACAGTAGCCTAACTTCTTATGGAAACAAAAAGAAGGACCCGCCATTCTTTTTTGTTCAAGATAAAAAGCGAACGTTTCTCATTTTCTACATCTGTCGAGTGAGAAAGAAAAATTGTTCGGGCATGATGAAAAGTTTTTTTTCGCAACTGTTCGTTGCATTCGGAAAATGACCTGGCGAGCATATCGCAAATGCAGGGATAACTGTACCAATTGCTGGCCGATAATTCATTGAGTTAATCGGATAATAATGAAGGTGAGAAAATAACGGCGGTAAGGTGTAAAAGATATCGCATTGCGTACCTGTAATGAGAACCATAGCTTGGTGAGGCGTAATTGGCCGGACTGGCGGGATTCCAAGCTCCGTCCGGACTCGGACCCTTCGGCGCGCGGGCGTTAGCGTCAGCGAGAGCAGCGAGATGGGCGGATTTGAGTTGAGCTACTTCCGGTGTATCGACGACTCGACCATCCGCTCCAAGTGGCGCAGCGCCACCGTAGCCCGTCGGTGCACCGTAACCCGGTCCGCCGTACCATTGCGGCTCTGCCAGAGCCGTGGCAATTATGGCCGACAAGAAAATCTAACATATGCGGAAAAACATCAAAAGCGTCAATATATTCTTCATCCAACCGCGACGAAATTCTCTACAAGACTTTAATTTATTCGGTTTTATTAAGGAGTTATATACAGTTAGAATTTTCGAAAAATCGTCTTTTTATTTTTTTTTTCGTAATATACATATATTTAAGTACACACACAGAAAATTTCTTGTCAATCCGGCGAATATTCTCGAAGTTACACGCACATTCGTAATGACGTGTCAGAGCGTTCGAAAGTGCTTTTGAAACTCTAAACGCGTTTTTCTCAAGACTGTGTTTTTGAAGTCAGCGAGCAAGATTTCTCAGAAACGGCTGAACCGATTTTTAGTAATTAATCGAAGGTTTTTTCTCACCGATAAATATTTTCCATTTTATAAACAATTTAAAGTCGACATTTTTGTCAAAAATCGATTTTTATTTTATTTTATATGCCGCCATTTTGTCAAAAAATATCATTTTTCTTATTCCTTCGATCAATTACAAGATAATCCATTATATTAACGAAATATTTTTAGTTTTTTCATTTCAGATGATCCAGTCCAGAGATATCGTGCTCACCGCAAGAGGCCTTTTTAGAGGTGCTCCAGGAGATCAGCTATAGCAGCTTTCAAAATAATTATTTTTTCAAATAAAAAATGTTAAAATACAGTTAAAAGTTACCATAATATGTGTACAAATTTTTACGTTAATAAATTTGAAGGTCTTCTCGAGAAAAATTGTTGAAAAATCGATCTTTTTGGGCTTCCTGACGGTATATAACCCCTTAAAAGGTAACACCACCGTAAACGTCTAAAATTGAGCGATTTTTCGACTTTTTTGGTTGGGTGGAAGGACAAGTAAAAAGTTAATAATATTCAAGGATGTTATTATTCATGTATTCAAGTGAACAAAAAAAATTATTTTAAAAAAGTAAACAAAATGATGACGCTGGAGCTATTCTCGCGAAGTATGTTGAATCTGAGACGCCCTGCGGCACGCAGTATAACTGAGGCAAATTTAAATGGGGAAGAAAGTTGAAAAATTCCTATTTTTTACATGAGTGTAGCTAGAGAAATACGTAGGGTATTTTGAAAATATTCATTTTTATGTGATTGGCAAGCATTTAAAGTGAAAACTCAATTTTCGACAGAAAAAAAGGACAATCATTTGTTAATAAATAATGTTATAATTAACTCATAAAAAAGGTTAATGTTATAATAATCTCATAAATCCCATAAGGATTTCTCCTCGGGATGTTATTTTAAAGATGTGCTCAAAATTTGGAGTGAATAGAATAAATTGTGTTGAAGTTATGCTGTGTGCGGTTTTGAAAAATTGTGTTTAGCTAATAAAAAAAATCATTTTTCTAAATTCTACAGTGGTGTTACCCCTTAAGTTATTCGGTTTCTGTTTTTCCACAATTGAGATCTACTGCTTTTATGCTCCAAAAAATTCCTACATTTATTACGAATCACATGAATTTAACATCTTCATTTTTATTAATTAATTAGATGTAATCAATTTTAGTTTCATACAATATAGCTTTACATTACGCTTACGGGTTACATCTAGCGCGTGGCCGGAAAAAAGAGGAATTTTCGTTTTTTTCTGGAAACACGTCTGTTAGTTTGCAATTTTTTTACCTTGCAGAGTTTTAAGTATCGTTTGCTATTTTGGGTTGAAAAACATTTATAAATATGATAGATACTATGGTATGTGCGGACCGCTGTTTGAAAAACGTCCTTCACGGTGTCGACTGCTGCTCGGAAAGAAATCAACGGAAACGCAGCCGAAGAATTTATCAAAATACTAATTTTTGAGAAAATGGCCGCAGTCCAAGGTGAAAGTATTGATTTTCGGTGAAAAACGCTCTATTTTCGTTCATAAAAAAAAAACTATGCATCGAAAAAAACGTCTTTGTTCAAGCAGTGCTTTTTGATATGTAAAAAAACTTGTCAAATTTGAAGTAGATAAGTGCAGTAATTTTTTAGATACCATCGTCACCGATTATGAAAGTCATTTTGTGAAAAACACGTTTAAAATTTACCGGATGCATTTTGTCGGTTCGCGAAACTACTTATAGACGCCCTAACCCCCCCCCCCCCCCCCCCCCCATTTTGGACCTAGCGACTGGAAATTTTCAGAGAATATTTTTGAAATCTCATATCATAAGAAACCGCCGAAAACCAAAATCGATATTTTCAAAAATGTCAACTAGGTGTGAGCCCTTAATGTCAAAAGTAATTTTTTTCCCAGCCGTAATTCGAAACCACCCACGCATTCTTACTCGACGACTTCACCTTTCGCCTTTCTTAATTACTTCTTATTTCATGTATCATATACTAGTACCAGAATGATTTTTTAAACGCGAATTAAAACGTTGTTTTCATTCAACTTCATTTACCAAAATCGTCAGATCTCACGATCACTTTGTTTAAACTAATGCGTAGGGCGTTCACCCAACTTAAAAGAAATCTCAAGTGACATGTAATGTTATATTGTAGAATTGAATGAAGTTGACTTTTGCAGTGTCGGAACGCTATGAATTTTCATTTAATTTCCCATATATTTATTTGCAGTTTCATGCTAAAAAAATAACTCAACCATCTGTCTCCAAAAAAAGGATTGAAAATCTAAAAAAAGGATTTTAACGATAGTGAAAAAAATCAATAAATAAAGAGTTGCAAAAAGTCTGTTCATCTTCTTCCAAGAATGTTAACTTTTCGACCCTTCATCATTGGAAGCAACATCCTCACCGAGTCAAACCGCAGACTGGATAATTTTTTTTTTAATTCGGCCTAACATCAAACAGGAAACATCCCCCCCCGTGGGGATCGCTATATCGATGTTTTCTTTCAAAACCAATCGTTTAACAAAACCCAAGCAATTTTTAAATTTTCTATAACTTGTGACGATTTCGCCAGTGATGCAATAGGAAGGGTCCTACCCTAAAAATTTGTTGAACTGACCATGACGTGTGCGACGTGAGCGCCGGAAATGGCTATCACAAAGCAATATGGCACCGAAAAAAGCGACGAGACAACGTGCAGTTATACTTTTTCAGGTGTAACTCACGGTTCTGATCATCGCGGTGGTGAATGAGAATTGGATTATCCTTGACGTTTCGTTGACGTATGGCCGTGCTGTCGATGCTGATCTTCCGGTGCAACGAGTCTGCATGACTTCTAGTTGCAAGATACGTCCAATTTATAGAGATTCGCTGCACAATCAGATAGAGAGAGAGAGAGGCTCTGGGCGTCCCCACCCCTTTGAATGGAGCTTAACAAGAAGCGGGAACAACGCGACACACCCAAGAAAATGCTCTTTTCCTATGTCTATAAAGCTACTCTTTCATATATATATATATATATATATATATATATATATATATATATATATATATATATATATATACACATATATATATATATTATAGAGCCCTACCCCGTAACATTTAACGCGCCTCCACTACCCGCACACTCCACGAGCTCACATTGTCCACGGCGTTCCGCGACATATATATAGTATACGGAACTTGGCATTGCGTATGCGTGTGCACAACTTTGCACTTCGATCCCCAGGCGCGTGCCTGATCATTCCCACTTGCAATCGCGTATCCTGTGTGGCACGACCACGTCGACGAAAGGGGATTATCTATCCGTCACGAGTCCAAAGACTCACCCGGGGCGTTCATTAGCATTGACATTTCGACGAGAAATTCCAGCAAGCATATGCTCATTTTCATGCACCAAATCACGTTGATGAAATTGCTACACGATGTCGCTGAAAACTTGAGAGGAAAATAATGATAAGCCGCGGCTGCGAGACGATTCGGTCTTACGACAAAGTATTCGTTCGAGGCACATATTGCGCTGAAGATTTAAAGTTTAGGTATGGTTCCGACAACACCCCGCCGGTCGAGCTGGAATTTTGCACAAACTTTCCTTTTAATGTGTTGAGACAACCCCTTAAGGGATTTTCGGCAACGCGCAATAGTTTTTGGGTTTGGGTTTGTTTCGGTTTGTTTCAGTACTTTTGTTTGGATAAAACGGAGAGCGCGATGACATATTGGAAATTCCACGCATTTCACCTAGCCCGTGATCCCGACCATTTTTGGATTTTCTGATTTTTGTTGTAAAATTGTACCCCATAAAGGAATGTCCACACTAATTTTTAGATTTTTATCTCTTCTCTTTTAGGAGTTATAATTTTCAAAAAATGTCGATTTCGGAAGTTTTGGAAACGTTTAGACGCTGATAACTCCTGAAGTAATTGAGATATCGACAAATGACACTGTATAATTTTTTTCATTGTGGAGCATACTTCCCTTAGAAAATACGAAAAAAATTATCAAATTTCAATTTCAAAGTTTTTTTTGCTTCTAAATTGAACACTATTTTTTTTTAAATGATGACCTCTTTTATTTGTTTAAAAAATTCTCGAAAATAGAGTGACCCATTCTATGATTTTTTAGACTAGTCTCATCGAGAGCCTATTTTTCCTCCTATTTTTTTCGAATTAATCATATTTTTTAGAAGATTTTAATTATTTTAATCTCCAATAATGCTATTAACGATTTGGCGATTTCCAATTCAGCTTCGACAGGCCTGACACGATTTATTTTTTATTTGTGCTGAATTTAGAGAAAAAAAATTATTCTGAATTGACAAAAAATCGTTACATTCAGCACAAATAAAAAACAAACGGTTTCAGACCTGTCGAAGCCGAATTGGAAATCACAAAATCATTAATAGCATTATTGCACATTAAAATGATAAAAATCTTCTAAGAAAAAAATGATTGGCTCGAAAAAAAATTGAAGGAAAAGTGAGCCCACGATGCGACTGGTCTTAAAAATCATAGAATGGATCACTCTACTTTAGAGAATTTTTTGAAAAAAATTAAAAAAGGCAATCATCGTTTAAAAAAATAGCTTTCACTTCAGAAGGAAAAAAACGTTGACATTGATGATTGATAATATTTTTCATATTTTTTAACGGAAGTATGGTTCAAAATGAAAAAAGAATATATAGTGACATTTGTTGATATCTCAATTAGTTCAGGAGTTATCAGCATTAAAACGTTTCCAAAACTTCCGAAGAGATAAAAATCTTCAAATTGGTGTGGATATTCCTTTCATGGGGTAGAATTTTACAAAAAAAATCAGAAAACCCAAAAATGATCGGGTTCGCCCCGTGACCCCGATCATTTTTGTGGTGAAATAGGTGAAATAGCGTGGAATTTCCCATATATTATAGGTATGAACGGAGACGCAGCAGATATAGATATAGTCGGCGCGCATAAAAAAAACTCAAGAATTCAACATCTCGCAAACTATTGCGGGTCGCCAAAAATCCCTTTAGGGGTTGCGTTAAAATATTAAAAGGAAGGTTTGTGCAAAATGTCAGCTCGATCAAAGGGGGAGAAGTTCTCGGAACCTTATCCAAAAGTTTTATTTTGCTGGGAGAGTTTGTCGCTGTGCCAAATAAATGCAAATAAATTTCGACGGGACGAAAAGCGAGTAGCCTTCTTGTAAATTTCTCTTGGCGGTGCTCAATACATTACAGTGGCTTCCAAAAAATTGGAGAAGATTTCGGTGTTGGAGTTTGTTTGGGTTTGTGTGGCATTATTGGAATGTGTCGAAGATTCGTTTTTTATTTTCTGTATTCTCGATTTTTATCATTACCTGAGAACTTACGCAGATTTAGGTCGTAGATCACTGATGAGGATCGTATAATTTTTTGAATGATTTTCGTAGCTGTAATCTGCCAAAAAATGAGCAATGCAAGAAAAAATTCATTACCATTCCATTCCAAGACTGCAAACTTCAACATCATCGAAAGTTTCGGAATTTATTGAAAATAAACTACCTATGCAATCATTTCAATTTTCGGTACAGCATTAGTGTTCATATTCATAAACATTTTCGGAAAATTTGAAGAAAAAGTATGAATAATTAGAAAAATTAGCATCCACCGTAACTAACGATCTTTATCTGAAAGGAAATCCTCGACCCAATCGCAACGCTTACTAATTGAAGATCAACATTTTGGAACAATTATTTGCAGGGATGGTTAATACTTTGAGGACGAGAAAACCATCGAGCTCTGTCTTGGTCAACGATGTGCAATTTGGTATTTTGCTACAAACTTGTAAACTAGTAGTTCGCCCCGAACTGAGACCTCTCGATGTTCCGTTTTTACCCGACTACCAAAAAAGAAGGGAGGATGTATGTGTATTTTACGTACGTTCATATGTTTCCCACATATCTCATGAACTACTTAACGTACTTTGAGAAGAAAGGTGGCAGTCGATGCATCTTCACTCCGAGTGCCCTCTATCTATCTACATCTATGAAAGGGCATGTCCTGACTGACTGACTGACAGACCAACGCACAGCCCAGACCACTGAAAATGGAAACGTAAAATTTTCCCGGGAAAAAAAGTTCATGTCTAAGTGCATATGTTCATATATGTTTCACATATTGTCATATATGTATCAGATATATTCATATCTGACATGTTACAGTATCATATATGATTAGGTCTGATCATGTTCCACATCATAGGTATATGCATATATAAGATCATATCTGATCAAATACGGTATCTGGCCTGACCATATATGAACTCATATCTGTTTATATCTGGCTAAGTACCAAGGCGAGTTGGTACCATAAATTCGTATCTGAACATACATGATGTGATGTGTGAACGTATCTGTTCGTATAAGATCATATCCGATCAAATACGGTATCAGACTCTGCTATATAAATCTCATATATGTTTTTATCTGGTCAGGTACCAAGGCGAGTTGGCAGCGTGAAACCATATCTGAACATATTTGATGTGATATATGAGCAGGTACGTTCATATAAAATTTTATCCCATCAGATACCAAACCTGGAAAATATACGAATTCTTATACACTCATACCTTATCGTATATGCAGTTCAGTTGTTCACACATGAAAACGTCTAACAAGGAGACGGCACGACCGTGGGGTCGGGGATTTGGCCGAATTTTTTTGTGGTGAAAGAGGCTAAATCCCCGACCCCACGGTCGTGCCGTCTCCTTGTATGTAAATATATGAAACGATATATGAGGATATGAGACGATATCCGATCAGATACGGCACCTCACCTGACTGTATTATATGGGATCATGTGAGTTACTATAATATCGTTAATTATTAACACGTCAAGTGATGACGTGTTAATAACCCCGCTCTATATATGTAAACATTTTAATATCTTCAGGACTGCTCTAATAAGGTTTGCTCTGTTTCAACCGGGTAAGATTTGCTCCGATATAGTCGGAGTTATACCTGCTCTGATAGTTCAGATAAACTATGATTCTATCATATGGGCTATTGT
The DNA here is from genome assembly GCA_944452715.1 of Ophion slaviceki. Lineage (NCBI taxonomy): Eukaryota > Metazoa > Arthropoda > Insecta > Hymenoptera > Ichneumonidae > Ophion > Ophion slaviceki. The sequence goes on along the minus strand of OX101785.1, from coordinate 30,465,036 downwards.
TCATAGATATCCAGGTCTACTGGGATCCACGGTATTTTAGTCTTCTACATTCAGATCTGGTCCGGTACGATCAGATCTGTCTGACATGATCAGATTTGATCTAATAAAATTAGATCTGTCTGCCATGATCAGATCTGGCCTAATAAAATCAGATTTGCCTGACATGATCAGATCTGGCCCAATAAAATCAGATCTGGTCCAACAAGATCAGATCTTGTCTGGGGATTGGATCTGGTCAGACCTGCGGCGATATGAACGGATCTGCTCACAAAATTATAAAAATGGCTCTGATATGATCATACATGCTGAGATATAAGCATACATGATCTGTCATGACACTACATGATCAGATATGGCAATTTTTCTTGTCTGATCATATCTGATTTTACAGATATGATTCAGATACATTCAGATTTATCAGATATGAACTTTTTTCCCCGGGTTGACAATAGTTTCTTTTTATGATGTAAACACCCACTAAGAAAGGAATCTGTGATATTCAACCCCTAGAGGGGTAAAAGGGGTTGTTACTACCCTTCTAGGGTAGTAAAATACTACCAAAAAAGAAGAGAGGATGTATATGTATCTTACGTACGTTCATGTGTTTCCCTCATATCTCATAAACTACTTATGTTTTTATTATGTATTATTGTTATGTTTATTATATAAACTAATATTGTTTTCATTATATTTTTGTTTTTTTTTTTCTTCACACTATTCCACTTGCAGGATGGCCCAATCTTCTCTCTTCATCGATTCTCGACTGTAAGGCTTTCATTTTTAAGCACATCCAAACATCACCGTATAAACCTCTCGACCAATTAGGCTTATTATCCGAACTTAACAATTGTAGTTGCATGAATTACTTGCCTACTAAATTATACATATAATAATACCATACTATAATACAATACTATTATAAAATCGAAAGTGACTCTATCTTTCTGTGTGTCTGTCTCTTACATTTTTAGTTGACGGAAATCTCACTTCGCTCGGTCTCAATCCCCGAACTGATACCTTGCAACCCTTATATTTTTACAACCCCTTGACCGATTTCACTCATATTCGAACTTAAACATTGTATTAGCATGAACTACTTGCCTACAAAATTTCTTGAAGTTCGGATCAACGGTAGGCAAGTTATCGTCGAACAAAGATGCAAACATACGAACGCCGATTCGTTCCAGTAGATTGTGAGACCTCGCTTCGCTCGGTCATTGAGACCTCGTTTCACTCGGTGAATTAGATCCCTATGCCACTGAATTGTCAAGAGTATCGCTTTTTTAAATTAGTTTTTGTGAATTCAGGTCGAAACCTTTTAAAAATTGTTCGCTTGAAAAATTCAGACATCTATATCGCGGTAAGTCACGTGACAGATCTACGGTCCACTTTTGCTTTAGGGTGGAAAATTAACATCGATCGCCCGCTGAGTCCAGCAAAAGAGACGAACACCCAGCACGTTTTAGCGTAGAACATGAATTTTTGACTGAAGGTAGATGGTTGTATACTGAAAGTAACCCCAATAAAATGTTGCCCGTCAACTCGCCCCAACCGTAAGAAATAGGGGTTGAAACTTGAAAATCGCCGTATCTCGATAATTAATAGCCCGATCAAACAATGTTGTTTCGAATAATAGAATACGTATAAAGTTATCTGACGTCCACTCCCCTATCTTTGAAAATAGCGGCACAAAAAGACGAGAGCACCACTGACCCAGCCAAAGGACGCAGCTATGTGTCTACTCCGCGCGCATACGCATCAACCCCGAATTTTCGAATCGTTTTTGTCCCGCTATTTTTAAAGATAGGGGGTTCGACGTCAGATAACTCTATACGAATTTTATTATTTCAAAAAACTTTTGTTTGAAACCTTTTCTGATTCGGCTATTAATTATCGAGATACGGCGACTTTTAAGTTTTCAACCCCTTTTTCTTAGGGTTGGGGCGAGTTGAGAGGCAAAATTTTCTTGGGGTTACTTTCAGTATACAACTATTTACCTTCAGTCAAAAAGTGATATTCTACGCTAAAAAGTGCTGGGTTTTCGTCTCTTTTACTGAACTAGCTATCGAGAGCACCGCAATGCATCTTTTTATGCATGGTAAATAATGAACTACTTGCATTCACGCAATAACGCAGACCGGAACCGTTATTCGCGTTGGAAATAATTGCATTTGATCGTACGTGTCCCTCGAAGCCGTTAGACCACTTCCCACGTGCGCGCGGGCGATCGACCTTGGGGGATTATAGCAGGAAAACCGGAGTAACGATCGAAGCGCCCGACAGAAAAATGATAAGTGATCGTGATCTAGTGAGGAAACGCAATGCATAAACAGATGCATGATCGTGCACTCTCGATCTCGTACCACGGAGAGTATCGCATTCCCGAGCGCAAAACCAGAAAAATTGACCTCAGATTCTGCTCCATTCGTGAACTGTATAACATTGAAGTTTACATAGTCGAAGTGCAACGATAATTCTGTTGAATTTTAATTATTTTAATTGGGGAACATATTTATTTGGCGATTTGAGTTGTAGATCTAATAGGGTTCTGTAAAACGCTTACGTGATTTTCGTAACCTAAATCAAACGATAAAAAATTCGGACAGTTGGAAAAAATAAATTTTTATTGTATTCTAACAATGCAAGCTTAAAAACCAATTAACGACAGATATGTAAGAGCCTCTCAACCTTCGTTTTCCGAAAATCAGAATAAAGTTGGAGAGAATAAGGTATTTGACTGTTGGACGGAAATCATCTAAAATGGTTAATTATTTTATATTATGCTCACAATATTTTTTTATCTTCGTGAATGTCAGTATTTACGATATAAATCGGTAATTCAATTTAAATATTCAACCAGACCGCCAATACGCTTCCGCTGTCAGATATGTAGTCACGTGACGCCTGTGACGTTACATGCCAATAAACAAGGTGAAGGACCTATATCACCGCTGAGTTGTCGCACAGCAAACCTTCCTCTTCATTCTTATTTAAGGGCTGACATACACCTGGGCAGGTCAAAAAGATCGATTTTTCAAAAAGGGGCTCATTCGATAGTACTGTCCTTTGAGTCTCTACCCTCAAAAATTCATGAGCGACGACTAAAGGTTGGGGCGCAGGCAGACGCGCTGCGACGAGGGCTTCAAAAGAAGGAAGAACGTGGTTGACACAGCAACAAAAAAAAGATCTAATGGAAGTGTCAACATCTAAGGAAGATCCGTCATATGGCCCAGGAATCGACGATTTCATGTAAGTTAAAAATAAACCAGTTATTTTAGTTTAAAGTGTACTGAAAATTTTAAACGCGTTTGACTCGAAACAATGTTTTCAAAATCGGTACCAGAAATATCTCCGCAACTACTGGACCGATCAGGATCATGTTTTGCACAGTTATGCTTCACACAATAACTTAGTACTTATCGACCATTTTTCGATACCTGGCATAGTTTTTTTCATCATAAGTACTGAACAATTTGGAGGCGAAAATCGCCTGTTTTATTTCAGTGACTGCCATTATCAGATTTTTTTTTAAATTCCGGCTCAATAAGGACTAGTTTTATCCATCTACTTTAAAAAACAAATATATATATATTTTGTTTTAATGGCAGAGGCACGTCAATAGAATTCAGTTTTATACACAAAACAATTCTTAAACATAATCATAATTATAGCCGTCTCAGGTGTATGTGAGCCCTTAGCCCTAGCATGCCACACTTATTTTTTGGGGAGATACTTGCCCCCATTCAGATTTTCAATCACTACTCTGAGTAAAATAGTCGTATTTCGATAACTTAAAAAAAATCGATAGCTGATAGTCGAGAAATCTGACTATGAAAAAATATTTGCTCTCGAGAAAAGCGAAAAAAAGTTGATTTTACGTTTTTTGTTCTGGTTTCTCAGACCCCAGTGGCGCATGCGAGGCTTGAAAGTTAATAATATGGCAACAATCATTAGAAATAACTACGAATGAACAGACAAAGCACGGAAATACACTCGAATAAACTAGAAAATCACATTTTTCGATAAAATGATAGAAAATCCTTTTTAAACACTATATTCTTTTAGGATGACCAAAGGATGAAGCATATTTTTAATATAGTCAAATACCCTATTTAGAGCCGGAAATTTTAAGAATGAGGGGCCGAAGGAAAATTAATTCGGGATGAGTAATTTTTATTTATCATCAGAACAAAACAACCTTCCTCTATGAGAAGGCAAAGACTAATTAGATTAATGTACACAACAGTTATTAAAATGGTTGAAACGAATACCCTAGTCTATCGACGAGTATAGCCCAATTAATAAACGAGGCTGGGAGTACTCGACCGAGTGGATTGTCTCGGTCGAGTACTCGCGTGTCAATTAGCTTCATCAGACTACACTTTTACAGTCGGTCGATGAAATCATCGCCTGATAAGTAATTACCCGAAAAAAAAGATATACCGCACTGTGGTTCATACGGTCGTCAATGCGCTGACTGTTCGGTGATGTGTCATAAAAATAATTTTACGCACTATCCGAGAATGATCGAATGGCAAAAAATATGCACCTGTTGCATTGGAAATTCAGCAATATACATATTATATGGTTTAAATTCGCATCGTTTGAACGCAACGTAAATTCTTTCCAATTTCTTATTTCCATCATTATCCAAAATCATATTTTGCAAATTTGTTCTAGACCGCTAAATAAAAATCCTAAAAAATGGTTGTGTGATTTTCGTGCCTAAAATCCCAAGGTGCCTAAGAAAATTAAGGCAATGAAAAGAAAATCATTTTAGTTGCATTCCAACGATGCAAACTTCAATATCATTGCATATCCCCTCTCTCTCTCTCTCTTTCCCCCTTGCCCGTTTCTCTGCCGCCCCCTCTTATGGCAGCCATTAGATTGATCAGTGATAGTGAACAATAAAAATTATACATTGACAGATCCGCAAGAGCAACGAGCAAGAAATTCCCTGTATTTACTGCTGATTCGATGTGTCGACGATTTCGTAATGCTTTAACACGGGCGACTGTCCTATTGATGTTGTGTTGGCAAAATGCTCCGTAACCTGCGTCCTGGTTGAGCGCAACACCGACCATGTCGCACGTTGCACTCTGCTCTTGCGCCGCATATATGCGCATTGCAAGCATTTTCTATATTACAATACGGTAAACGCAGACGCTCGAAGTTGTTCTCGTTGTCACGACGCCCTGCTCCATATGTTATATTTACACACATACATCCGCAAGACAGTGATGGGCATAACTAAATTACATTGCAATGTGATTATTAATCGGGTTACAACATGATTCAATTACAGTGTAATATCATTGAATTGTATTTAATCACATTGTAATTAAATTAATCAGTACATATTATGTAATCTGTTATAATTGTTTAATTACAAAGTAATCTGATTAGAATGTATTAAAATACTTTGTAATCTAAGTACGTTGTTATTATTTATGGCATAATTCAGAAAAAAATATCATCTTAACCTCTAAAGTTAGATCAAGTGTGGTGTGTGCGCGACTGTCAACTTTAGAAACACAACTTTTGTGCCTGATAGAAACGCAAACAACGCACACTACTGTAACGTGCAATTACACGAAGTACCACATGTAAGGTCCACCCGCGCATGTGAATTACAAAAACTGTAACTCGGATTTTTGTAGCACGCCCATTACATTATTCGAATTCATATGTAATCGATTGATTTGTATCAGATTAACTTTCAATTAAATTACGCAGTAATTAATTACACTTGGTATATGTGGTAACTAGTTACTTCAGTAATCTGTTACAAAGTAATTTAATTATCAATTACAGTAGTAATCGTAATTGTTAATTGTTAATTTTATTACTTTTTGCCCATCTTTGCCGCAAGGGAACTCAGCGGTCTAGCTCTGATTGAATTCGGCAGTTATGTCTGTACAACTGGATAGGGTTTTATTTTTATTTTTCTAGCAACCGATAGTAGTGGAAGCAGCGTTGGCGAAGGCCAGTACTCGGATGGGTGACTCCTTAGACGCGCACTTGACACTGACTACCGAATGGGGCAAGGTTTCATACCGTTTCTGATGGTAACGGTACTGAAGCTCGGTAAAATATAGCCACCTGTACCGGCACAGGTTTTGCGCAGTTTCCCTTGTGCACAAACAACGCCGTAATAGTGCAACTGGAAAGCGTGGCAGTGGCCAACGCTCTGAATGTCTCTAGGCAGCTGGAAATGGCGAAACGACACGTACGGCTTTATACATACGTTTGAAAAAAATTATCTTGTTTTAATTGGCTTAGGGCGGTCATCCTATCCCAGCTAACCAAGTATCGGAAATGTACCGCTCATGTGGAGAGGGCCGTACCGCTACTGTTGCCACCTCGTACCGGTACGCCGTACGGTTCGCTGTACCGCCAATGTGCTAGTACGGTACCGGTACAGTATCGCCACCGTGGAGCCACCGTGCACTGCAGTACGGTGTAACTCCACGGTAGCGATACCGTGGAGGTACGACTACGCTGGTATCCTGTACCCGTACATTACCGGTACTGTGGGATACGGCGTACTCCACATTTGCGATACGCTGTACTAAAGGTACGCTTGGTTAACTGGGATGTGACAGGTCCAAAAAATCAGAAAATTTTTTTGCACCCATTGCAAAGAAATGTGTGCGTTTTATATGGAACCGGAATAGCAGACTAATGTTGAGTCAACATTTTCTTTGTGTGAATCGTACTTGAACTTTTAAACGCGTTTTTTTCAAAACTTTTTTTTATATTGCCTTGCATGATATCTCACAAGCTATTGAACGGATTTTGCTCAAATGTTTATCGTTCAGTCGGCGCATCTATAGTTCTCACCCGAACTACAATATTTTTTATATCTGCCACAGTTTATTCTAAGCTGAAAAGTCGAAGAAAAATGACGAAACATGCAACTTTTAAAACCGTGCCAAAAATGCAATATTCGATATTTTTACTTTACACTAGTACCGGCGATAGCCTCAGGTCTGCAAATTAAAATGCCGTCTGATTTTTTTCATTTCAGATGAGCAAAACCTCCGGAATTATGGCAGACGTCAATCAACTTTTCTTACACATGAGTGTCTTCCGAACGATGTAAAGTCGATTCAACTCGTTATTTTTGTTTGATAAAATTCTGAGGGACTGTAAAAATGTTAATAAATGTGTGGTAAAAATTCAAAGAAAAAGTGTTTTAATGGATCATTTTAAAAAATTTAAAAAAAGCGAAAAAATATAGCTGTCACATGGGGTGAGTCCGCTCAATCATGCTTAAACATCCCAAGTTGATCAACAAGTTTCGAAGATTGAAAAGAAAGGATACATGATTGCACAGGCTTCAATTTGGGGTTATAAATCCGTTTACTATATCAAAATCCTACTGATTGGTCCAGACCACTCATTGATTGTATCTATCGAAAATGGTTTGCATTGGAAAAGAAAACGGTAATTTATCACGTGTAAATCAAATGGAGAATAACAAAAACCTCATGAGTCACCTGTAAGAATTAACCTACAAGTTGCTCCTTTCACTAAATTCTTTTTTTCATTATCGAGTAATATTTTAAGGGGTGAGAGGCCGAATCGGGGAGTTTTTTTTGGCCAGTCTAATGCACATCCCAAGAATTATATGCTTGAAGTACAGGGTGCGCCAGAGAAACTTACTTATTTGAAAGGTCAATAAAAACAAAAGTACTTCAATTATTGTTTAAAATTTTTTTTTATTTGAGAATACAATATCCCAATTTTTTTTTCATGCAGTCTTGAAAATGACATCGGATAAATGGCGACCCCCATTGCGCATACACTGATGAAGTTGATTTTTGAAATTCGTATCCACTCTTTGCAGCATATCAATCGGTATGTTGGCAATGGCGTCGCGAATGTTGTTCTTGAGGTGTGCTATGGTCCGTGGTCGATCGACATAAACCAGAGATTTCAAATAACCCCATAAAAAGAAATCACATGGAGTCAAATCTGGAGAGCGTGCCGGCCATTGGAAATCGCCTCTGAGAGAGATGAGGCGGTCGGGGAAATGTTGTCGCAACAAATTCATTGAGTCTCGTGCTGTGTGTGCTGTGGCTCCATCTTGCTGAAACCACATGTTCCTAACGTTCATTTCTTCGAGTCTTGGAAGAAAAAATTCCTCGATCATGTTCCTGTAACGAGCTCCATTCACGGTAACTGCGCGTTCGTTTTCTTCAAAAAAATAAGGACCAATTATTCCCATTACCGACATCGCACACCAGACAGTAACTCGCTCACAATTAAGTGGCTTCTGGTGAAGCTCACGTGGATTTACACCACACCAATAACGCATGTTTTGCTTGTTGACGCAGCCGGAAATGTGGAAGTGAGCCTCGTCACTGAAAAAAACGACCGCGTCTTCAGGCAGGTTGTCAACCAGCATTTCACATGCATTTTGACGGGCAACAAAATCGCGTTCAGTTAATTCTTGCACAACAGCCAATTTATAGGGATGAAATTGAAGGTCTTCATGGAGAATTCGTCGAACAGTGGTGTCAGAAACTCCCATAGCAACTGCGTGTTTGCGAGCCGAACGCCGGGGAGAACGCACAACTGACTGCCTCACTCTTTCGACATTTTCCGGAGTTCTGATGGTCCGTTGAAGTCCATTTCTGGGTTTAGCGACACTTCCACACTCCCGAAATGAGTTAACCCACGACAGAATCGAATTACGGCCAGGAACGAGTCTGTGAGGAGGAATTTCAAAGCGAGCGCGGAAGGCACGTTGCGTAGCAAGAAGTGAGCGACCGTTAGAAAAGAAGCTCTCGACTGCGAAGGCCCGCTGCTCTCTAGACCAGAGCATGATGGCAACTGACTGGAGGGAGAAACAAACTTGGGAACTTCCCCCTCCAGATGCGCCCCCTCTCGCCCCTCTACCCGCCCAACTCACCGCGCGGGAATTTTTTCAAATAAGTAAGTTTCTCTGGCGCACCCTGTATAAACATCCCAAGAATCATATGGTTCGAAGAAAAATGGTTTGAAACATTAAACCCATTTTTCTTGAAACCATGTTTTCAAAATCGGGCGGGTTCGTAGCTCCTACAATTTTCAATCGATTGCCTTCAAATCGCAACTGTAGCTTCTTAGATAGATTTCATAGCGAAGTACGCACGATTTTTACTATCTATTAACAATTACGGTTTTTCTAAATATATTAGGGCCGTTTTTCTAATCGACAATGCGACTTTTTTCCATAATGGTGCTACATTTGCAAAAATCAATACTTGTAATAATCGTGAGTCTTTCGCTAGCAAAACTCATGTACATTACGAATCAAATTTATTTGTTATTTTAGGTGCACATGAGCATCTCCAACGAGTCCGCCCGTGGGCCTAAAAAAAGCTTGCCATTTTGTACCTTTTTGGAAAATAAAAAATCGGTTTGAATACCTACAGATATGTAAAATAAACATTTATCAAACCTTATTCTGGTGGCTTTATTAGTATTTTGTAATCCCAAAAAGGCCTAGTTTTTTTACCATCCAGAGGTGTATATGGCCTTAAAAAGTAAAAGGGATGACATCGTAAGAGCCTATAGGAACATTAGAAATTAAAAAATGTTTATAGTTTTGCATGAATTATATTTATAGTTTTATGTCTAGTGTATTAAGGGCTTACACCACTGTAAAGGTCTAAAATTAAGTGATATTTGGCGATTTTTTTTGGGTGGAAGGATAAGTAAGAGGATCATAATATTCGAAAATCTTATTAGTCATATCTTCAAGTGAACAAGCAAAAAATATTATATTACAAAATTATGCAAAATGGTGACGCTGGAGCCATTCTCGCAAGGCATGTTGAATATGAGACGCTCTGGGGCACGCATATTACTCGCAAATTTGAATTTGGAAAAAAAATCCTATCAATTTACATGATTATAGCTAGGGAAATACGTAGGGTATTTTGAAAATATCAATTTTGTGTAATTGGCAAGCATTTCAAGTAAAAACTCAATTTTCGACAGAAAAAAAGGACAATCATTTGTTAATAACTAATGTTATAATTGACTCATGGAAAATGCTTTACGTATTTCGCTTCAGAATGTTATTTTAAAAATGTGCTTGAAATTTGGAGTGAAAAGAATGACAATTGTTGAAGTTGTGCTGCGTGCCGTTTTGAAAAATTGTGTTTCGAGAAAAACGGTCGACGTCTTGCACACGGGCCAGCCACTGCCACCGCAGACTCACGCGGGCCTGCAAACCTTTGTTTTACAGGTACCGAACTTTTTCCCCTTATTCTAGATGGTTCAAAGCAGCTACAAACGAATTTTTTTAAATCTTTTTTAAAATTTTTTAGTGGCGTTACCGCTTAAGCATAATAAATTTTTATTCCGATGGCAATACGAAATTGGACTGATTCGAAACATTTAGAAAACTCATTTCACAATTCGTCAAAAGCTTTAACCCCCATAGCGCGGCTCTCAAAATCAAGATTCGAGTATCTCTTTTGACACGCGTCAAAATAAATGTTTGCAGTAGGTACCGAATTTTTTGGTGCGATGCAACGATAAAGTACAGATTCTTTCGACACCAATCGAAATTGCAGGAGAAGCACGGCATTGTGTAATAATTAATTTTCACTTGGATCAAAGTAAACACTATTTTCCATTCTTCAAGCCCTGAACGGAGAGAATCACTATCAGCCTGCTTTGCGAATTATGAATATAACTATGGTTTCTACTTTTTGAATGTGAAGTAAGAAATCGAAAAGCGTCCGATCTTTTTACGAAATCAATCCTTCGCTTCATCGCCTTAATTTTATCGTTTTTATTTGTATTGCATTCAACAAGGAATACCTCATGTTTGTACTGAATATACTGAGTAGCATATTATACAAGAGTCCAATGCGACACCAGTGATGCTTACGAAGTGCGAGACAAATTTTTCAATTCGATCGCATGTTCAATTTCCCCCAATCTGTTTCAGGAACAATTGGTGTATATGCGAAACGTAGGAACGATTCACGTAATATCTATTCATCAGATACCACAACACCAATCAATCAAAATGTTCCTTGAAACGCCTGCTACCATGCGGGGGCTATTCGACGAAACTTCGGTTTTCAAATGTCTCGTACGATCCGTAACGTGATACTTATTCGAAAAGCGAAATACTGAATTCTAGCAAACAATAGACAGAAATTCTATATCAATTCAACGTATCACATAAAATGGGTTATGACCTTTTCGTTGCTTCAAATCGATCTAAGAGACAATTGTAACCAATGCTCGTTCGTGAACATACATCTATTATATTCAAACATTTGTTCGGGACAGGGCACAGCGGGGGTTGATTTTTTTGTGAAGACGCATAGTTTATCATAATGAAATAGTATTTTTCATATTTTAAAAAAGACCAGGATCATTTTAATTTCATAAAAAAATAAACTATTGATTTTGTTTATTTTTTCAAATAAAATTAATTACATTTATTTATTGAGCTAATGCACACACACACACATCCATATACATAGTTTATTCAACAATTATGAATAATTTTATTAAAAATGAGAAAAAACATAAGTAGTTTATATTCAATTAAGGCGAAATATACACTACCGACCAAAGATTTTCGGACACTTCACAAATTCCAAAACTTTCATTCGCTAGATAATTGCCAAATGATGTTCGAATAATTTAATTAATTTCATTCATTATTTCACGAAGATACTATATAGCTCTGTATAATGAATTATATCATTCTAATATAGTTTGGCAACTATCCAAAGTCATCGAAAGTTTTGCGAGTGCCCGAAAACTTTTGGCCGGTAACATTTGACAGAAAAAAATAAGCAATTTTGAGAGATTTTTTAACCGAAGAAATAATAATTGTGCATATATCAAACTGATGATATACTTAAATAGTATATTTAAGTATACAACACTATTTTTTGAAATTCATTTATCATGAAAATGGCCGTGGTGTGGCGGAGTGTTGCAGGAAGATTACCGCGGGAGCTGTGCGAATCGGCGTGCAGTGTAGCTTCCTGTAGACTTTGATTTCTAGAAAAAATCATTTTTTTCACTTAGAACACGTATAGTTTTTTATTTGACAGCAATTAAAATGAATAAAATGCAAATTCAAGAGAATGGCACGCATTTACAAAAAATCAACATTTCACGCATCATTTCGGTAAAATGTGGATTAAGGGATTACGCCCACTTGCGATTTTGAAAAAATCGATTTTTTTTATTGCATTTTTTTGAAGTATAAGTATCCGGGCCCATACTTCTGTATGGGCCCGGAATAGATGACTCTATGTAAGTTTACAAAAAAAAATATTTTCTTCGTGTAAACTGAAATTGAAACTTTAAACGCGTTTTCCTCAAAATGGCATTTCTGAAGTCGGTGACCAAGATTACTCGAACACTAATGAACCGATCTTCTTGAAATTTTGCAGGCTTATTTAATACATAAAAATGTAGTCTTTTATCGTTCGATTTTTTTTCGAAAAAAATGACCGTTTTATAGCCAAAAAACGGCCGTTTTTTTTCGTTAAAATCGAACCATTAACTTTGACTGTCCGCCATTTTGTGAAAAATGAATATTTTTTAAAATCCTTCGATTAAAGACTAGTTTATACTTATATTTGACTAAATCCATCCGCATTTTTTTTTCAGATGATCCACTTCGCCGCAATGTTGGTCACCGCAAACCGTGTATATAAAAACATTATTTCATTGACGGACATTTGCCACTAAACAATGTAATATTTTTCAATAAAAAAAATTACTGAAAGTTCTTCAAGATGTGTTCTTTAAGATGGTATATTGATCGATTAAAAAAGTTTTGTAGTTTTCTTTAAAAAAATTCATGAAAAAGGCCATTTTTGCGCTACAAGTGGGTAACGTCTTAAAAAAATAGTTTTTTTCCACATTTTACCGAACGTAGTGTTGCCATAATGTTTTCTTATTATAGAGGACAATTATTTGTTAGGGACAATTATTCTGTCTAAATTTCAATGCTGACCCTGTGGAGTTAAAAGTTGCAAATTTTTAAACCCATTATTTCCCAATCTAAATAGTCGACTGGTCTGAAATTTCACTCAAACATGCATAATGATATAATTCGGTTAAAATTTGCACAAAATCTATAGAAATCGAGAGCGCGCGCTCGTTCTACCTTAAGGGATAACAACACTCTAGGAATTTTTAAAAATCGTTTTTTTTTTCTTAAAAAATACTTCGGGGTCATAAAAACAACATGCAACTGGTACTGTAGCGATTGTTTTTTAACGTTCAATTATCGATTTTGCCTCAGCACCTCGGACTTCTTTCAGGCGCCTCGTACAACTTTAAAAGCATTTTTCTCGAAACCACTTTTTTCAAACTGCGAAGACGGATTACTCGAACACCTTTGCATGGATCGATTTGAAATTTTGATAGTAGCTTCACAATTACATTCTCTATGGGAGTACGTAGCAATTTTTTTATTGAATGTAAACTTTTTTTTATTAACAATTTACTGCTTATTTTTGGACAAAAAATCCACTTATTTCTTTCAAAGTGAGCAATTTTTTCAAAATTTGATTAAAAAAATCCCTGCGTAGTCCTATTGCTAATAATATATAGATTATCATTTTTTTTGGTTTTTGTTCCAGGTCTTATACTTTACGAAAAAACTGTCCTCCCGTGAAGCTATTTGTAAAAAAACACGTTGTTCAGGATGGGCTCTGTCGCCGCCATTTTGTATGAAAATTATAATAAAATGTTTTTGTATACTTTAATATGTGTTAAATAAACCGTCTCAAAAGAAATCCTATTCCTTTGTTGATACTCCCAAAATAAATTGTCAAAGTTAGGCCTCATTTTCTGGCGCTAGAGTGGTGTTGTCCCTTCAAAAAATGCATTTTTTTGATCGTTGTAAATGTATATCACGCCTTAAACTTGCGTCCTTATCGTTATATGTGCGAAAAATCGATTAGATCATATACCAAATAAAAAGTATTGCAAACAAATTATTTCGATATACGCGTACGTCTACGGCAATGATTTCAGTTTTATTGTATGTCTAAAGGTCTAGAGGATTCGATTAGGAACGATTCGTCTTTATTGTACCATTCTGCTAAGAGTATGTGATTGGATTCAGAAAAAAGTTCATTGTGCCCCGCTCAGCACACCCGACGAATTTCATCGCATTCTCACTGCATTGGTACAATATATTTCGTAAGCAAAATGTCGATTGCGTCGGGTGGAGCGCCCGCACAAGAAGTACAAAAGACCGCTCGCCGCAGAATCTGGTGGAATTTAGATTCATTGTGAAATTTTTAGTACGTGTGAGAACACCGAGAAATTGTACAATTTCTTTTCTGCGTAGGCTCGGATTCCTGTCGTACAGCGTGAGCGCTTCGAGTAGCAAAACGGAATATCGATCTTGGTCACTCTTTTGGAACGAGCACCCGTAGGTTGATAGTTACTCCTCCCGTCGCTCAAAAACGATCGATCACTTTCCATAGCGTCAAAGCCATTTCGTAATACAAGGTCGTTGCGGTACCAAACAGATTCGTCTGAACGCACATGGAAAAACCGTTTCTCGAATAAATTAACCGATCCAATATAGATCGAAAATTAAAGTGCTTATGCAACAACGAATACTAGCAATTTTTTTTATAGCATTCATTCCGTCCGAAAATAATTTTTATTATTTTGATTTTATATTAGTATAAAGATTTTCTTTCGTAATTTTTTTATTCTCCATTCGTAAGTCTTTAAATCGACTGAAGCAGCAAGGCGTTTGTTTTATGCAATACACTCTCCAAATCGTACGAATGATAGTAATTTAATTAAACAATTAGAATCGCTGGTAATAAATTGTGTTATGGATAATTTAGCAAATTTTTCATAAGTAGACACTTAATTTATTGTATTTTATTTATGATATTTAAACCTCGATCCGTTACTGTGCCTATAACATTTTGTCCCTCCTGCAACGAAATTATGATTTATCCACTTAGCATGTCAAACGCTAAATCAAAGATCTAAATATATTTAAAACCAAATTTAAAAACATCATTGCGTAAAAACATATTGCCTGCATTTTCCAAGTCACATTTAGATGGAAAAAAAGAATTTGACTCAATGAAGGAAATAAATAATTGCCCAGTTGTCTTTTCGGCATGCTATTTTTCATTATAGCGCACCATTATTATGTCGTTTAAGTTTTCGTTTTACTTTTCCAAGCTACGAATTTTTCGCACGTTTGCAATTATTGGCTCCCATGGTGCCAAAATCGAACCAATTGAACACTCCCTTAGATGAAGCGTGAAGCAAGGGTTATCAAGACTGGGTCATCTGTTCGCCGATACTCGAAAAAAGTGCCGAGAGCCTTTTGCGTTAATCAGCAAATATATGAGCCTGGTTCTTTGACCCGGTGGATGTTGCTCTGTTTAAGGAGGTTGGAGCGGTCAAGTTGAGTCGAATGACGGCTTAAAAATTTTTTTTCAATGGACCTCAGAAAAGTGCATACGAGGCATAGATTTATTCTGCAGATGCGATTTTTTCTAAAGTATATAATTAAAGGATTAAATTATGCATTTTTATATTTTTAGTACGTAAATAAGAAAAGCTTTCGTGTTACTACCAACTTGAAGAAGTATAACATTATCGATGATTATTATGAAAAAACTGCGTCAGCGAATGTTTTATACCATTTAGAATGGATTTTTGAGTAATTTATAATTATGCCTATTTATATTTATGTCACGATATTATATATTATTGCCATTAATTAATATTTAGTGTTGCCGAAATACGGCAACTTCGCGGACATTGAGGTTGGCAGCAATGCTCTTCATTCGCCATTCAAGATTCGTAATCTTTCATCAAACCTCGATGGTTCAATATTGAATATTCATGATTTACGATAGACAAGATGGGTTTTTTTCTAAATGTTTACAAACGTTTAGTTTGCGTTACTCCGTTGTTAGAAATGATTGATCTGGGTGCTAAATAGCCAAAAAAATGACATCACCCATAGCATAAACTCGCCCACATAACCGCGCGTAAAATTATATACATTAAACTATTTGTCATCTCTGGTGTTTTGTGGTGATATTTTTTTATTCGTAAAGTCTCAGTATAGTCTAGAGAATATTATATATACATATTTTTCAATTTAATCTGGGATTGCGGCTAACGATCCATCCTCCTTAAGGATCTCCACTGCAAGACCTCGGAAACTGGAGTCACAACCCTTACCTTGCACTGAGTTTTGATGTGCCCTCATGCATGGTAACACGTCAACACGTAAGCGATTTTTTATAAAAAGAGTATCTCAAAATGACCTGACATTTTCAATTGCGCGCCATTTTTTTGTGACGAACACAGACTTCTAATCTTTAACAACTGGCATCATGAAGTATTGAGGTTAAGTCATGGAGAATTACACGGTCGAGCAACGCATAGAAATTGTGAAAATTCACTTTAAAAAATGGCGAAAATTTTGCAGGTACCGTTTGTAAAGCCCGCACGACTTTTGGTCATCATAACGCATCACCACACAACATTTTGGTGAATTTGATCACAAAATTTGAGGTTAGTGGTTCAATTCTGAGCGCGAAAAGCAGTGGGTGTCCTCATACGGGCCGGTCGAATGAAAACATAGCCGCAGTGAGTGCGAGTGTTGACGGAAGTCCTTCAACCTCGATTCGCCATCGTGCTAGCAATTGAACATTCAAGATGCTCTGTGCACCGAATTTTGACGAACGATCTGCATATGCATGATTCACAAGATCCAATTGACACAAGAACATGTGTGTGACATTGACATGTGTGTTCCACACGTAACCTCCATGTTTGTACCTTGTATTAAAATAGAAATATTCGTACTTTTCAAATAAATAATACGTTTTATTCAGGGGTCTTCTCATTTTAGACGCTAGAAAAGGCTATTTTTATGATTTTTTTAATAGGTTTATATTATAGATATTGATATGAAAGTTGTTGTACTTAATGAATACACTTTCGAAATAAACTTAAAAAATGTTTATTTATTTAAGTCACTATTTATAGACGAAAATGGTAGTTGAAAAAATGTCCTACAAAGTTGTAGGTCGCGCTGTTGATGAAATCACGGAGATGGATCATCCGAAACAAAAAAATCTAACGGTTTTAGATTCAGTATGTTAATGGCTATAGCGCATATCATACGATTTTTGATATATGCAAAAATAACAAAATGGCGGATATTTTTGGAAAAAACAAAACACGTGTTTTTCACCGTTTTTGGCAAAAAAAATAGTAAATATCAAAATTTGACAAAATCCCGGATATGCGCTGTAGCTATAGTTGTTAAGAATTTGTGGTTAAAATTTCATAAGGATCGGTTCAGTAGTTTCGAAGATTTCATCAACAAACCATCGAAAGACGTTGTTTCGATAAAAACACGTTTAAAGTTTGTTTGAGTTACATAAATACATTTAAAAAAATTTTTATGTATAAGGAGTAGAACTTTGCAGTGACCGTTTTTTTCAAAAGTTTAAGGCTTTATTATAAAAAAGTGGCTACATATTTTTTAATCAAAGTACTGCCCGTCGCTAGCTACGACCTCGGCCCATCTTTCAGGTAGCATTCGAATCCCGCGTCGATAAAAGTCTTGGTCCTTGGAGGCAATCCAGGAATCGACCCAATTTTTGACTTCTTCGTAAGTACCGAAGTGCTGGTCAGCCAAATCGTGTGCCATTGATCGGAACAAGTGATAGTCGGAAGGGGCAATGTCTGGAGAGTACGGCGGGTGGGATAAAACCTCCTATTCCTTCCTTCCTTTGTTGTCTTTGGAGCAGTTGTTCACAGGTGAAAAATCGGCGCTCGATGTCTCTCGGCTTCAACTCATGCGGGACCCAGTTTCCTTGCTTTTGGATCATACCCATATCCCGGAGATCTACAAGCAAACGGTGGGCCTCAGCCGCAGATTTCTTGATGTTGAAGAAGTAAATCATAACCTCCCGCTAATGCTGAGAATTCGGTTCGTAGGTTGCCATGTTTGAGTGCCTATAACTTTATAATGCATACACGTATCCGTTAGCTTTTTTAAATTGTTTACATTGGCAGAGCCTCTAGTTTAAAATGCCACTTTTTTTATTGAGCTAGGGCCACTACTTCGGCCGCAGTGGCTCTCTAAGTAAAACGGTCACTGCAAAGTTGTACTCCTAATATTTCGAAAGTGTATTTATTAAGTATAACAACTTTTATATCAATATCTATAATATAAACCCATCAAAAAATTAATAAAAATATCCTTTTTTTAACGTCTAAAGTGAAAAGACCCCTTAATAAATAAAAATGTCAGGTCATTTCAAAACACCCTTTATCAGGAATAATGCTCATGCATTTTATGATTTTTCTCTGAATCCGCTGAATCCGTTTCGCACCCTCGAGTCTATCCAGAAAACGAAAAATAGGGATTTTATCAGAATTTGCACAGCATCGTCGTCGTAAAGCTTTCGTACATCCTGAATTCACCATCTTGTCCACGATGGATGGAAAATCAGCCTACAGATTGAATAAAAAATCGGCCCAACGATTCTAACACCCCTTTGGTCGCTTGAGTGCTTATGAGGACGTCGAAAGCGTTAAGGTGGGATATACATTTAGACAGGAAAAAAATAAGCAATATTAAGGGATTTAGTAAGCTAAGAAAAAATTATTCTACAATTATCAAACTTTAGGTATATTTTAGTAGTATATTTAAGTATACAACATAATTTTCTTCAATTAATTTATCATCACAATGGCGGAGCTATGGAAGAGTGTTACAGCAAAGTCGCCGCGGGAGTTGCGAATCGGCGTGCAGTCTAGCTTCGCGTACACGTTGATTTGCAAAAAAGTTCAAACATTTTTTCAGTTAGAACATGTATAGTTTCTATGTGACGGTAATTAAAATCGAAGAAATGCAAATTTGAGGAAATGGCACGCATTTACAAAAAAAATTACATTTCACGCTACATTTCTGTTAAATGTGGATTAAAAAAGTAGTTTTCTTTCCAATTTTTCAAAAACAATTCTCATCAAGTAGAAGGTACCAATATTATCAATATTTCTTCCAAGTTTCAACTCAATCGGCTCAACACTTTTGAGTAATCCTGCACGTCATTTTCGATAATGCAGTTTCGAGAAAAAAAAACGCATTCGAAGTTCACGCCCGCTCCGAATCCGAGCGGTGAGGGACAGCATACATGGAATGTAACGTTTGAAATTTTTCGAATTTCGTTTTTAAACTTTGGGTCAATATTCTACATATATAGTTCTATCGTTTAGAGGAAAAAACAGAAATCGATTTTTTTATCGTTGTAAATATCGTTGTATATCCCGCCTTAAAAATGTACCACAACAATAAATACTTTGATGGCGAATCAGACGCAACGTTTTGACAGCACATTGAGTGCTGTGATGCTTTTGTAACCCTCAAAAGACACCAACGAAATCACAGCCGATTATCGAAATATTTTGCCGCAACGCTAGAATTTCACATAGTTTCGTAGACCACCATTAGTGCGAAACAAAGAAGGAAAGAATTTAACCATCAAAACAGCCCAAGTGGTGGTCACGCTTGTGATTCAACGAACGTGGTAAGAAACGGATATCTCAGATTTACCGTATTTATACCCGACCGCACGAGAGGGTTGCGCCAATTTTGAAAGATTTCGATAGTAAACGCTTACGAGCACAATGCGAGATCTTATTTCGACCGTATAGTGTCCATTCGCGGTGAGCAGGGCACGTCAACTTTATTTCGAAAGCAAATGCGAAGGACTACAGGCGTGTTATATTATTTGCCATAGCTTCACGTAAACGCGTGCACTATCGTGACGAAACGAGGCCCGAAGTTAATCTCCGGGGGACAAGCGGTTAGCGAGCGAGTCTGGAAAAGGATAAATTGTCCCTAAGTACTGGAGAGACACGACAGCTCACATGGATTTATCAGTGTATAAATAAATAAATATCAATGTTCTTTATGGAGCCTTTCATAGTCTTTAAAATTCCCACTATATTCTCATCGTTTTCTATAGGCATGGGCATCACTTGATCGATAAATAATTCATGATTATTCGATAGATCTGTTCCAAAGTGTATTTCATTTTTGTGAAGCGAGAGAAAACATTTGTACGGACTACTTCTGCGAATGGACCTGCACAATTTTTGAATTAACGGATTACACCCACCGAGGTGAGTCAAAAAATGGCATTTTTCAAAAATATTTTTATTCGATAGTATCACCTTTTAGCTATATTCCCAGAAAATTTCAATGAAATATTCCTAAAATTGAATGAACTACAGCTTCTAACAGACGACCGAGCGAGCGGTATAGCAGCACCATACTTAAAACTTCAAACGAGTTTTTCTCGAAACAGTTTTCAAAGTTGGTGGACATGATATCTCGAGAACCATTTAATGGATTGTTTCCGAATTTATAGGAGAAGCGATGAGAAACATTTAAAGGTCGTTGACGATCTCACTTTTTGAAAATCGATCTTCATTTTATAATAATTACGTAAAAATGACGACTTTTTTAAATAGATTTTGCTCAAGTTTCAATTCGTCGCCACGTTGCTAAAAAACTATTTAAAAAATCGACGGTCGTCAACGAATCGGATTTATTGTCAACTTGAATAATCTGTTTGGTTTTTAGATTTCGGATGGACCATTTGACCTGGAGAGTGTCCACCGCCCAGTCGCGTAAAAAATGTCATCTGCCAGCGGGCATGTTTTTGTTGTGTTTCTGTATTTTTTAGTGATTTTTCTTAAAAGCTCTCAACTTATGTACCCTTGTGTTTGAAAATATGCATTTATTTTTCACCAACCGTTTCCCAGCAATAAAAACCGGTATTGGGCCATTTTTTTCGGGCTTCTAGGTAGATGTAGCCCCTTAATGTAAAGAAACGTATAAGGTACCTGCGGGTAATAAGGCCTAGCTAAGGGATATTTAAGATCAAATGAAAAATATCCAATTTAATCAAAATGTTTTAATTATAATCATGATTAAGGTTCAATTTCTATAAAACATAAACGAGAAATGGTGACTTGTACCATAAACAAAAACGAAATTAAACATTTTTCAAAACCTTGCCAGTAGGCCTTGTTTTCCTATGATAGGATAATAAAGCCTACGGCTTTAACATAATCAAACTATACGTAATATATTTGGCATTTCAGAACAATAATCACATAAATGCAGCAATCAGACTTGAAATTCTTCAAAAAAAAGTATTAATTGCCTCACCTAAAAGCACTCGAAACCATCAGTATCATCCTCTGACAAACCGACGCACTCCCCATGATACCATTTGCCGCATTTAGTGCATTGCCTTATATAAGCTATCTCATCCTCTTCACAGCCATGACAGTACCACCTCTCTTGCTTTCGTGAAGTACCACTGTTATCTTTGGAAATAGATTTATTTACAGATGTGGTCTTTTTTTTCTTTAGGGATTTTTTTTATTTTCTTCACTATTTTTGTCAAACAGATCTTTCGTGACTGGAGTTCTTCTGTAAGATTTTTCGATCCACCGTTTTTTTCCAACTGCCCCTTTGGATGTTTTTCTAATAGTTGGTTTTCTAATGGAGATCGTATCTAATAGTT
The DNA here is from genome assembly GCA_944452715.1 of Ophion slaviceki. Taxonomy (NCBI): domain Eukaryota; kingdom Metazoa; phylum Arthropoda; class Insecta; order Hymenoptera; family Ichneumonidae; genus Ophion; species Ophion slaviceki. The sequence continues at coordinate 30,443,431 of OX101785.1, read as the reverse complement.
CTTCTGGGAGACCTGTACCTCTCAGCAGCTTTATATGAACTCAAAGTTCCTCTTTGCGCTGCTCGGACAGCTAGCATCAGGTCAAGTAACGGGTATAAAATCATGTGCGAATTTAACAATTTTTTCATATGAAAAAGTGATTCACTTATTACATTAATCACACATTTATTTAGTATGAATATCAAGCTGTTAGCATTTTTTTCGATGAACAAAATGGCCGAATATTAATATTTTCTTTTCTTATTTTTTTTAGGCGCTCCGCGGCATGACATTTAGCATCCACAATTTTTTACCTAGAACAAAAAACAAAAATTCTCGTCAACCTACATTAGAATACCTAGAGAAGTACGTTCGGAATTTAAAAAATATTGTTTTAATCAAAAATTGTAGGTATTTGAACTTAAGAAATGAATTTTCACTGGAAAATTTCGTTACAACTGCTCATAAACTGCTCACAAAATGAAAAGTTTCCGATTAATCAGAAATACCGTACGAACTTCTCTGCGAAATGCAATTAGGAACATAACTTTTAAATTTGAAGTAAATCGAGTGAAAATTGTTGAAGTTATTTGTCACGCCAATTAATAAAAAGCTGTTTCGAGAAGTTTCGAGTAGTCGGCCATTTTGTACATCGAAAAAAAAATATATATATATTAGGTGCGCAACTAAGTTCCCGCTGTTTTTCAAGAGATGGCTCCACTAGTAAGTGCTGGTCGATTGTGACATAACCAAAACGTCATGAACCAAGCTTAGACATATGGTAAACAAACCGCTTTGACACGTTAGTGATTTTGTTTTTGCGTCGTATACTTTTGGTTGTGTGAAAATGTCTGATTTTGTGCCAAATAATCGTCATTTGCGGGAAGTGTTGCTTTTCTGCTTTCATTCGAAGAAAACGGCGGCTGAAGCACATCGAGAACTCCAAAAAGTTTACGGAGATGCTGCTCTAAGTGAAACAACGTGCCGTGATTGGTTCCGTCGCTTCAAAGACGGGGATTTCGATGTTGACGACCGTTCACGTGAAGGAAGGCCAAAAACCTTCGAAGACGCTGAATTGGAGGCATTGCTGGATGAGGATCCGTGCCAAACGCAAAAAGAGCTTGCTTCGGCATTAGGAGTTACCCGCCAAGCCATTTCCAAGCGATTGCATGCGTTGGGAATGATTCAAAAACAAGGAACTTGGGTTCCCTATGATTTGAAGCCGAGAGACGTTGTGCGTTGTTTTTTCGCCTGTGAACCGCTCCAGCGGCAAAAAAAGGAAGGGTTTTCTTCATCGCATCGTTATGGGTCATGAAAAATGGATTCATTACAGCAACCCAAAGAGAACAAAATCATGGGGACTACCCGGTCATGCTTCTACGTCGTCGGCTCGGCCGAATATTCACGCTGCGAAGGTTTTGCTGTGTATTCAGTGGGACCAGGGCGGTGTTATTTATTATGAGCTGTTGAAACCGAACGAAACCATCACTGGGGAACGGTATCGAACCCAATTGATGCGATTGAGCCGAGCACTGCGCGAAAAGCGGCCACAACCAGCAGAGGCACGAAAAAGTGATTTTACAGCATGACAATGCTCGGCCTCACGTTGCCAAACCCGTTAAAACCTACTTAGAAACGCTCAAATGAGAAGTCCTACCCCACCCGCCATATTCCCCAGATATTGCGCCGTCCGATTATTACTTGTTCCCTTCGATGGCACATGGTTTGGCTAATCAGCAGTTCCGCTCATATGAAGACATCTCAAAATGGCGTGATTCGTGGATAGCCTCAAAAGACAAACACTTCTACCGTGACGGTATTCGAGCTCTGCCAGAAAGATGGGAAAATGTTATCGCTAGCGATGGGCAATACTTTGAATGATTCATTTGTAACCATTTTTTACAATAAAGTGGCATTTTTATTTTAAAAAAACAGGGAGAACTTAGTTGCGCACCTAATATTTTCTGACAGCTTGATATTCGTACTAAATAGATGTGTAATTAATTTCATGAGTGAATCACTTTTTCATACGAAAAAAAATTGTTAAATTCGCACATGATTTTTTTACCCGTTACTGTGGGCTAAGGCCTTAAGATGAACCGCATATTTTCAAAGCGCACTTCCCCGCTATCGTTAAAATAGACCGTCATATTCCAAATTGGACCCAAGTAGTACTGCGAATCGATAGAACACGATGAGCACTATGCCACGATTTTAACGAAGTGAAAAAGACGCAGGAAGTCGCGAAAAATTTATTGAAGGAAGGACAAGTATCGGGAGCATGGCGTGGGTCGATTAAAAGGTGATCGGGATCCGTTGAAAAGGTTCAAACAAGGAGGTTGGTGTATCGACAGGCTAGAGGGCGCCTCCCCGGACTTTGACAATAAGGAATTTATCATTCACCGTATCGAATGTCTCGTCGCGTGAACTCGATAATACATTACGAGGCTATAAAAGATATAAACGCGCAGTGTTATTATGTATAACAGATACGCATGCAAGAGTCGATATACAAGCTTTACAATAGGCATTCCCGAGATATATATCCGCCTCTGTCTTCGCACAGACAAATATCGCGGACACACCTTCCTCATCGCCCCTACGTATATGGATTCGCGACAAATCCACCATATACGCGTGTAATTTCGTATACCAGCTTACGTATACGAAATAAAACCCTAAATCACCTTTTCTATCGATCGAACATTACATCCTTGTTAAGGGGGTCATCCCATGTGACAGATATTTTTTTTTGCTTTTTTTAGGAATTTTTTTGGTGAACCATTAAAACACACTATCTTTGAATTTTTACCGCACATTTATTAACATTTTAACAGTCCCTCAGAATTTTATCAAACGAAAATAACGAGTTGAATAGACTTTATACAGTTCGGAAAACACTCATGTGTAAAAAAAGTTAGTTGACAGCTGCGGTGATTCCGGAGGTTTTGCTCATCTGAAATGAAAAAATCAAACGGCATTTTAATTTGTACTCCCGAGGCTACCGCCGGAACTAGAGTAAAGTGAAAATATCGAAAATTGCATTTTTGCCGAGGTTTTAAAAGCTAAGTTCCAAGCTTCGTCATTTTTTCGACTTTTTCAGCTTAAAAAAACTATGACAGATATAAGAAATATTCAAGTTCGGGTAAGAACTATAGATGTGCTGACTATGCCATAAAATTTGAGCGAAATCCGTTCAATAGTTTTTGAGATACCATGAACGCCGATGTGAAAAATACGGTTGTGAGAAGAACGCGTTTAAAAGTTAAAAGCACGATTTACACAAAGAAAATGTTGACTCACCATTAGTCTGCTATACCGGGTCCATGTAACACGTACACATTTTTTGCAATTTATGTTAGCAAAACATTTTTTTTTTTCGATTAGTAAATTTTCAAAGATAATTTAAAGAGATAAGTGGTATAGATTGACGCGAGATGAAGAAATAGTTAGTGAGCTAGTGGCACATGAAAGATTTGGATAATGAAATAGTTCTGTGAAATAATGCCGTGAAAATTTAACGACAGTGATTAGCAATATGCAATTATTAGAATCGATATTTACTGAAATTTTCTCGAGATCATCGATTTTCAAAAACAACGATAGTTTTACTACCTTTAATATCAAGGAATAAACCGCGGATAAATTTTTCAAAAAAATTAGTAAAGAAGAGGGGTCGAAAAAAAAGTGATGAACTAAAGAGAAGAAATAGTGGTAAAATAAGAGAAGAAAAAGGTGAATTACGAACTAAGAGCGATGTAACACAATCATGAAAAAAATATTAGAAACTATTTTTTAAGAATGTAACATTTTTTGTACAAATTTCCTTGTTAAATAAAAAAATCTACAGACATTACATAAAGTGCAACTATTTCATGGCATTGAAAATGTAATCAAGCATTTCCGGTAACAAAAAACAGGTACATGTAAATAAAGAGTAGGTTTTTGATGTTTTAAAAAAATATTGATACATTGAGCCATATAATTGGGTTTGTTTGGCTTTTTTGTTTGTTTGTTCGGATTTGTATGGGTGTGTTTGGGTTTGTTTGGGGTTTTTTTATAATAATTGTTATGTCATTTTTGTAGTATATTTGTAATATAATTTTTAAATTAATAACAAGATTAGAATTGGGTGCGGAGAGAGCTTTTCTTAACCAATCACAGGCATTCAGCATGTCATAGCTCCCCCCACTCTACTACAACACAATGGCAGCGAAGTGGGGGTAGCGTTAGTTTCGTGTGACATCCAGCTAATTCAGACCCCTATACCCAGCCTACCTCAACAAACAAATAGTTTCAAAAGCATTTTCAATGGTAATAACTATATTTCAAAATATTGCGTAAGTGAATACAAACTTTGAAAAATGGTTTGATATGAGTCGACAAGTATGTGATGCTTTGAAAAAAAAAATTAGTTCGCAATTGAGTAAATGAGTATGACGATAATCGTCTCAGGCCTTTAACTCAATTCCAAATGTCACAATCAGCGCAGAGTACGAAATCTACTTAAGAAATACAATAATAATTATCCACGTTATAAAAAAAACGGACACAACGATTACTTGGACCGAATTGATTGGAGAGATGACTAAGGCTAATTCAGTCTGGACTGAATTTTGGTTCGTGTGACGGGTAATATGATTGTCTAATGATCGCGGTATAATGATCGTTTATAAGTACGGAGAGCACAGGGGACGTTCGGGGGCTGAACAATGAAACACGAGGCTGGTGAATCGGGCGTGCCGGAATATCCTAGTTTGGAATTCCAAAGATACTGGGCTTTGTTTCGCCATCATGTATCGTAATAAGTGTGGCAATAGCTGGGCCCATGGGGCCCTCATTACCAGCGAGCGATGCATTTTATCGTAAGATCTATCATTAAAACACCTACTCGTTTCGCGAATACTACCAATCACGGATATACAATAGTTATAGAACGCACGCGCACCATCTCTTTCGCGTTCATCAATTTTTCTATTGTGTGCCTAGAAAGTACTCTTTGACAATTTAAATCTCGAAAATGTCAAACATGTCTTGAAAAATTGTAAAGAATATTCACCATTGAATGCCATGTGTATACAAGACTACAACTTGTGTAAATAAAAAATATTACTGGCCGTAAAATTAAGTTGCTCTACACAGTTGAAAAAAAGGTTTTTCATGTTGGGCCAAAGTATGCGAGGATTTAAATAACGGTCAAAGAATTTACCGTCGGTGGTTCACGCCGTGAACACTTGCAAACATTTTTTGTTATCGTTGTCATTATCAGGTTGTCTCGGTTATTCTTTTATTGCGAATAATGATTAGAAGCTAAAAGTTTACGCGCTCGAGTTTTCGAAGTTATTCTTTAAGGGGCTATGCCTAGTTATAAAAGTCGAAAAATCACTTTTTTCCAAACCCATATATTCCGACAGTATATCACCTTGTAAATGTTCCCTGAAAATTTTAAGATAATTGGATAAAAATTGACAGATTCATAGGCTGTTATGTTGACACCCGTCAGGACGCTCGGAGCGTCGTTCGATACTTTAAACGCGTTTTTCTCGAAAGTACGTTTTCAAAGTCAGTGAGAAAAATATCCCGAAACCTACTGGGTCGACCTTTCTGAAATTTTTAGGGCTTTTTCTGAATGTGAACATATGGTATTTAATCAAAGGGTTTTTTCCGGAGTATAGTTTCGACTTAATGAACGAAAAATTCCCATTTTTCCTTTGAAACCTTCCGACTAATCTTAGGATAAATTAATATCCTAACGAAATGCGTTTGATTTTTGATATTAGATAACCGGATTCAGAAGAGCATTGCTCACTGCAAAATTCGTTTTCGAGAGGTGCTTCGCGGACATCGGCTGTCAATCGATTGGGATTAAATATTTTTACACAAAAAATAACAGAGTGTTCTCAGATGACAATTTTTCACATGTCAATTTCTGTAGAAATGTATCATTACGATTTTATTTTTTTTTAAATCCCAAAAATCCGCTGTTTCCGACTGTTACACGAAGGCATAACCCGTTAAATCCAAATAAGGTACATCACTCAAATAACTTCGACTCATTTCTTAATTTCAAAAAACCGGTTTTCGCGACCATGTTTTTTCATGAATCATTATCTCTTTTTTCTGCGAAAAATCACATAGAAAAGTGTAGAAATTAAACTCTATGTAAATCTCTATACCACATTGAAGGGTTTCCCTTAAGATGTGTAAGCTCCATATTGAAATGTATGTCAATTTCATAAATGATTAATCATCATCATTTTATAATGATGACAGCCAATAAATTCGATCAATATGATAATCACGTGATCGCTTGGCGAGCACAATTGTTGTATGAATATTAATTAAAGTTTCATTATTCGCGACTCATCGCAGCAACAGTATTATGAACACTCGACGAAAAATAGATAACGGATCTGACAATTCTGTGAGCGTGCGATCGATAACGCTTGTCCAACATGCTCCGCAACTTGATCGGAACGTCTGTATATCGAGTTCCTTAGAAGCAAGAAAAGAAAGAGCCTCTTGTTATTTCGTCGCGTCAATGACAACCTGGATAACACCGGAGATCGCGTTACTTGAGGAAGAATTGAACGTATTGCATCTTGTAAAATGAAAGTTCTTTTTTTTAAGAGCGGCGCAACAGAAACATTTGTGAATATGGCAACATTATAACACCCACCAGACTCGCCCGTAGTAAATCGACCACGCAATCCGCCTGTCATTGCATCACATACAAATACATACACCATTCCTATGTATAATAACCACGACTTTCGAGAGAAGGAAAGAGAAAATTATTTAAAAAAAACAATTAATCGTAATTCGAATTCGAAGAGAGGGATAGGGAGAGAGAGAGAGAGAGAGAGAGAGAGAGAGAGAGGCGGGGGAAGAATGTGTAAGATTATCTACATCAGATGAGATTAGATCCGTTCTGATTAGAGTAGATTTGCCATGCCTTAAGGCAATTCATAATTTTAGTTGCACACGATGATACTCACAAAATAATAAGTAAATAAAAATAGAAAAATAATCACAAGTCATAATGAATATAGCCCACTATTAATAAAGATCATAGAAAATTACCAAATGAAGCCAACTAGTAATAAGATAACATTATTACAGAATAATTATAGTCACAACGTAAGGGCAGTGACAAATAACATCGGGAGAGAGGGAGAGGCAGAGGGGAAGAAAGAAAGAAGGAAATAAGAAAACTACTGTGTAGGAAATCGAAAAAAAAGAACGAAAACGTTTTAATAAAAAAATAATAATATGATTATTGTCGAGTAAGGGTCGTGGCAAAAATGAGAGAGGGGAGAGAGAGAGAGAGAGAGAGAGAGAGAGAGAGAGAGAGAGAGAGAGAGAGAGAGAGAGCGAAAAAAGGCGGCGAACTACGTAGGGGGAAAGAAGGAAGAGTTCAATATTGTTTCGATCACAAACTCGGATATATATATATATATATATATATATGTGAGTACATGCGCTTTGAATCATGCGTGCGTAACGATTTCGTGGGCTACCGGATGTTTCGATAACGCACATGTATCTGCCCAAGCATCAGGGAATACTCAAATATTCAGACATTGTTTTTCAGCAACGTCTCACAATATTATACTCCTCAGCTTGTACAAGCACTCATATACGTGTGCACTGCACGCTCGCATTCATACAGGGCATTTCAGATTATACCAATCATCCCTGTCCTCCCTGATCGGACAGTTTATGAGCCAATTCCTGATACCAGGTAATATCCCGCTTTACAAAAAAAGATCGAAATTACCGAAAATTCTCGCTCAAATTATCGGTTTTTCAAATCATTAACTTGCAAAATTAAAAAATCATTCATGAAATTGTAAATGAGTTTCAGGGAATTTTTTCAACAATTCTGGCATCGAAGAATTGTACGCTCCTGACAACGACTTGGAATACACGTTTTATCTATTTTTATTCCGGTATAAAAAACGTGCTATTATAAAAATTCGGTTGACGGGAAAATGGTGATTATAGTAAATTTGGTGCCGCATTTTCAAATCCAGTACTGGATATAATTGTTTTTTTCGTTACTATAGGCTATCGTGCGGATAATTACTTTCGAATTATTTTCACGCTCACGCTCGTTACTTGCCATCCCGACTGTTATCGCACGCTTCTGACCCACATTATTATTCCTTATATTTTCAACACCACACAACATAACAATAATTCATCCGAATTGCATTTTAATCGATCTCCGATAAATCATCCTACAGACATCATATACTGAAGTGCTACGAAATAGATAACGTAATTTGTGGAAAAAAGAACAATTCAATCATTTTGGAAAAAGTATTTGCGCCACAATTATGAAAAATATAGGCCTCACTCACTTTTCTATAAACTTAAAAAAAAGTTTTATCTGTGCTGAAAAAAAAATGTTCAGGTACTTTGCCCAAATTTGATATACAGGTTTTGAACAATAATTGGAGCCAAGTAAATTATTTTCTTAGTACCAAATTTTACCCACTAATTTAAATATTATCAATCTTAGACAATTTTTGCAATACGTACTCTCTGCAATTCTCGTAACTGTGCAACGAAAGATATGCGCCCCACCGCATATCCGTAAACTAACAAAAAAAGTCTTGAACGCTAAGAAACCGTGAGTTCCATTTCTGACAACGAAAAATCTTGACTTTCACAAAATTTCGAATATTTTTATTTAAACAATGATAAAAGATCAGTCGATTAGGTTCTGTGTGTACATGATTCTTATAGTCCTCGTACCTACGTACCTAGATAACGAAAACCACGTGGTATGGTCTAATTTAAATGAAACTTTGTAGGTTTGTAGAGTAGACCAAAATATCATTTTTATTTTCGCAGAACCCGTTTTTTGTATTTTGTTTTTTTATGCGCATTTGCGAAGATTTTCTTTATTGAATTGAAAAGTAACTTTGTAAGTAGTGGAAAGAGTGGAAAACCAGCCGGAGATTTTCTCTTTCGTTGATATCCCACAATAAAGGGATAAGAAATGGCCTTTCAATTTTTCGCTAACATTGATACATAAGTAGCTGAAACTTTTTCGATGTGCGACCAATTTCGTGTTATTCTAAACAGTTGGAATATAATAGGGAGCATTACTGCCAATTTCTTCTGCTAGAAGGGACATTGCATTATAACGTAAACAAAACATGACGTAATGGGATTCTCTTTGGTTTTGCCCGTGTTTCTGCGACTACTGTTGAATTTTCTTAAAATAATCCGTTTGTCGTGAATAAATTGTGAAGAATGCATCAGTGTTGTGCAATTGGATGCAGAAACGGAGGCGTTCATTTATTTCCTAAAAACAAAAAACTTCGCAAGCAATGGGAAATTGCTATACGTCGCAAGCACTTTACAGCCACAAAACATTCAAGGCTATATTCTGATCATTTCAGATCTGCAGACTATGGAAATGAAGGATTTGTTACAGCTCAGCGAATAAACATAATATTTTTGACGCTATTTGCTTCTAAAAGTACATTGTAAAGTAGTTAATCATCATAACCTAAACATTTATATTCGAAATATGTGCATTTTTCAACCTTCTGGTATTATTTTATTACTTCATACTTACCCAGCTCATTTTCATTATTTACAGGGATGAAACCGAGTCGGAAAATATTGAAAGGGGGTTATACCTTCCTGTTTATTTGGAGCAAAAAAGAAACTTTAAAGGCTGAACAGAGAAGGAAAAGAGTAGAAGCCGATTTTTCAATTCCGGTATAGTCAAATAACCGTAATTATTGTCCATTATTTCCATTCATATAATTTTAGTACAAGACACCATGAAAAGGTATCGCGCGCGATTACAGCTTCTTTTGTTTATGTTATGTTTACGTGGCGCCATCTGCGCTGAGCTTTGCGTAAGGTTCCTTATTGTAGGCTTACAAAAAAAACTACCTAATACTGCTGGAGTCTTAGAGCGGTCGTTGTCCAGTTGCATTTCGAAAGCTGCATTTCGAAAGCTGCATTTCAAAGATATCAGAATTTGTGGCTCTTCCCGTAGGTAAATTTTATGCACTAATTACTTATGTAGATACGGATTACATACAAACAATTCTTGCCGATACAACCTCCCCGATATCTATAGTTTCCGTGTATAGAAAATCCTTTATGAAACACCGCTTTTAAGGGACAACATTGTTAAGTTAGCAACGCACAAACAGTTTTCCTCTCCACGACTTACTAGCGCTGTCATATAAGCATGGTGTAGGAGCGGTTATGTGAAAATAAAACCATCGCAATTGGAACATTTGGAGTAATTTTGCTATTCGCTGCACTGACGAGACTTTTCCGAATTTCAATTCAAGGCATGATATTTTTCACATTTCCATCTGTTTCTGACGCTCAGTAATTTATGGCTCTCGTATACGTAATCGGATTCTTCTACATATTCTGTAAATGTGTCTCGATTCGAAAAACATTATTTAAATTTAATTTTTTAATTATTCTAATCGCAATCGTACGGCATCCGCAAAAGCAAATATTTTTGTTATTTGAACTGTTTCCGTACCGCATGAATTATGATAGAAAATCGAAAATCCTGTAATTTTCGAGGATAGTATTTCTTATACGAGTGAAGGTAAGTCTTTCTCAAAAATGAACAATTATGATTCAAGTGTTTGAAGGAATACGAGATAGACTGGACATCGACAAAGTCGTACATACGTATGCTCCAATATTAATGAAAAACTGAAGGGTGGTGCCACCCCTTTATTGTGAAATATGGACAAATAAAAATAACCAGCTTTTTTCAGGCGTAATTTGTGTGTTTTTAAGTTTTTTTTATATCTCTCCCAGTTCTCAAGACATTTTAAAATTTTTTTATATCTCGCCCAGTTCTTAAGGTATAATTTCAAGCTAAAAGCTAAAAAAAGCGTGATTCTCGATGGTGCATATAATTTTGAACAGAAATGAGGTTCCGAATATTTCAACTTACTCCAAAAATCGTGCGAAGTTTCATTTAAACCTGAAGGATGCCAATGGAAACCAGTTAACAGGTGGGCGCGACACTTCATTCGATGGCAAATGGAGATTAATGGAACAGCACAAGCGCACGGGTGAAGCACGCAACGGATTTTTTTTCACTGCTCGTAATCCGTTGTCTTTTTGTTTTTATTTTGAAATTATTCATTTCGTTAATCGTTCAAAAATGCGTACGTTCAATAATGATTATTACCATTGTGCCCATTATTACCATGACCAGGTGCGAATACGATTATACTTTTTTTTTTTAAATAACCAGTCTAACATCACGACTATTAATTATTAGAACTAAATGCAAATAGCACTTTTCGCCTTTTAAACTTAGAATAGAATCGAGGATCGAAGTTGTCACCTTCTTTATTGGTTTATTATTAATTCCAACCAATTATTTGGAACAAATTTCCAAACAATTATTCCACAGTGTGAAGAAAAAAGACATTAGGAGTACTTTTTGGAAAACTTTGTAGAGTGAAATAAAAAAGTGTCTCGAATAATAAATCAGTCTTTTTCAGAAAGAATTCCGAATCATGGTATTTAATAATGTTATAATCCAAACGACCTTGTTCAAACTTATGTTGATTTTCTGTTACGGTACAAAAAAAAGTATTGGTTCACTGTAGACTTTCGATACGGATATATTTAAATTCGATTGTACGACCGCCCTTTTTGGTGGGCCTATTGCAGCAATTGGTATTTCGTGTTGTCGGCTGAGGCTGCATTCGAAACGAACAGTCCTCATTTAAGGAAAAAATGGTCTGGACTGTCGAGGACGAGGGTCTTAACTGCTGTTCAACAGTCTTTCACGACCTTGCCTCACCTGTACAACCTGTCCCTCATTCACATTTTACAAGATACATTTACTTTAATTATTCGTTTTGACATTCTTTTTCCCGCCCATTTCTCTGTCTCTCCCTCTGATCTTCCCTCGGACTGAACAAATTGATTCTTTTCCAGAACATAAAATCAGTGAAACGTATCAGTCTTTTTTCAGAAAAAAATATCTTTAAACGATGACCGCCGTCTTATTGCGAGAAACACGACAGCTTTGAAGGTTTTCGAGTCAAGGGAAAAACAATCATCGTATCGATGTGTCGCGCATGTCGAGAGATTTGTTATTTTCATTTCAGTTTTTTTCTGGGTTTATTATTTTAATGGAGAATAAACATCACATCATTTTTCCTTGATAATAAACGACTTTGAAGTTGAGGAAATTTCAATCGTGAATGAGTAAGCTGCTAATATCTACTCTGCAATAGAATTTTGATTTCTGCGAGCCTTTTTGTAGAAGAATGATTAATTTGAATGCGACTCCAATCAGTTACATAGAATTTTGTATAAATGAATTAATGACAACAAATTTTGTAAATTCTTGAAGAATAATGACAAACTTTAATATCACCCCGGTCAGGTTAATAGAATCTGAAGAAAAAATGGATTTGCAATTAAAAAAAAAACTGATACTGACAAGAAGAAAGGAAGAAGTGCCGAAAATAAGACGCTGATTTGTTTTGTTAACGATCGACTTCAAAAAGTTGAAAATCTTCTGAAAAAGAATATTATATAGTGCGCCAACAAATAAATAGTTCGATTGTGCATACTTAAATTAAGGGGAGATATACACCTAGGAGCCGGAAAAAAGGTCATTTTTGTTCATTTTTTCAAGGAAAACTATTTGAAATTTCGGATTGGGGTTTTAATTATCTAAAAGTATATACATTCAAAAGTATGTTTCATTTTCTTTATTTAAAAATATCAAAAATATTCAAGGATATTGTATGATCCTTGAAGCGTCGTAAAAAAATCTGCGTCTACGGTACCCACTGGCGTTTCTTCAAAAATCATCTGAAAAAAAAACCAAAAAGATTTTTAAATTACATACTATAATCTAGTACTCGTCACAGCCGATTTTGAAAATATCGATTTATGACAAAATAGCGAACGTTTGAACATAAATAGTGATTTTTGGGCAAAAAATTAGTTATTATTTTGCCTATAAAACAAAAACTAAATAACGCAAAAAAAATCCTGTGACAAGTACTACATAATAGTGTATAGAATAACCACAAAAAACCTCAAGGGAATCAGTTCATTGGTTTTCGAGAAATTTTGGGTACCGATTTGAAAAACGTGGTTTTGAGAAAAACGCGTTTGAAAATTTGGGAATGAATAGATCATGAAATTTGTCAACCAACATCGAATCATCGATACCAGGCCCATAGTTTAGGTCTTCTACGGTCGACGGAATGTTCATAGCTTCTAAATCCTCGACCTCGACCATCTAAGTGTATATCTCCCCTCAATATACGTAAAAAGTATCCACAGTATAGTGAAGTTTTCGCAGCCTAGAGCGAGGTGTTGAAAATCAAATTTCAAGTCGGCTTTTACCATTTTTTATTTCATCGCATTTGAAAGTACGTCAGAAAATGAAAATTGCAACTGGCACGGTGCAGAAATATTGACTGAAAAAAAATGCCAGTAACGGTTGCGAAAATTAGGAACCACAAATAAGCTGAGGTTTATTGGCCCCCACATTCAATATATGTCGACACGCCAAAAAGTACAACATGTAGCGGTGTTACATGCAATGCCGGACTCTCGATTTAATTAAATAAATCCTAAATTCTCGGGTAAGTTTAATGAATCCATTGCATAACCTGTGCATATGAGCTAAAGGGTTTTACTTTTTTTTAACAAAAAAGTTGCTTTACCATTGTTTCGAGCCCTCCTTCGACTGTGCAATTAAAAGTCCCAAGATACTACGCTAATATCGCCAGAGATTGAAAGAAATAACGTTGCAATTTTCTGCAATTAATTTCTGCTTCTATGCCATTCGTTTACGAGAATTTCAGATGACTGAAATTAATTTTGTTCCATTTCAATAAAATCAATTATATTTTTTTAATCTTTTCGAAACTCTTGTTTTCCCATTTTTATAAGTTTTGTCAATCTTTCATTCGAACGAAAAAAATGCCTCATTTTCATATAGTTATAAATGCTATTTTTCGAAAGTTCGAAGCTTACTATGTGTAGGACGAGAAGCTGTCATCTGATCACCGAGTACGTGCCCTCGCTATTATGCTTGCCGCGTGTCACTTTACAATGAGTTATCGATACAGGCGAACTTTCATTGTATCCAAGCACGAAGTTATATCAGAATTCGTTAACCTCGAGAAACGAAACGGTCTCGTTTTTTTTCTCGATTTTCCATGTCAATAAAGTTAGTACCTAAAGCACATGTATCCTGGTTCATAATCAATAAAATATGAAACCAATCAATGACACTTGGAGACCGATCGAATCAGTGGTAATTTGTTTAAATTGCCTTCTTAAAAAGTTGTATACATTAAATCGACCACATTCATGTCCCTGCGATAACGGCGTGGCGTTTTCGTAAACTGAAATTTCAATGGTAATGATATTCGAAAATAATCCACGAAGAAAAAATATCCTGAGGAAAGAACCGTCTTGACCAAGGTAGAAACAAATTGAATATTGTCGAAGAACGTTTATATTTTTCAAACAAGGAGAAAGCTTCTGATTTTCGATAAACCGGTTTTTCCGGCAATTCTGCGGAATTGGGTATATGATACTGAAATTTGCATCGATGGAATGCAATGGAAATTACTGGTATCGAATTCGCAACATTTTTTTGGCTTTGGTCCGCAAAAATTACTGGAATAGTTTTTAAAATGCTGACTAAATATCTACGACCACAAGCAAAGAAAGATTTTGAACAACAGTAAAAATGAAGAACGTGAAAAATGAAGAATTTCTGCTATATTTCAACGAGGCAAAGTTCGATACCATTCGACAGCGGATGATCGATTAAACTGATGACAGGAGCTCAAAAAGTGGTCGATTTTCGCGTCACCGTGGATAGGAATTTATTCGAGGTTTGATTGGGCTTGAGAAGAGCAAGGGGATAATATTTTACTTATTCATAGCAGGCATGATCCCGCGACCTCGGTATTGACCAGAAGTGAAATGGACAAGAAAGATGAGAAAACGATCTGGCAAACCGTGGAATGGAATGGGATTGTGGCACGGAGTGCAAAGCGACAGGAAATTACACGGAAGGGAACAAAAATTGTTTTAAAATATTAGGCTGCTGTGAAAATTTCAAACAATCGTTCGTCGCTTGAGGCAACTCAAATGGAAGAGGAAGGTCCAATACAGAGTGCAGGAATCGCAGATGAACTTATGATTGCAACGATAGAACCGCTAGTAAAACGTTAAACGCTTTTTTCTCGGAACTATGTTTTTCAGAACGGTGTACACGATTTCTTGACACCTAATGAACGGATTGACTTGAAATTTGGTACACTTATTAATTATAATAGTAGTTTTGGCTTGACCGACGTTTTTCTTCTTAAGATTTTTTTCTCATTAGTTATTAACAATGATAATGTCACTTGCCTCGAAAAATCGAAGGAAAAAATCAAACATTTATTTTTTGTGGCTGAAACACGACAACAAAGAAAACCTCGGTCAAGTCTTAGCCAATCTTATTTATTTTAAGAAAACAACTCGTGTTTTTCTTTCAGATCAATCGAGTGGCCAAAATCAAGTACACTGTTGAGCACGCTCAAAGGTCCTTCACGACATTGTTTATAATTTCTGTGATTATTAATATTTTGTTGTGAAATTTGGTTCATAACTTTGTTAATGTACATACAAATAAATGTCCAAACGATTTTCCAATCATCTTATTGATTCCTACAAAATTGTTTTTTTTTAATTAACCCTGATTTTCGGGTCGTCACAGTAGCCTAACCCCTTAAGCCAATTGCCGCAGATCCGAGTGAGATAGAGAAACCCTTATGTCTTGCCGCGGTGGGTCCACACTTCGTATCGTCATATGGCAGTGCCGATCGTAAACGTACCAGTAATGTCAATGTCATTGGTCTCTCGTACTTTGGGACTCCTTTTTTCATTTCATGAATATTATCCTTTGCTTGAGGGTATACGAAGGTATCCCCACTCGAGAACAAATGCAACGACTCCCTACTCGATTTCTCATGTATAAAAGGTCTACCGACAACTTGGTACAGCATAAACACTCCAAGTCTGTCAGCGAGTACTGGAATTCCAGCAGCGCTCACAATCTCACTCCACCGAAATCATGCAGACCTTCGTAAGTACACGGAGAAACATCAATTTCGAACGAATATTTTCATTCCGGTGATATCAATTGTTTTGAAATTTTCACGGTGATCAGAATCGATCGAGAAAAAGTTATTGCTAGCTGAAATTGTTGAATGAAAGTCAGAAATTCTCGACCCGATTTTCCACAAAGTTTACAGAATGTGTTTCTGACATTCGAAAATCATAATCAAAGTTTTTCGTGTCTCGTCAAATTAAATATAAATGCTGAAATAGGTTAAAGCTTTATAAACTTGGGAAGAGATTTGTTTAAAAAATTATTTTCGGTATTTTACGAAGACGGATTCTAAATCAGAGTGAAAAATGATGCGCATCACAGAGAATGAGTGAAGGAAATGTTGGTCCATTATGTCAAAGGAACTCGAAAATTTTTCTTTTTCGATTAACTGTTTTTCGTGCCTCGAACAGTCATAAACAAATGTATCGGAGATTCTCTTCGGTTTGAAGACGTTTTCTTCGAAAATAATTTTTCAACGTAAAAAAATATAATTTTTGGCATTCTCCAAGGAAAATTACACGCATAGGAGTAATCGAGTGATGAGAATTTGCGAAAAGAAATTTGTTGACGTTCAGACGACTAGATGGCTTTTCGAGGAAAAAAACATGCGCGTATTATCCTGGTTTTTCGAGAGAAAAAAAATAATTATTCGAGAAAAAAAAATTTTATTTGAGAAAAAAATGATTATTCGAGAAAAAAATGGTTATTCCAGAAAAAAAATGGTTATTCGAGAAAAAGACTTGCGAGCATTATTATTATCGAGACTCGGTTCTCGTCTAAAAAGCAGGTATCGTATTTAACATAACCCATTTTTATTTGAACTTTATTCGGAAGCGCTACTGTATTGCCGGTACATTTATGTAATCCAATATTTCAATTATTTCATTCGCGTATTTAATTCATAGAAATTAATAGAACACTACCAAACAGTCGACACAAGTCGCGATAAAAAAGAGCGTTTCTTCACGAGCACGTGACTTTCACCGTGAAAGCAATTCTCCTTACGAATGTGTAAATCGATCAAGTTGCGCGACCATGAAGAAAAACTCAAGTTGCAGGGTATTCACTCCCTTTTTTCACGGAGACGTTACAGTTTTTAGCTACAAGATAAACACGATAAATTGCGAAAAAAAAAAACAAGAAATTGCAGAAGAAAATCAATTATTGGAGCCACGTCACGAGAGAAACGGGAAAATGGAACGATTGATGATGATCTTGATTTTGCATTCTTACAATGCAACACAAATAAATTTTGTCATATACCTAAATCTTTTTGGCATATTTGACTTACAAGAATAACCGAAAAGTTTTTCTGGCATTCCTATAAGAAATCTCCAACTTAAATCGACACAAAATGTTTTTAGTGATAATAAAAATAAAGTAAAAAGAAAATGAAAAAGAATTTTTGTTGCATTCCAAAGAATCAAACTTGAACACCATAATAGGTAGAATGAGAGAGAGACAAACAGAGAGAGAGAGAGAGAGAGAGATAGAACGAGACAAAACATAAACAACGAAAGTGAAATGCATTATTGCGACGATGCAAGTTCTGGCACGATTATTTCTCGTTGCGTAGTAAACAGTCGAGAAATTATTCACGTCACGCACTATAAATTTTATTCTAGCGTGACTATCTACCCACGCTGCATCATCGTAATCTTTGCATACGATTTATTACCAAGCGCGAGGAAGAACTGTATCGATATCAAAGATCCTGACCTACAGTGCATTCACGCATCCGATCAAAAAAATACAACAAAAACGAATAATTCTTTAAACTCGAGCCAACAGGCAAGAAGTAAGGGAACATAAATATGATAATTATAAATATAATGGAGAACACGAGATAATATAAGTATGATCAATCATTTTTTAACGGATAACCAACGGATAACACACTACCGTCCGAAAGTTTGGAAACACTCGCCCCGGTTCCAAGCCACACAAGAAGTTTCATCGTTCTTTTAAAAATGACGATATCTTAATTTATCAAGCGGCGTTTCAAAAGGGACATATTTAGCTTTATTTAGCTTGTTTCAAAAAATGTTTACGATTTTTTTTTAACCCGGTACACACTTTGAAAGATAATCGATTTTTTACTTTTTTGGGGGGGTTGAAATATTAGCGCATGACTCGTGAAAAAATTTTTTAACCATTTTCCCCATGAAACACTTAAAGCGAGGAGTTCAAGCTTCAATTTTGTTTTTTTAAAAGTTTCGTACAATTTTTTTCGCATAAATATTCAACTTTTTGCAAAAAACGACCATGTTTATAAAATGTAGCCTAGCTCTGAAACTACTGAGTTTTCGTAAAACTACTAAGAGGGTAAAAAGTTACAGACAATCATTTTGGATTTATGAAAAAAAATTCAGAATAAAATAAATAAAAAATTCGAAAAAAAAAAATTCAAAATGTTTTCTTCAGTCAACGAAATATTTCTTTATCTTCAAAAATCGGGTCTCATACCTCATCTACATGGCTTTTTAATTGAAAAAGCCGCCTTTCGCTGCGATCACAGCTTTCACAAGACGTGGCATCCGCTCGATCAATTTGTCGATTTGACTCCGCTCCAGACTGACCCAAGCTTCTTGCAACTTTTTCCACAAACCCCCGGGAGATGTGGGACAAGTTGTTCTTATTTTTCATTTTTTTTCAAATTTTTGAAATTTCTTTTTTTCTTTATATTTTTTATTTTTTTTGTTCTCATTGTTTTTTGGTAAATGCAAAATGATTGATGCAACTTTTTACCTTCTTAGTAGCTTCACGAAAACCCAGTAGTTTCAGAGTTAGGCTACATTTTATAAGTGTGGTCGTGTTTGCAAAAAGTTGAATATCTATGCGAAAAAAATTAGACGAAACTTAAAAAAAAACGAAATTGAAGTTTGTACTCCCTGCTTTAAGTTTTTCATGGGCATAACGGTTAAAAAATTTTTTCACGAGTCATGCGCTAAAATTTCAACCCCCCAAAAAAGCCAAAAAACGACCGTCTTTCAAAGTGTGTACCGGGTTAAAAAAAAAATCGTAATTTTTTTTTTTAAAGCTCAATGAAGCTAATATGTCTCTGTTGGAACGCCGCTTGGTAAATTAAGATATCGTCATGTTTAAAAGAGCGATGAGACTTCTTGTGTGGCTCGGAACCGGGGGGAGTGTTTGTAAAATTTTGGACGGTCGTATGTATATATATATATAAATGAAAAGTGAAATGCTTTTTTCTTAAGCGTCGTTTTGAAAAAAAATCGCGCAAATTCCAAATCAATTATCCATACACGTGCGGATACAATTTCAGATCGTACTTTCCGCCCTCGTGGCCGTGGCAGTAGCCAGCCCAGGATATCTGGCTCATTACGGTTATCATTCGGCGGCTCCGATTGGTCACGACGGCCGCGTCGTCGACACACCGGAAGTCGAGCACGCAAAGGCAATTCATTTCGCTGCGCACGCCACCGAAGCAGCGAGAAACAATTATGGATATGTTTATGCGCCAGCACTCGCTTACGCAGCAGCCCCTTACGTTAGCTACCCTGTGCACGGATATTCTCAGCCCGCACCGCTCGCCGCTGACGGACGGGTCGTCGACACTCCCGAGGTTGCTCATGCCAAAGCCGCCCATCTCGCAGCTCACGCACAGGTTTGTCAATTGCCCCGTTTGTTGGGAAAAAGATAAATAAATGCACAGTTATAAATTGTTACTAAAAATCCAATCGTTCAATAAAGGATTGTTCATCATTGTAAAAAATTAAGGGATTAAATGGACAATTCTTGATTATTGCAGACAAATCGATATTAATGATCTTTCAATTATCAGATATTTTTCTATTCGTTTGATGAATTTCATTTATTTAGGAGGCCGCCAAAAATGCCGGATACGGAGCTCTCGCTTACGCCCCGTCAGCGATCTACGCATACGGCTATCCATCCGCAGCGCCACTAGGTCACGATGGTCGTGTGATCGACACACCGGAAGTAGCCCATGCCAAGGCAGCTCACGCTGCCGCTCACGCTGCCGCTCACGCCGCCGCCAGTCATTAAAATACATACAATTTTATTTTCTCTTTTGTAACGCGAAGAAAATTGTTACGTCCCGGTTTCATCCGAATCACTGATATCCTCGAGTAAGAACAGAGGGAGAGAGAGAGAGAGATAGATTAAGGAATTCCACTCCGTTCTTTTCTAGTGCGATCTTTTTCATATCGCGGATTGTAATAAATATATTCGTGCCAAAACAAGATGAAAGCTTCATTTTATTTGAACCATTCAGATGGATGTCGTCGTTTCCGGTTCGACCCAAAAAACTTGCCAACTTCAGTGACAATATTTAAGGCCTTAGGCCACAGTAACGGGAATGAAATCATGTGCGAATTCAACAATTTTTTTCGTATGAAAAAGTGATTCACTCATAAAATTAATTACACATATATTTAGTATGAATATCAAGCTGTTAGAAATTTTTTTTTTTCGATGTACAAAATGGCCGACTACCGAAATTTTCTTTTGTTATCTTTTTTTAGGCGCTCCGCGGCGTGACATTTAGCATCGACATTTTTTTACCTAGAACAATAAACAAAATTTTTTTTCAATCTACATTAGAATGCCTAGAGAAGTACGTACGGAATTAAAAATATATTGTTTTATTCAAAAGTTGTAGGTATTTGAACTTAGGAAATTAATTTTCAGTCAAAAATTTTGTTATAACTGGTCATAAAATGAAAAGTTTTCGATTAATCAGAAATTCCGTACGTACTTCTCTGCGAAATGCAATTAAAAACATAACTTTTAAATTTGAAGTAAATCGAGTGAAAATTGTTGAATTTATTTGTCACGCCAATTGGAAAAAAGCTATTTCGAGAAGTTTCGAGTATTCGGCCATTTTGTACATTGAAAAAAATATATATATATATATTCTCTAACAGCTTAATATTCATACTAAATAAATAGATGTGTAATTAATTTTATGAGTGAATCACTTTTTCATTCGAAAACAAATTGTTAAATTCGCATGTGATTTTATACCTGTTACTGTGGCCTAAGGCCTTAAGGGATAACACCACTCTAGCGGTAGAAAATAAGGCCTAACTTTGACAATTTATTTTGAGAGTATGAAAAAAGGAATAGGATTTCTTTTGAGAGGGTTTATTCAACACATATTAAAGTATTTTTTTTTAATTATTATAATCTTCATACAAAATAGCGCACTTTGAATTAAACAAATCGATTTTTTGCCCAAAAAAAAGCAGTAAATTGTTTATAAAAAAAAGTTTACATTAAATCAAAAAACGGCTACGTACTCCCATAGAGAATGTAATTGTGAAGCTACTATCAAAATTTCAAATCGATCCATGCAAAGGTGTTCGAGTAATCCGTCCTCCCAGTTTGAAAAAAGGGGTTACGAGAAAAACGCGTTGTATGAGACGCCTGAAAGAAGTCCTTGGCGCTGCGGCTAAATCGAGAATTGAACGTTTTTAATTTTTCTTTTCGAAACAGGACCAATTGAATATTGTTTTTATGACTCGCAGGTATTTTTTAAGCAAAAAAAAAACGATTTTCCAAAATCCTACAGTAGTGTTATCCCTTAAGTTTTTTGTAAATTGACGACGGTATTACATACAGGTCTTGCAACTCTAGTGGTGGGGAATGATTCCCTTGCCGAAGCCGATAGATTCGCTGTAATCGACAGATGCGCCATAAATGTGGAGATAGCATCGTATATTTTGCACGCAAAAATAATTTTAGTGGATAAATCCCATGAAAACAATTATCTATCCGTTAAAATTCAAGATGATGGCGGAATGAGCGATATTTATTAATTGTTGTTGTACAGGTACAACATAATCGCAGACAAAGCGTACAATGTATCGAAATAACCGAAATTTTATTGGTTTGTCAATTTAGACTATTTTTTTATCAGTTTTTTTTTAATTCCATATTTTCGGGCAGTGCATTTTGCTTCATGCGCAACCTAATATAATCAACACCGCATATGATAAAATATCCGAGCCATGTTCTACGCATGAAAAAAGTAAAATTATAAGTCGCTAACACGTTTATTGCACTCGACTGACCACACTATGTGGTAACCATATAAGCGGAATCACAGAATATGTATGCAGGTTATGTTGTCACTATTAAAACAACATCCCTCGATACTAGTGACACCAAGGACAGATTCAATACGCCAGTCACCCCCACTCAAGAAGACTAGAGGTAAGGAGTACGAACGCAGTGTTGAAGAAACGTCCATGGAAATCCAGATGAGAAGGGTGGCGCTGCTCTCCACCGAACCGAATTGAAATCAGGAACGAACCAGTGCCGTAAAATATGCAGAAAGCACCCTTTGCTACTTCATATGCAGCGATAATTTGATCAAATTAATTGTAAAAACAGTGCCGTACGATATGCAAAAAGCACCCTTTGCTTCTTCATATGGAACGGTAATTTGATCAAATTAATTGTGAAACCAGTTGGTGCAGGACATTTCTATATATTAGATAGATAGAAGTCTTATATAGATAATATAGATTGTTTTGGAGAATAATAACGAAATGCGGAAATTTAGTCAATATGTTTCTTTTCATTGCAGAAGCAGTAAAAAACAAAATTTATTTATAGAACCAAGAAAATTCATGAGAATTTTGAATCCAGACAAAACTTTTACAAATGACCAGACATCATGATACGCTGTACAGATAAAGAATAATAATGAAATACAGAAATTAAGTCAATGTTTTTTTTTCGCTGAGGAAGCAGTAACAAACAAAATTCATTTATAGACCTAAGAAAATTCATAATAATTTTGAATCTAAACAAAACTTCTATAAATTATCACTCATTTTGATATGCTATACAGATAAAGAATAATAACGAAATACACAAATTAAGTCAATATGTTTTTTTTCCGTTGCAGAAGTAGTAACAAACAAAATTTATTTCTAGATACACGAAAATTCATGAGAATTTTGAATCCAGACAAAACTTTCACAAATGATCGCACATCATATTCATACATTATAATACGCTGTACAGATAAATAATAATAACGCAATACAGAAATGAAGTCAATATATTTTTATTTTCGTTGCGGCAGCACTAACAAAATTCATAAGAATTTTGAATCAAGACAAAACTTTTACAAATTATCACACATTATGATACGCTGTACAGACAAAGAATAACAACTTAATACAAAAATTAAGTCAATATGTTTTTTTTTCGTTGCGGAAGCAGTAACAAACAAAATTTATTTCTAGATACAAGAAAATTCATGAGAATCTTGAATCCAGATAAAGCTTTTACAAATAATCACATATCATATTCACATATTATATACGCTGTACAGATAAAGAATAATAACTAAATGCAG
This sequence comes from Ophion slaviceki, assembly GCA_944452715.1. NCBI lineage: Eukaryota > Metazoa > Arthropoda > Insecta > Hymenoptera > Ichneumonidae > Ophion > Ophion slaviceki. Next base: position 30,419,927 of record OX101785.1, on the reverse strand, counting down.
AAATGAAGTCAATATGGTTTTTTTGTTGTGGAAGCAGTAACTAACAAAATGCATTTATAGACACAAGAAAAATTGATAAGAATTTTCAATCTCGACTGAGGTTTTACAAATTCTCACACATATTCCCACCGATGATAGGCTGTACAGATAGAGAATAATAACGAAGTACAGAAATTAAGACAATATATGTTTTTTTCATTGCAGAACCAGTAACTTACAAAATGCATTTATAGACACAAGAAAATTTATACAAATTTTGAATCACATCATATTCACACTGATGATACGCTGTACAGATAGAGAATAATAACGAAATAAAGAAATTGAGACAATATTTTTTCTTCGTTGTGGATGCTGTAACAGAATTTATTTATAGACACAAGACATTCATAAGAATTTTTTAATCCAGATAAAAGTTTTACAAATGATCACACATCATATTCCCATATTATGATACTGTACGTTGCACAGATAAAAAATAATGACGAAATACCGAAATTCAGTCGATATGTTTTCTTATCGTTGCGGAAGCAGTAACAAACAGAATTTATTTATAAACATCAGACAATACACAACACTCCTTCGATAGTTTTCGCCGCAGATCACGATAAATATATTTTACACCGAGACACAATTATTTTTTATTAATCGCGAAATTCGTTAGTCCGCACGGTCCGTACACGCTTTATTCCAACATGGATGACAAGCGGGAATCATCGATGGGGGATGGCGTCGGTTGCGTCTTGTCGCTCAGTTCATTTCGGTTCGGTGATGAGCAGCGACGCACGCGGTGAAACCACCAACCACTAATAACTGGATTTCCGTGGACGCTTTTGGATCGTGATCGCCGTAAGCGTTCGGACTCCTTAGCTCTAGTCTTCTTGCCCCCACTATTCAAATTCGATCGAGTTGCAAGACCTGTATGCAAGACCTGTATTAGAACGTTGAATAGGCTCTTGGGGTTTTCCAAAAGATGGCGTTACCAGAACTGCGTGTTTCGGGAATTATGTTCCACCGAATGAACGATTCACCAATCGGGAAGGTAGTTATGAAATTTTTTTATTGTCTGACAGTCTTATATGATTATTTCAGTCTTTTCGTTATCACGTGTGTCGCTCGCGTGTGCGCTTGCTTGAGACCGCTCCGGAAGTTACGAACGCTAACTGTGTGCCGACTAGACGGGGACAGTGTTGCCAGATGGTTCTGGCGGCTTCCCCCTAGACCATCGCTAGTTCCCCCTAAAAATCTCCTGAGTATCCCCCACCGAGCCACTGCCCTGAACAGTGCTGTAAATTAAGGGTAATTTTCACGATCAGTCAAATGTCGTCAAATAGCTGTTATTTAAAATGCATTTGCCACTTGTGTATTGAGTATTTTGTTTTGAAACTTGATTGCTTGCGATCTGTGCGAATTATAAATGCAGATAAATACTTTTTTTTGTGTAAATAATTGTTGTAGTTAGTTGAAACGATCGGTAAAACCATTTATCGTGGTATGGTAATCTGTCTTTGAGCCTTGGAGGGGATTTATTTCTTTTTGAATTTGCATATTACAAGAATCCCGCTTTTATATTTGTCTATATATTGGTTTATTAATACAATTTTTTACTTATTAGCCGAGTATATACTTTGAACTATTCTATCGTGTAACTTATACTTATTGACGATGTTTAATTACATTCTTGGTTCAGAATAATTGCAATGAAGAATTCACTGATGCATGAATAGCTAAATTTCGACCCTAATTGTCAGGAAATATATCGAGAGTTCCAACATCGCTGTCATTTATATTATTATAAATATTGTCAGAGCTGAAACGCTTCAACATACGAGCTGTCGGTTTGAAGTCACAGCAATCAACGCTGAGCGTGAGTCGAACGTACATTATAGCCTCTACCATTGCGACCGACACTTTGTTTCGGAGCTTGTATCGGTTGAGTTTGAATGATTGTTATCGGTTGAGTTTGAATGATTGGGCTTACTTGTTTGTTTGCGTTCACTCGGAATGGTGCACTTGTGGTTGTTTTTTTTTTACTTGTTTTGAGAAAAAATACCTCGGAAATTTATAAGCCCCTAAAAATACCCTCACGCTTCAGAATTCTCCTAAAAAATCTCGTACAAGTTTTTTCCCCCTATTTCTCTTCTGAGCCAGGTAAAATACTCCTAAATCTCGGAGGAAATCCCCTGACCTGGCAACACTGGACGGGGACCCCAACACCGGGGTTGCGGCCGTTCTTTTCGTTGGCGTTGCTGTTCCCCTCTGGGGACAGCTTCTTCCGTCAGCAACTACACTACTCGTGGCGATGCCGCCACATTTACTCTCCCCCAGTGACTTTGGCAGCGTCAAAGAGGAACGATACTCTTTTCTTTTCGGAGTAGGTCTTCTCGGGCCTATCCATGGTGGATCCCCACTGATGAGGCTGGGCGTCGTAATTTATTTCGGGAGCTGCTTGGCTTTCCTTCTACTTGCTGACGTATGCTGGGGTTCAGCCTGTCGACAGATATTGTTTTCTCGTCGTCATCCACGTTGACTACGAACCGCTTTTCATCGAGTCGTTTGATGACTCTGTACAGGCCAGCGTATGTCGGCTCCAATGGTGGCTCCACCGCGTCGACCCTCACATACACGTGCGGGCACGAGTAGAGATCCTTTAGGATGAATACGCGGGTCTGGCTATGCTGAGAAGTCGAAGTTGGACCAATCCCTCGAATATAGTTTCCGAATTTTTCCACTAATACTTGTGGCTTGGCCGGCAGATCGATTTCCGTGCACGATGCCCCGAGGTCCTCCTTGAATGCCGTTCCTAGCCCCAGCATGGTGGTAGGCAGCAGTTCCTCCAGGGGACCTGCTTGCTACACATCAGGGCTGCCTTCAATGAACGGTGCCACCGCTCGATCAGAACTTTTTTTTTGTCTTTATTTACAACTATAATCTGTTATTAGTAGTAACAATAAATAGTTTTGGGTAATTTGCAGTATGGCAATCAGAGGTGAAGCAAATGGAAATCCATTGATTCTCCATTAGATGCGGGTTGCGTTATATGCGGAGTTTTATTCTATAGTTGGTTAAATCTTTGAAGTAGATGTCCCGGTTTAAATCTCCGTAGCCTCGTTCTTCGGGAGTTGTTTCCGACTAGATCTGCGGCGAGCTGGTTCGGGTGATTTTCCAACCGATGCTGGTAATTCCTGCTCCATTTTTTTATTTCCTCCTCGACGGTGTTAATTCTGAGGTCTTTGTGTATTGAGACGTTCCTGACATACCACGGCGCGTTCGCTATCAGTCTCAGCGTTTTCGATTGGAACCTTTGAATGATCTCGAGGTTTGAGCTGCTGGCTGCTCCCCAGAGTTGGATCCCATATGTCCATATTGGCTTTAGTATGGCCTTGTATATGATGAGTTTGTTGTACAGCGAGAGTTGGGAGTTTCGTCCAATTAGCCAGTACATTTTCCTTAGTTTGAGGTCCATCTTCCTTTTGGTTTTTATATGCTTGGCCCAAGTGACAGACAGACGTCTGTCGAGATGCATGCCGAGATATTTAATTTCATTCACGACTGGGAGAGTTTCGTTCTCCAGTTTGACGCTAGGGCAGTTCCCTCTTCTTAGCGTGAATGTGATGTGGACGGATTTTGAGTCGCTTGCCTTGATTTTCCATTTTTCCATCCATCCGTGTATTTTGTTTAATCCTCGTTGGAGTATCTTGGATGCAGTCTCCGGGCTTCTGTGCGTTACCATAAGGGCGGTGTCGTCGGCGAATGTCGTCGCTGTGATATTTCTGTCAATTGGCAGATCAGCAATGTAGATTGTATATAAAACGGGGCCTAATACGCTCCCTTGTGGTACGCCCGAATTTATTGGGTAGAAACCTGAAAAATCCTGGGAATATCGAACTTGAAAATTTCTGTTGGATAGGTATGATTTCAATAGTAGATAGAATTGAGGTAGTTGTTGTTTGATTTTGAAGAGAAGTCCGGTGTGCCATACTTTATCGAATGCTTGCTGGATGTCAAGAAGCACTGCTGAGCAGTATTTCTTTTCCTCTAGAGATTAGAACATTTGACGCTGGATGATTCACTCTGGAATCTCTTGACTCCCCTCCCAGTCCTGCCAGCGATGAGAACAGCTAGGACCGAATTGTCTCCCCTGGTCTGTGGTGATGGAGAGCGGACTGCCGTACCGGCAAACCTGCTGCTGGTAAAAGGCTATCGCGATTGTGTCTGCTGTCACATCCTTTATTGGCATCGCTGCAGGCCATCTTGAGAATGGATCGATAATGGTCAAGCAATACCGGTAACCGTTTACTACCGGCAACTCTATGACGTCCATGTGGATGTGGCTGAAACACGCGTCGGGCACGTCGATCGGACTTGACAGCAGTCGGTTGTGTCTGTGGACCTTAGATCGTTGGCACGGTTCGCACCTCCGTAACCACTCCAGGGCGTCCTTTTTTATACCCGACCAGACGTAATTCTGCCGAAGTATCCGACATGTGCTTCTGCCGTTGGGGTGTGAGAGGGAATGGACCGAGTCGGACGCTTTTAGACGAACGCAGCGCGGCATGTACGGACGTACTACCCCCGATTCGACGTTGCAGTACACTTGCACGTCTCCTTCGACGCAGAGCCGTTGGGGTATCACGGCCAGCGACGGAGTCACTGAACTTTCCCTGCAACCCCCCCCCCCCCCTGAACACTGGACTTTTGTTCCGCGTCTAATAATCTAAGTTCGTTTACTTTATAATAATTAAATATTTCGAATTACAAGGAAGTAACACAGTCCGATTGAAAACCGATTCCGCGCTTTCACTCTCGCGAAGTGCCCGACAGAGACATCCGAAAAATATTGTAGACGCAGGGCATACGCGTCCCATCGTTTTCCATTTTGCTGGCGAGCGTACCTAGAGCGAAGGCCCTTCGTCCGAGTCCGAACGACTACCATTCAGCAAACGTAGGCTAACGACACAATTTTTTTTGGTATCATTCTCTTCATCCGAAAAGTATTCTCCTCATGTCTCTGACCATGCAACTGAACGGTACCCTGCAATAAATGAAAATCTGTAAATGGTAGTCGTACCCATCGAAGTAACTTGCGTAATTCTTAACCACGAGGGCACTTGAAGCCTAATTTCGTCCTCTCACACATCTCCCATGCTATTGCGCTAGACGTTGGCAACAAAAAGGGGAAACGAAATTTTATGCGCTCATCTCTTCCGGATGTGACAGAAGCGCGAGAAATGTTTTGTTTTGCAGGATTTCCCGAAGTTCCGGTTCCTTGAACTCGATTTCCATGATATCCTTAGCTGCGATGGCTTTTGGCATGTCGTTGCGACAGACGTCCTCAATCGCCTCCTTCAGAGCTTCAAGGGTTGGAGGTCGACGTTTGTATACCTCAGCTTTGACGTATCCCCATAGAAAAGTCACACGGGGTCAAATAGGGGGAGCGAGAGGCCCATGGAACATCCCCCCGCAAAGAGATCAGGCGACCGGAAAAGAGCTCCATGGCTCCATCATGTTGAAACCAGAAGGCTTCTGTATCGTGTTTCTTGCCATACTCTTCCATTTTGGGACGCAGAAGGCTCTTCAATCGACGGTCTCACTGCCGCGATGTTTTCAGGTGTTCGCACACTTTTAGGTTGCCCAACTGTTTTTTTTCGATCTGCAGATCCTGTCGCCCTTACATTACTGATCCATTTCCGAATGGTTTTAGGATCCGGAACACTGTCACTACGATTTAACCCGAACCGGGTCCGAAAAGCCCTCTGCGTAGCCACAACGCTTTCCCCGTTTTTAAAGAACGTCTCCACGACAAAGCCCTGGTGCTCACCTGAACACGGCATGATGACTACTGAGAACGGTATTGTTCCCCCGTCCTAACGGCGCCTGCCTCGCCCCTCTATTCAGTCTGAGGGCCCTTCAATGATTTTTTTAAACTACGGACTGCATTCTGCCCGACCCTGTAGTTATGATATTCTTCTTATTGTTTGACATTCTTAGCCGATTATTTCAGTCTTCTCAATATCACGTGCTTCACTCGCGTATGCACTCGCTTCAGACTTCTCCGGAAGTTATGACAGCCAACTGCGTACCGCCCACGGTCTTATACACAGGTCTGAAAACGGCCACCATATGGTGGGCACGCTAAGCCGATTCACTTTTCTTTACATTTTTGCCACGTGGCATTGCTGTTGCAGGGTGTGCGACAAGGACAGAGTAGCTTCTCTCTCTCTCTCTCTCTCTCTCTCTCTCTCTCTCTCTCCCTGGCGGAACTATTTGGTACCAAATTATAACTTTCTCAAAAGATTATTACCAAATCTAAAAAAAGGCTCCTGCTTTCGTCCTGCTTAAAATGTTTTTCACACACTACTCTTCCAGCGTTTACACTATTGTTATTTATAACCTCTTCCCATAGTCTTCGAATGCTAGGATCGGCTGGTACGGTCAAAAAATGCCCTGAGGTACAACCGCGCACAATACACGACATTAGTACATGAATATAAGTAATTTCAGTAATTTAATTAATTCTGCACCTTGACTTAAACTGCAAACGTCAAAATTACAGGTCAAAATCGTCGTATTCGTCGTTGCGGTTGTTATGTACGTCATGTACGCACTGCGAGCCTCGCGCCTGAGCAGCCCCCTGACACTAGCCTACTATTCCTATACGATGAACGAAAACGCGTTTTGTCCCAGCTTTTTAGTTCTTGAAATCGCCACTGCCTAGCGTTGGCTGTTGTGTGACAGCATTCGGCTCTAAATACTCCGATCGGCTGAACGATTCGATACTTTCGTGGCTTTCGCCTGTTATCGTTATGGCGACGTTATTTATTGTGTTCAAATGGAAAATCATTAGAACGGAAAATCCATAGAGACTAGAGGTAAAGGAGCCCGAACGCAGTATTGGAGAAATGGTCTGAAAAAGCGATGACGGCAACGACTTACACCACCTACCGCGTGGCGCCGCCTCTACTGCGGCAATACCGGAAACGCCGGGAAACGCGGTGATTCGAAATAGTTTGTCGTACATTTTTTCTATCAAATTAATTAGTTATATTGATATGCTTTTGTTCATAGTTATGAAATGTCAATATATCAGTCATTTGTCGACTTGGAGCCGATCGATACTGCTAATGTTTTATTTTTATTCGGTGACATGAACGATTAAATAACCATAACGCAACCTAACCCCTAATGCAACCCAACCAAATCCTAATCGCTTATTCGATTTCGAAAAGAAATATTCTTTTAAGTCACGACAAACAAAAATAAAACAATATAGAATTTACATTAAACCTTAAACCAGCCAACAATCCAAACCGAATCTAAACTCCATCCGGGGGGAACTGCTTAAATATTAAAAAACTACTTATTCTAGTGATGCAAATGATAGCTCAATGGTTAGCACGCTGGAGTAACGTGCGCCAGAGCCCGGGATCGCACCCTCGTCGGGAAAATTTTTTTTTCGCAATAAATATTACTCATAAACTAAGTGTCGAAATGAAAAAATCATTTTTATTTTTACTCCTAAATGTAAGTAATTTAAAAAAAAACTGATCGGAAATTATGGACTGCTAATTATAGACGAAAACTCTCGCAAAACAAAAATACTGACGATGAATAAATAATAAACGTTAATTTCGGGACCACCGATATTTTATTTGTTTCTTACACGCCCATCAAATCTTCACAATGCTCAAAAAACAGATACGAAGGTGGCAGAGATGTTGTGGGATTAAAAAATGTGGACATCTTACCGATTAGATTGTACATTTACGATGGTTGGTTGTATAATTAATCATTTGTAGTTCGTTGATTTGTTTTTCACAAAAATGAACTCGACTTGTATTTCATGAAATTATATATTTTTCAAAATATTTCGCGTTGGTGTGGAACAGCCCATACATTGATGTAGCGCAGGACAGGCTGGAGGCTCGTTGGCGGTTCGTTGAACTTTTTATAGCCACATGACTTTTGCTGGATACAAGAAATTCTCAACCGCGTATATCAACTGCATTTTGATAATGAATTCTTTTTTTTTTCTATTAATTAATCTACAATATCTGCGTGCGTACATAAAGGGTATCAAAATTCAGAAATTAAACATTGCCAAAAGTGTTTCGCCGATTTCGCGAGCGAGGCTCGAACTTCTTGCGCTGAGCCTCATTATTCTCGTTCGTGTTGCCTGTTTTTTTTCATGCATTAATATTTTTATTCTAGCAGCAGGAATCAAATTAATTAAACGCTGTGAGATCGCGAACGCTGATTATTGAAGAAAAAAAATATATCGCAAAGATCGTCAAGGTGAGTTGGAGTCTTCGAATAAATGTGTTTGGCTTAATTGCGATAAAGCCAGTAACGAACATTCGATGTTGATCGTTTCTTCATCTTCGATTGATAAAAAAAACAAATGTGGCGAGTTACGAAAAATCCTCGATGTGTCTCTCAAGTGAAGAAGAATACAAGGAAGATCGAACAATATTTGCTTGCTGATAAAAATGGTTTAAAAACCAGACTAAAAATAAATATGTACGCAATATTTACTGGCCGATTAAAAAAAATTGTATAATTATCATTTACTCTAAGGATACATTTCTTTCTCTCAAATAAATATTTTCGAAAGTGCCACAATGCTTATCTTGAAAATAAATTAGTTTAAACTGCGGCTAAATGGAACTCGAGTTCATAATTTGTACATCTGTCTCTCGTGTACACACGAGACGTATTGGGGATGGTCAGCCCCTCCGAAGTACGCACAAGCTACGCCCACTCAACATTAATTAATCAAACATTCAATATCTCGGCTGTGTAGCAGTGTACACGCACTTTTTCCCTTTCACGCCTAAATTTATTCGAGACGGTGGTTCGATATTGAGCCTCGACCGCTCTCTATTTCTCTGGACTCTGAATAGGATCCATGGTATCTTTCTTGACCGCAGTACTTGGGGTTTCTGTCGCGATACCTGTTTCAAGAGAAAAAGTATTAGTTTTTCATGCCTCTTGTTGGCGAGAGCCTGATTGTACAATTTGGTGTCCCTTACGTGTCGTATAATGGTTGTTACACTGGGCAAAAATATTATTCCGACTCTTTCTTGCCTGATGTATGTCCTTGAGACCTTGCTGTTTGAAGTCCTGAAAGTCTTGGTGTGACTTGACCAAAAATGGTTGGACGTCGGCTTCCGGATATTGAAGCTTGACACTGTGTTAATGCCTGCGAATAACACGAGAAATAAATATTAATCGAAGATCTGATACTCCAGAGTAGGCCCGCTCAACGGGCGCGCCTGATTGACTGCCTTGAAAAATGAATAACAATTCAGGGGTTGATCTGGGACCCATACATGCTTATATCAATCGTCTCGGAAATTCACCCCCAGCCCCGCATTTCACGGATGACATTCTATCGTGGGACACCCGTATAACATAAAATATTACTATTCTTACCTCGTTATTTACTGCGATGGGCAATGCATCTGAAGACAACGAATAGTTCCTGCGGGGAATAATAACGATTTCTCCATCAGGCATTTGTGTATGATCTTCTTTGACCACATCGGAATCAGAGAAGTGAAGCTCGCACACTAAATCACTCGGAGCAAGCTGGTGTTGGATGGCCCCGCTCCATCGCTGCAGCATATTCTGTAATTTTATATAATATTTAATTTCAAACCACAAAAAAATGTCAGTGACATGCACTGATATTATAAGTACAGTGAACTTCCGCTAACTCTCGCACTGTCAGGATCCTGATCTGCGCGGTGCGACAGTAACCGAAGGACCCTCCTCCGCCACTAAAGAGCAAAAGCATGAGCGAGACTTTCCCCTCAAGCGGGAGGGTCAGCGACAGTTATTCATTAAACAGTTAGCGGGAGTTTGCTGTATTGATCGCATAATCGACAACAAAGCACTTAGCGGCACTGCTATGCGATTTTTAGCTCGACAGGGGAACCGCGTTGACTGGATACTGAGCAGCGCTGCTAAGTGCTTTACTGTCGAAAATAAGAAAAAAATATAGAGCGAAAGACTTACTCCGGGTACTTGAAAAACCGATAGCTGCCGTAATCCAGCACGCGTCCGTTCCGATGAAGCAATCTGCAAAAATAAAGAAATTCTTTTTTGTAAATATTAGATGTCTTGCGGGGTAATATTTCGTTATTGTAATATGCAGGTTGAATGAATTGAACTGGCGTCTAATTTCCACGCTGCAAGCTAGTATAATGGTTGAAAATGAAAATATAGATTGTTTATTCATTTTGTTCATATTTCAACTCGAAATATGCACATTAATTCCTCACTGCAATAGAAATTACGCCGGCTTCGAGCGTGGAAAAAAAACGTCACATATGGCGCCATAACCTCAATTTATTTAACCGGCAAATAATAATAACAAAATATTACCCCAAATGTTATTAAATATGTAAAAAAATGCCTTGTCCTAACCAGTACGTTATTTTTTACGAGGTAACGAGTCACAATATTTTGCAGGAGCACTTTTTTCACTTTATACACACTATATGCACACGCGAAAGAAATACACCGCGTATAAAACGGAAATAAAACTCAGACCTCACTTCGTTGTATGACCAACGCGAAACTTCACAGCGGTATCTTTGGAACAAGAGCGCTACCGTGGCTCAATTTCAAACTAGAAAACATCATCGCTTTTACATGTCACTTTTTCACCCATTCCGCCATATACGTTCGGACTCCTTTACTCTAGTCTCCATGGGAAAATCATTCCAAATATATCAATAAACTTTCATTCATGTAAGATATTCGAAACACCAGCGCAACATACATATATATGCATGCCTGCCACACGACTACTAGCGCCACAGTGCGGCAGTCTACCAGCATTTATCTATCAGTGTCAGGGGCTGCGCCTGAGCAATAAGAATATTGTCAGTAATCTACTAGCGCCACGGAGATAGGTAGAACTAAATAAAGCGGTCGAAGAGCGTAGCATTTTTATATACGGTGAGGGTTAGGAAGTGCCAGCCCCCTGCTCCGACCCTAGGAGTTTCCAGGCCTGTATGTAAGACCGTGGTTGGGATAGATACATTCGCCTGTGTGAATGGTACCACTTTTACATTCAGTTGAAATTTGAGTTTCTGCTGTATATTGTGTATTGAAAATAATGAGTTGCTATTTTTTTAAGTTTCTTCATCAATTTATCTAAATGAGAGTTACTTGGCATTTCAGTGGCTATCAATACGCTTTTCCGTCGACGAAGGAGTTTCATATATTTTGCGATCTGCCGATTTCGAGTGCTTTGCGAGCCATAGCGAGAGCGCCATCTCGCGTCTCGTGACCACCGATGAAACGAACTGTGTGGCAAAAAATACAGCCCTCAATTCCAGCGACGCGAGACAATTCCTCGCCCCTCAAACCGGCCCAAGCTTCCGGCAGGAATACCCTTAAAAATATTACAAACTCGCGGTTTAGTTAACCGATGCTGATAGGTGGAGAGTGCGCAGAATTTTTTTATTTCCGTGGTTATCGTTTATTTACCTGCACACAAAACTTCCCAGCTCGACCGGCACTGCCTGAACTCTGTACGTATTGTCCTCGAAGATCACGTACTTGATGGACGGTTCGATCTTAGCTTCAGCGTCTAACTCGAAGAGGGTTTCTTTCCAGGGTACCGCTCTTACCAGCTCGAGTATTTCTCCGCTAGGATCAACCTTAGCAAAAGAGAAAAAAGCGGGATTTGGAATACGAGCAATGCAACGGGAATCGTAATTATTCAACGAGCTACTCAAACCAGCCTTTCATGTGCCCTGTGTTTTTCGCAAATTTTCGCAGTTTGCAATCTAACGTTGAAAAAGTTTCGATCGAAAAGCAACTGGAATTGGAACACTAGTGATATGCGATGTGTATTTTTTTTTTTTTTTTTTCAAACATCCTCATCAAGACTTACTTCGAATCTCTTGTCAACAGCTTCTTTGACTAGTGTCCTTGCTGGCAGCCACGTACTTGCTGAGTATTTAAGGAAGTAGTTGAATTCCTCGCCGCACAAATCTATCGCTTTCGTAAAGAGTTCGTCACTATCAAGGCCCTTGCTGTTCCATTCAGGATTCAATCTTGCTACTCGTGCGCTCAGATTCGTTACGATACGGTATCTGAGAAAAATTATACGATTGTTGATTGCTTTAAGGGGCTAAACCAGTGTGACACTTTTGAAAAATCGATTTTTTTGTTGCCTTTTTCGACAGTTTATACTTTCAAGAATATCCTGTAAAAGTTTCAAGGACGTATCTCTAATAATTTTATCTTGCAAAAATCGATAGTTAAATCTTTCAACGCGTTTTTCTCGAAATGAGATTTTTCAAATTTGCTGACATTGTAACTCAACGAGCAATTATCTCATTGACTTGAAATTTGAACTGAGTACTCTTGAATATATTTACTCTACAATGACGTAGGATATTTTTGATTGGGTGAAAATTAACGATTTGGCATTGAAAAAAAAACGACCATCTTATAGGCACGAAAACAGACTTTTTGCATAACTACGCCATTTTGATAGATTTTGATATTTTTCGAAAATCCTACGTCATTGTACAGGAAATACCTTCTAGTCTAACATTTTTTCCTCTTTCGGTTTCAGCTACTCAATCGGCCGGAATCATGTCAGCAGTGGAGGAACTTTTTTTTGCGCCTCCGAAGGCAGCGCATAAGTCCCTTGGATCTCAATATTTTTCTATGAAAAAATTATGTAATATAGGTCAAATATAGCCAAATATATTCTTAATTTTCCGAAACATTCAATTGAGTCCTTTTCTTCCAAAAAAAATCCCGAAAATCACCCAGATTTTCCGCGTTCACACTGGTATAGCCCCTTAAATTACTATTGAAGCCATTCAATCGAGCTGTGATTTAGGATATGTCGATTTCGAGTATGAAAATAGCACTATCAATATTAATCCAACAGAAACACTGTTGTGGAACAAGTCTAAGTCTAAGTCTGGAACAAGTCTAAACGGTTGAAGTGACAAATGATATTAGAAGGGAAGTAAAATGAAATTTAAATATTTTTTTGTACCCAAGAGATCAAAGAAATTTAACTTTCAGATTTTTTAAGTATTGAAAAAATTAAGCACAGCTCATTTCTCAAGTAGCTAATAATTTTTATTAGTGACTAAAAATGTCGAGTCTAACAAAATAAAGTCTCTAAGCAATAATGGAAAATAGGAGTTATCCAATTTTACTGCATGGCATTTCTAAACTTTTTACAAAAGTTTCTACGTATCGCAAGTCGTACTAATATTTATCGAATACTCCATATATTGGTTTAAGATTGTTAAGGGGTTTGGCTACAGTGAAAATAACAAAAAATTATTCGTCGCTTCACTTCGTCACTTGAACTCGATTTCTCGACATTTGGTCAACGGATTGATTAGAAATTTGATACACTTATTTAGTGTAATAGTAGTTTAGTCTTGATGGACGTTTTGCTTCTTAACATTTTTTCATTACTTATTAACACTATTGACGTCATTTTTCTTCGAAAAAACGAAAAAAATTCAACACTTTTTTTATGATTGAAACACGATAACGAAAAAAAGCTCGGTCAAGTATTTACCAATATTATCTATTTTAAGAAAAAAAACTCGTTTTTTTTTGTTTCAAATCAACCGAGCGGCCAAAATCAAGTATACGGTTGAGCCCATTACGTTCGAAGATCCTTCACGAGATTGTTGATAACTTCTTTAATTTTTACCATTTTTTAATGAATTTTGGTACACAACTTTGTTAATGTAGATACAAATAAATCTCAAAACGATTTTCCAGTCATCTTACTTATTCCTTCAATATTAATTTTTTTTAAATAACCCTGATTTCCGTGTCATCGCAGTAGCCCTACCCCTAAAAGACACGGAAAACTTGTGATTCTGTCAAATGCGATCTTGATATAGTAAGTACTTAGAGCTTGGATAAGTTTCCCTAGCCGGTACTACCTTTTGTTGTAATAGAAAGAAGAGTGGGCCTTTTGAGGTTCAAAAATCTATTGGCCTCATGAATACTTGGTTTTTTTTCATAAATATTGACCGATGTACTAACACTAACATTTACACAGAATATTTTTATTAAGGTCAAGGTACTCTTGAGCTATTAAGCTTAAGGTACTGTTTGTACGTCGTGAAAAAAATATGTATGGATCTCCCGACATTTGTGCTTTGCATCAAAGCCTACCATTTAACATCAGCTCATGCGATGTTCGCTAGAAGCGAATTATCTATGTTTTCTCGAGCGGGGACAGATCTGCTACTCTCAATTGCCATCTAGAGCCAATTTGCACCCAAGTGTACAAACGCAGTACGCTCCGGCCCGAAAAACACTTTATACCCAGCTGACGGCAGCTTGAAAAATCGCTTCATGTACAAGAATACTCACACAGGCTCGCCATCAAACATTGGTATTCCATTGTCCACCGCATCCACTTCCTTGATCAACGATTCGTAGATTCTCCTGAAAATCCGTTCGACGTCCGAATCGTCTATAATTTCCGGCACAAGTTGTCTAATGACCCTGTGGCCGTAGTGACAATAAACCAGACCTGCGCTACTCAATTTGATGTTCCAATTCAAGCCCTCCTTCTTCATGACCGTATTTCCCGTTTCCTTGAACTCCCTAGAGAGAAAGAAATAGTAAAAAGACAACGCAGGTAAAAGAGGGCTTTGCATCCAGCAAATGTGCTCTTCTTTGGAGCTCGAGGAATGGAACATTAGGAATAAACAATATGTATGGGCAATAGAGGACATCATTCGAACTTGGCACAAACAAAAACTTACCGCATATGATGATCGTAACGCCGCTTTTCATGATTGTAAATGCCACCCACATCTACGACAATGTCGCAGGTGTCCAAGATTTTATCATCACGGGTTCTGCATGGAAATACAAGAAATAAAAAATCACGGAAAAAATTTCGGTGCAATGTGAGTATAAAAAATGAAGAAAAGGTGCGAGATTGAAGTCTGCATAGTTGAAATACAATGAAATCGTTTTGTTTTCATTTCTCGAATTTCTTTTGATGGATTTGAGCAACAAAAATCAGTTGAACATTTTTTCGGATACTTTTTTGATAATGTGAAAGCAGAATTTGCGAAAAATATTTTATATGGTAATATAAACAAAATAAAATAAGAAAAAAAAATTTCATTGTATTCGAACGGAGCAGGCTTCAACACGAAAAGTTGTGTCAAAATTTACCTGACGATCTTTGCATTCTTATATTCAGGCAATTGTTTTAGCAGAAAACAAGCCAGAGCCTCGTCGCAATGGAAACAACCATTGTGCGTGCCGATTGTTACACTCGACGACGCCATCGAGGTTAAATTTCGAAGAAAAGTTGAACGGCGTTCTGCTGTCCGGCGACAAGGTAACCTGACGAAACACGTGGTCAACTTAACGGACGTAATGAACAAACTTTGCCAGATTTTCATTCTCACTACGAACTATCGTAATTTTTGTTATTTCGTGTAGAAATTTGGTCAATTCGTAATTTTGACTGAATGTTGCACTAGTCTCACCGAATCTGCAGGTTTTTTTGTGGGTCCAAAATGTCACGAATCGACGAACCGGAATGTTTTCAGGTTATATGCGCTACTGGCGCTGCTGGTAAAAAACAAACAGTGGACTAACGGCCACTTCCTTCGTGACCTTGGTCGGACTTTTGCCTCAGATTATTCTATCTCTAGACTATTATAGGTATAGTAAGAAAAAAATGAACTTAGTTTGAATCACGTGTCGGAGGAAACGGAAGTTGGAACATCGAACGCCGAAAGTCGGTACCCTAGTGGTCATTTTCAAAAAGTTGTCCCAAAAGTCGGCTAAATGGGTACCAAATGTCCGCCTGGAGATTACTTTGAAATTAACAACCATCCAAAAAGATAACTGTTGGACACGTGATAACTTATTGGTAACTTCCAAGCGGAGATTCAGTGGGCAACTACATCTACAGGCACAAATAACCACCCACCCATCTCGAGTGCGCCGATTTGTTTTTAAATGAGGTGACGCCTATATTTGTAAATGTTTCTTGGCAAGTGGGTACTTTTGCAATAAATCAAGGAGGTTGAGCTTTATCCACAATACAAGATAAAAAAAATATGTTATTGTCTAGACTACAGTGAGTCTATACGAACTTTTTGAATTTTTTTCACCAAAAAACCCCATCGATAAAAAATAGGGGTGTACTTTCGATAAGCGGAAATCAAGTTTCGTTGTGAAATTTGGCACAGACCTTCATTTTGATATTTTAAGAGATCGCCTCCAAGGATTTTTGGCGCCGTGCCGTCCCTGATAGACAAACGTGCTGTGAAAATTCACATGTCAACATCATGGCGGCAAGAGGACAGCATACGGCGGCACACCGTGACACCAATATGATGCTTTTGCTTCCGCATTAAGCTGCAAATTTGTGCCACAGTGCGTAGTTTGGCGAATTAATGTGTGATGCCAAGACGGCAAGTTTGCAGCAAATATAGGCAACAAATACATGCTGCAACAACGGTACTGATGCAGTAAGCTCCAGATTTGGAGTGATGTCATCTTTATATCGCGTTGTAGTCATAAATGCACCACACTGTGACGCTCCGTTGCCGGTGAAAACAAGGCAAGTTATCGTGGCATGAGACGGAAAATTTGGAATACGTTATTCCGGCATGGTTAGGGCACATTGACGGCACGCTGTAACGTTCCATTGCCGGCAAAAACAAGGTACATGGTTATAACCATAGGCAGATTCGCTACGACAAATGTCATGATCCTAAGATTAGTTATATAAGTTGAACCAGTTGGATGGTAGAGTGGTTAGCGTGCTCGCCTTCTAAACCAGCCCATCGTGAAGTTGTGGGTTCGAATCCCAGCGTCGTACTTTCGGAAAAAAAAAAATTACGGGCATGACGCGTAGCCCTCAGTCATACGCGGGCGTCGCACACACGAACCGGTACGTGTGTGCGATTGCATTAAATAAAATTATTTATTTTGCCCTCTTTTTATTCCCACCTGCCCAGCTACCGGTAATGCAGAATCCCATTTAGCCGGTCACAACACCGCAATAACACGCTTCGTTTATGCCGGCGAAGGAGCATTACGGCGTCTTCTAAATATGCCGGCAACGGAACGTCACAGCATGCCGCCAATGTGCCCTTACCTTGCCGAATAGCGTCTTCCAAATTTTCCGTCTCAATGCCGCGATAACGTACCTCGTTTCTACCGATAATGCAGCGTCACAGCGTACCTCCAATGTGCCCTCAGCTTGCCGAAATAACGCATTCCAATTGATTACTGGGTGATCTAGGTTATTGCACCTAGATCTAAGTTATTGCACCTACATCTCTGGGTGATCTAGGTTATTCCAATTTGCAGCGCGGTGGAGCTGTTTATCTGATGAGTTATTTAAAGTGCGTTTTCCGTTTTCGTGTGAAGCACTACACTTGACGCAGTGGTATGTGAGGTTGCAATTTACACTCGCATGTCCGAGTCGCTGACATTTTCGACATATTTTGCACACTATAATCTCGGCCACCTAACGACATTTGAATGGAATGTATATTTACGTCGGATATAAATTATAGCATTTTTTAGGGTTATTTTTTCATAATTAGGTGGGTTATTGCGCTATGACTTCAATGTACAAACATCTTAAGGCACTACTACAGCTACACGAAATTTATTCATAAAATGATTGAGGCTTAAGGCGAAGTAGAGTGCGAGATAGCTGAAATTTTAGAACAGAGATTTTTCAGAGGTGAATCATATTTAGGGTAAAAGGAAATCATCAAGCTCTGCGTTAGGGAATTCTCCAGAGCCTCATATTTTGTTTTTCCTAAAGAATTCAACCATCTTTCAGAAAATAGGATTGAAAAATTTGTGAGGTTATTTTGACCTTGTACATGCCCTTAAGAAAATAAAAATGTTCAGCTCATGTGATAGCTAATAACAACACAGACAGCTGACAACAACGCATGCGCAAAACATACATGTATATATAGCACATAATGATTAACTTCCCCAGCGCCGCTTATGCGGAACCCAATGTCGTCCCACTTTTCCGGACGCGCCAGAATACGGAGATTGGGCTCCTTCCCTATAGTCTCCTTGCACCGTGCAATGAAGACAGAGCAGCATTCTGTCTCCTTTTCTACCATATGTAACCCATGCGCTTTAAACCTGAACTCCATTACTCGTATTTATTCCGTGTTTCATAAACAATATTTCATTTACGGACGAAGAAAGTACAAGTACATGTTCTACACGATCAAATATAACAAATTCACGCTTCATCGGATTTATGTTAAAATGTAAACTGGAGACTTGCAAGATTTAAGTGATTCTGATAGAAATAAATGACATTTCGTTAATTGCTGTCACAAAGGTGATTTGGCCAAGTGGATTCGTACCGCGCTTACACTCACAGATTTTGGGTTCAATCCCCTAATCGGCTTTTTTCTCCTGAATTTATTTCCGATGTACGCAAAACACTTTAAGCCGGAATGAGCGTAATTGGAAGTATTGAAAACTTCATTTCCAATGCAATTGAGCATTAAGAATCTTTAAAATAATGATTGTGAAGAATTGTAAAATAATTATTACCCTGAATTATCAACGGTGATTTTTTATTATATTTTTTTAATCTTATGAAAGTATGTTGAATCATCCCTAATTTAAAGCGTCCCCATCCACCCTCAAAAGTGTAGGCAGTGTAGGAGAAAACTACAAGCAAACATGTCAATATTTTTTCGCTGTAGTACTGAGGTTATGTGACGCACCGGGCCTTACCGTACCGATCTACAGCAGCGACGCGCAGTGACGTTGAGGCGAGCGAAAAACTTGCTCAATAAGGCTGGGAATAGACGTCCGATTTTTTCTTTCCGATAATCCGATCCGACAGTCGAATCCGACTATCGGAAGGCACTCGTGCCATACATTTGAGTGAGCATGCAATACACATCCGATCCGATAGTCGGATCCAAGTTCCGACTATCGGATCGGATGTGTATTGCATGCTCATTCAAATGTATGGCACGAGTGCCTTCCGATAGTCGGATCCGACTGTCGGATCGGATTATCGGAAAGAAAAAATCGGACGTCTATTCCCACCCTAAGGGTACGAATCCTCACCACTGCAATTCGCCTTTGTTTCAAGATCTGTATGATAAGACCGTGCGCGAAACTCGCAGAACGGAGCATTTTGTTAAGGTTTACTGTAATGGTCGAATTATTTTTTTTTCGTCAGTGAAAGAATATTAACATCGGGAGAAACGAAAGAATATTAAACGAAAATGAAGAAATATTGAGATACGAGGCGAAATAATTCTACCCCAGTAAGAAATTCGGCGACAACACATTGGCAACACCACGCCAAGCGAGAGCAAGTTGTGACGGAAAAATGGCATCCTTTACCGCCGCATTAAACTGTGTTCTAGCAGCACAGCATTGCGCATCTTCGCGTGAATGCTGGTGTTAATAATGCAGTACGAAAATACAGAATATTGGCGGTACATTTGGAGCACGTTCATTGCTGGGTTATTTCAGCATTGCGACAGAAAAATTGGAATGCGTCATTTCGGCAAGCTGAGGGCACATTGAAGGTACGCTGTGACGCTCCATTGCCGGTAGAAATGAGGCACGTTATCGCGGCATTGAGACGGAAAATTTGGAATACGGTATTCGGCAAGGTGAGGGCACATTAGCGGCATGCTGTGACGTTCCGCTGCCGGCATATTTAGAACACGCGGTTCCGCCGCCGGCATATTGCGGTGTTATGACCGGTTAAGCCGTCTGGCCACCTTGGCCGATCGAAAAATGGGTATATTTTTAAAAAAATAATAAACTCGAAAGTATGGGCCGGAATATTTTTATTTTTTTACACAACGTCAGAAAGGGCTTTAAGAATAACGTTAATAAATTTCTGTTCAAAATATTTTAAAATGGCGTCGTTATGCACATTGCCGCGGAGGGCCTCCCCACGGTACGCGTGGTCGTTGTCCCAGCTGTTACCCGGTCATGTCACATCTGAAAAAAAAATCAGCTCATTCGTGAGTAGTGTCGCTACAATGTAGCATAGCGGTTTTTTTCGACCATTAAAAGTTATGGTGAGCCGAAGAAAAAAAAATGTATTTTTCACCGAAATTATGGCTCACCATAATTTTTTTAATGGTCGAAAAAAACCGCTTCGCTACATTGTAGCGACACTACTCACGAATGAGCTGATTTTTTTTTGCAGATGTGACATGACCGGGTATCAGCTGGGACAACGACCGCGCGTATCGTGCGGAGGGCCTCCGCGGCCATGTGCATAACGGCGCCATATTGTAATATTTTTAACGGAAATTTATTAACGTTATTCTTAAAGCCCTTTCTGACGTTGTCAGAACGAAATTGTTCGAGTTGTTGTTGTCAGAAAAACGTTGTTGACGAAAAATAAAAATATTCCGACCCATACTTTCGAGTTTGTTATTTTTTTTTTATATACCCATTTTTCGATCGGCCAAGGTGGCCAGACGCCTTAAATGGGGTTCTGCATTACCGGTAGCTGGGCAGGTGGGAATAAAAAGAGGGCAAAATAAATAATTGTATTGAATACAATCGCACACACGTACTAGTTCGTGTGTGCGAGGCCCGCGCATGACTGAGGGCTAAGCGTCATGCCCGTAATTATTTCTTTCCGAAAGTACGAGCAGGGAGGCTAGAGTGGGAGGAGTCCGATCTCTTATGGAGAGGCTTGAAAAAAGTGGCTACAAATATGTGTTCCTACCGGGATGGCGCCACTATCTCTAAAATCTCGAGACACGAGCTGGGTGTGACAGAGACGGAACAAGTAAATAATGAGAAGTGAGCTGCAGTGCAGCCAGATCGCGCGCAAAAGTTACCCCCTCTCTAGTCTCTTGCGCGCCCATCACACATCATAGTAGCGCGTGTCCGTGAGCGAGCGACGCTCGGACGTCTTCGGAAAGAGCCGAGCGCCATCGAAGTTTCCCGACCGCGCCAAGAAGACTAGAGCTAAGGAGTCCGAACGCTTAAGGTGCGGCCTCATGCAGTCGCTCGTCGCTCGTTTGCAGCGATAAATCTGGTCACGTGACCCTATTTTGAATTTCCCGCGACTCAAAAAAGTAGCGACAAGTCGCCGCGTCGAATAGCAACTCTCCTCTCCCCACTCTCCTTTCCCAGCGATAAAGCTCAACATTTTCAGCTTTGTCGCTACATATCACGTGACCAGATTTGTCGCTGCAAACGAGCGACGAGCGACTGCATGAGGCCGCACCTTTACGGCGATCACGATCCAAAAGCGTCCACGGAAATCCAGTTATTAGTGGTTGGTGGTTTCACCGCGTGCGTCGCTGCTCATCACCGAACCGAAATGAACTGAGCGACAAGAACGCAACCGACGCCATCCCCCATCGATGATTCCCGCTTGTCATCCATGTTGGAATAAAGCGTGTGCGGACCGTGCGGACTAACGAATTTCGCGATTAATAAAAAATAATTGTGTCTCGGTGTAAAATATATTTATCGTGATCTGCGGCGAAAACTATCGAAGGAGTGTTATGTATGTCTGATGTTTATAAATAAATTTTGTTTGCTACTGCTTCCGCAACGATAAGAAAACATATCGACTGAATTTCGGTATTTCGTTATTATTTTTTATCTGTGCAACGTATAGTATCATAATATGGGAAAATGATGTGTGATCATTTGTAAAACTTTTATCTGGATTAAAAAATTCTTATGAATGTCTTGTGTCTATAAATAAATTCTGTTACAGCATCCACAACGAAGAAAAAATATTGTCTCAATTTCTTTATTTCGTTATTATTCTCTATCTGTACAGCGTATCATCAGTGTGAATATGATGTGATTCAAAATTCGTATCAATTTTCTTGTGTCTATAAATGCATTTTGTAAGTTACTGGTTCTGCAATGAAAAAAACATATATTGTCTTAATATCTGTACTTCGTCATTATTCTCTATCTGTACAGCGTATCATCGGTGGGAATATGATGTGTGAGAATTTGCAAAACCTCAGTCGAGATTGAAAATTCTTATCAATTTTTCTTGTGTCTATAAATGCATATTGTTAGTAACTGCTTCCACAACAAAAAAAAACCATATTCACTTCATTTCTGCATTTAGTTATTATTCTTTATCTGTACAGCGTATATAATATGTGAATATGATATGTGATCATTTGTAAAAGCTTTATCTGGATTCAAAATTCTCATGAATTTTCTTGTATCTAGAAATAAATTTTGTTTGTTACTGCTTCCGCAACGAAAAAAAACATATTGACTTAATTTTTGTATTAAGTTGTTATTCTTTGTCTGTACAGCGTATCATAATGTGTGATAATTTGTAAAAGTTTTGTCTTGATTCAAAATTCTTACGATTTTTCTTGTGTTTATAAATGAATTTTGTTTGTTAGTGCTTCCGCAACGAAAACAAAAATATATTGACTTCATTTCTGTATTGCGTTATTATTATTTATCTGTACAGCGTATTATAATGTATGAACATGATGTGCGATCATTTGTGAAAGTTTTGTCTGGATTCAAAATTCTCATGAATTTTCGTGTATCTAGAAATAAATTTTGTTTGTTACTACTTCTGCAACGGAAAAAAACATATTGACTTAATTTGTGTATTTCATTATTATTCTTTATCTGTATAGCGTATCAAAATGAGTGATAATTTATAGAAATTTTGTCTAGATTCAAAATTATTATGAATTTTCTTATGTCTATAAATGAATTTTGTTTGTTACTGCTTCCTCAGCGAAAAAAAAACATTGACTTAATTTCTGTATTTCATTATTATTCTTTATCTGTACAGCGTATCATGATGTCTGGTCATTTGTAAAAGTTTTGTCTGGATTCAAAATTTTCATGAATTTTCTTGGGTCTATAAATAAATTTTGTTTTTTACTGCTTCTGCAATGAAAAGAAACATATTGACTAAATTTCCGCATTTCGTTATTATTCTCCAAAACAATCTATATTATCTATATAAGACTTCTATCTATCTAATATATAGAAATTTCCTGCACCAACTGGTTTCACAATTAATTTGATCAAATTACCGTTCCATATGAAGAAGCAAAGGGTGCTTTTTGCATATCGTACGGCACTGTTTTTACAATTAATTTGATCAAATTATCGCTGCATATGAAGTAGTAAAGGGTGCTTTCTGCATATTGTACGGCACTGGTTCGTTTCTGATTTCAATTCGGTTCGGTGGAGAGCAGCGCCACCCTTCTCATCTGGATTTCTATGGACGTTTCTTCAACACTGCGTTCGTACTCCTTACCTCTAGTCTTCTTGGACCGCGCCTTCAGCAGCTACACCAATACATGGACGCTCAGCACGTTCATGTGCGGCCAAGCCGAAACGAAGGCTTCGAGGGAAAAAGCAATCTGAGCACGACTCGCGCGTGACGTCATCCGACGGCACGAGCGAGGCTTTTAGATGATTTCAATGCTTATTTAGCTCTTGATTCTCTGCGTTATTAATGTATACAAAAAAATGTATCGCACACTCTGATCGCTTATTTTTTTAGTTTATACGTTAATTTAAATATAATAATAAATCTAAATTACAACTTATTTATCTTCTAAAATATTGTTTACGCTTTACTCACACCCGTCCTTACGCCAAATAAATTATAATTCATAAAATTAAGCGGAAATATATTTATATTCGTATTATTATATTAATTCTCATAGCTCTCATATGAAAACTCTCATATGAAAAACACAAAAAAAAACTTCAAAACCTTAGATTTCAACGAACCAAGAACATACATCTTCACATTTTCAATCATGACGAATTTTTAAGAACAATATCATCACAAACACATCTGAACCAAAACAATATACATTACCTAAATTATCAAAACATAAATCAAACAACACAAAATCACAACATCTTATACTCAACTCTTACTAATAGACAACAGGACACAAATAATAATCTTTCCACTGATCCTCTGAATAATATAAATTCGACAATCACATTAAATAAAACGAAAGAATGGCTTATAAATCTTTCCAACATTGATATTCCGCTACACATTTCCACATTCTTGTCTCTAGGTGAAAAGTTTTGTTTTCCTTACCTGAAACTCTCAAACATAAAAACTCATATCCACAAATCGATCTCCGAACTTGAGTCCAAATTAGATTTTTTACTCGACAAACCTAGACAAATCGAAATTAGAACCAGATTCACTAAAATCTTAAACAAAATAAATATTCCAACATCATTTTCCAACACTAATCAAATTATAAAACACACGTCCTAATTCTTAAAAAACAACCCTCAACTTTTAGTTACACGAGCTGACAAAGGAAATTCAACAGTCATTCTTAACAAATCAGATTACATTACAAAAACTCATAATTTACTCGCAGATTCCTCAACTTACAAATTAACAAATAGAAATCCCATCAACACTCTACAAAAAGGCATTAACAATATTCTCTCCAGATGGAAAACCCTAAAATTCATTGATGAAACAAAATACAAATACTCAAAAGCTGAAAATTGCAACCTATCTCATCTTTATTGTCTGCCAAAAATTCATAAAAATAATTATCCACTTCGTCCAATAGTATCATCAATAAATAGTCCAACACATAAACGAGCTGAATTTATACAATCTAAACTTTCTAAATTAATCAATACGACTAATTCACACGTCAAAGATAGTTTCCACCTAAAACATTCACATTCTAAAATCTCAATTCCACTCAACTACAAATTGGTCTCGTTTGATGTTGTTTCTCTCTATACCAACATCCCATTACAACTTGTTATTCAAAGCCTTCAAAGAAGATCAAATCTATTTTCAAAAACATTTCCTTTAAACGAAATAATTAAAGCCATGGAATACATCATGTTCTCAACTTTCTTTATATTTCAAAATAAAATTTACCAACAAATCTCAGGGTTACCAATGAGCTCACCTTTGGCTCCAATACGGCATATAGGGCATATGAAAAAGAGAAATTTCCGGGAAAAAAATGAGAAATCATGAATTTTCAGTAAAAAAAATGTGTTTTTGGGTTGACCAGAACTTGAATATGTTTTAAATAATGTTTTCTCCGAAAATCTCAAATACGACTAAAATATGAGAAATTGTGAAAAATTTGCACTAGGGACCCCTGCGGACCGAAGTCAGGAACGCTACCAACGGGACCATCTCATCGCTTGTAGAATATGTACACTTTCTGGTACTTAGGATTCGCGGCCGGATGGATGATTAGTTTGTTTTTGGGGATAATGCTTTATCGCTTGATGAAAGTATGAGAATTAATATAAATACGAATATAAATATATTTCCGCTTACTTTTATGAATTATAATTTATTTGACATAAGGACGGGTGTGAGTAAAGCGTAAACAATTTTATATAAGATAAATAAGTTGTAATTTAGATTTATTATTATATTTAAATTAACGTTTAAACTAAAAAAATAAGCGATCAGAGTGCGCGATACATTTTTTTATACATTAATACCGCAGGGAATCAAGAGCTAAATAAGCATTGAAATCATCTAAAAGCCTCCCGCGTGCCGTCGGGTGAAGTCACGCGCGAGTCGTGCTCAGATTGCTTTTTCCCTCGAAGCCTTCGTTTCGGTTTGGCCCAGGGGGCTGACACTGGTAGATAAATACTGTTCGCAAAATGTCCTTGCCGCACGGTGGCGCTAGTAGTCGTGTGACAGGCATGCACATATATGTGAGTTGCAACGGTGTTTCGAATATTTTACATGAATAAAAGTCTAGTGAGAATAACTTTAGGAAAACCATTATTTGCGTGTATAATGGATTCTGTTATCGTTGTAACAGTTCGTGCTGTTATCGCAATAACGATAACAGCACAAAACGAAAGTATCGATTCCTTCAGCTGATCGGAGTATTTAGAGCCCAAGGCTGTCACATAACAGCCAACGCTAGGTAGTGGCGATTTCACGAACTAAAAAGCCGGGACAGAACGCGTTTTCGTTTATGGTATAGGAATAGTAGGCCAGTGCCAGGGGGCTGGTTTGGCCGCACATGAACGTGCTCAACGTCCATGTGTTGGTGTAGCTGCCGAAGGCGCAGTCGGAAAACTTCGACCGTGCTCGACTCTTTCCGAAGACGTCCGAGCGTCGCTCGCTCACGGACACGCGCTACTATGATTGTGTGATGGGCGCGTAAGAGACTAGAGAAGGGGTAACTTTTACGCGCGACTGGCTGCACTGTTTCCTGCTCGAGATTTTAGAGATAGTGGCGCCATCCCGGTCGGACCACATTTTTGTAGCCACTTTGAAATGCACAGATCGGCCTCCTCCCACTCTAGCCTCCATGAGTACGAGGCTGGGATTGGAACCCGCAACTTCACGATGGACGGGTTTAGAAGGCAACCACGCTAACCACTCGACCATCCAACTCGTTCAACTTATATAACTAATTTTAGGATCATGATATTTGTCGTAGCGAATCTGCTTATGGTTATAACCATGTACCTTGTTTTTGCCGGCAATGGAACGTCACAGCGTGCCGCCAATGTGACCTAACCTTGCCGGAATAAGGTATTCCAAATTTTCCGTCTCAATGCCGCGATAACTTGCCTCGTTTTTACCGGCAACGGAGCGTCACAGCGTGGTGCATTTGTGACTGAAACACGATATAAAGATGAAATCACTCCAAATCTGGAGCTTGCCGCATCAGTACCGTTGTTGCAGCAGGTAATTGTTGCGTATATTTGCTGCAAACTTGCCGTCTTAGCCCCAGACATTTATTTCGCCAAACCACGCACTGCGGCGCAAGTTTGCAGCTTAATAAGGAAGCAAAAGACAGCATATTGGTGTCACGATGTGCAGCTGTATGCTGTCCTCTTGCCGCTATAATGCTGACATGTGAATTTTCACAGCACGTTTGTCTATCAGGGTACGATTATCACAAAGTACGCAGTATTCTGTTGCCAACTATAATACTGTACGATATTGTCATCGACCAATAAGTTTCGCAAAACTAGTCAGCTATCGAGTGGTTTAATTTTTAGTTTTAAGGCTTTCACGGCTCTTTACGTAATGAGAAGAGCATGTGGCTTCCGGATGGAGGCCGTGTTGAGAATCAGCGATGTGCCGACATTTCGCAAACGTTACAGTTTGCATCATCAGGGCTGAGAGCTTCAGTTTCGGAGCTCTCAGGAACACAACGCTGATCCTCAACCCGGCCTCCATCCGGAAGCCACATACTCTGGTTTAATTTTTGGACGTCCATTTGTAAAATTGGTTTTTTCACTGCTAAGCACCTGTTGCAACGCTACAACAATTTCTATTGTATCACGAATGTTACTTTTGGAAATGAAAGAAGACAACAGCAGCGCCGCGCGTGCCTACAACCGTCACCGCATAGCTTCCTTCATCGAACGCTGGTCGAGTAGAGCTCTTCCAAAAAATCCGCTCCCGCTAATTTCTCCCGTTACACGATGCGCGATGCATCGATAAGTATACTTGTACGCGTGCAATATCGAATCGAAAAATTGCTCGAGGGTCGATACTCTAAGTTCGTTTATCATCCCGTGTGCAACGACTAAAACAAAAATGACACTTGCTTTCGTTCGATGAATAATTCGCAACCGTATATTCAAATATATCGAAAGCAATGAGATTATTCCTGCTTTCGCAACAAAATCCTTGAGACATTTTTCCGCACCGTGTATAGGGAACTTTGGGTGCTATACGCGCGCCGGCTTCGGCTGAACGACTGAACTCCCCGCACACACGCACACTCGACAAGTATGCCAAAGGTTTGATGCTGGTTAGCGGTTGATGCTGGTTGATGCCAGTCGGACGCTTTTTTTTTGTTGCGCCGCTCGTTCGACTGTTGCAAATACAAGAGGAAGCAGAATAGCAAGATCGGAAGAACGAAAATTGTCAGACGTTCTCATTAACGGAACAATTTCGAACTCTTGCGTAGCCGCCAAAAGTGTATCGATATTATTATTGTTTTGCATCATTCGTTACATTTTTCCTTGCCGTTGTGTGTTCCACAAAGCGACGAGGCAGTCGAGCGGAACGTATAGTGTCGCGTCCGCAAGATCGTCGCGACTAAACCCGCAAAAATCGACCGGAAAGAGGGAGCAAAATAAGAAATGTCGGCTAAGCGAAAAAACGTGGGTGTGAAGAAAGGTCGCGGCAAATCGCGAAAGGTCGAATACGACGAGGAGGATATTTCGAGCGAGCAAGAATCGGAAGTCGATGACGCCGAGGTCGACGCCGATGGTGATGCCGAGGCCGGTGCGAAAACCGGCGGGGACGCCACCGAGGAGGAAACCCCCGAGGACATATCCAGTATTCCCGAGCTACATCCACCAGAAGTACGTGCCTTGATAAAAATCACAAATAAAAACGACTGTCACTCTTGCCCTGCTCGCTTCTATTGTCCGTTCGATTCCTATGCACATTTACGACTATATGGATGTGCATGCTACGTATGTATTTTCACATATAGTTATACGTTTATAACTGAGCGTGAGAGATATGACCCAATTTATGACCATGATATAATATCTGACCACCTGAGGAAACAATCTCATATTTGTAGAATAAGAAAATTCGTAAATGACGCTTGAGGTTGTTGCTTAAAAATATTGGGGTAAATAGATAGTAATGAAAATTTTACGCATCGTTATGAGATATTTTCTGAATATACTGGCAAAAGGACAACTGAGGTTTCCGCACTCGTTTATTGAATATTAAATTTTGAAGTTTACATCAATCTCCGATTGAGTGCATTGGTTGTACAGCGCAACGTCGTTACCATTCCAGTTTCTTGCGTATATCTTTCGCATTCATGAAGAAAGTGACCCAAAAAATGAACATTGTGTGCAGGATAGTGTATAGAACAATTTTCTGAAAGAAATAGATAGGTTACCGATCTGATTATTGAAAATGTATGAAAAATATGCTACCAGTATACGAAAAAGTGAGGATTTTGAGGAGTTTGCATTAAAATATGGCGACGTTGGAACTATGGGAATAGCAGAACCAATCGAAAACCTAGCGCGCCAATTTCAAATACGTTAAAGTCAAATGCAACTAAGGGGAATTTATTAATTTATTTATGATGATGTATTTCCTTTTTTCTAGCTTCGGTGAGCATAGTACGATGCTTGTGGGCACGAGCGTCTTTTCCAGCGGAAACTTTACGGCGCACTAATATTTTTTTTTCGAATAATTTGTTTCCTCCTTTTGCTTTGAAATATCCTCTGAAAACGCGGAACTGCACGAAACGTGCGTAATGCAGCTGCGACCTGTGACAGTCACTGCAATCAACCTAACAGCCTTGATTTACAACAGAACCGTGCGACGTTGCCAAAGCTCGTGTCTATTTCAATAAGATTTATAAACATGAACATTTAATTTACCGACAATCGTAACTCCTTCAAATTACCATATATGTAAATAATAATTACGATTGTCCACCGTAAATTTCAAAGTTTTCGTGATATTCAGTCATAGTTTACAGAGAATTTCGACCCACATAATTATTGTTTTTGGCCTACTGGATGCTACTTGATGTGTAACATTAGATTTTTTTTTAATTCACAAGGCACCCGTCAGATTACGTTATTCCAGGCCAAACGCATATGCGCTACGACCATTGGGTAAATTTTATTTAAAACAAAGATGATGGCAAACAAAACCATTTTTTGTCAGGGCGCCCACTCCTAGCCCCTTGACCCGCAAAAATGCTGGCCAAGCCAATGCACGTCCCACTGGAACTTTTATTTTGATCATTCATTAATTGCAAAGCTCAATGTCGTTAAATCTGATAAAAAATGTTTAAATTATTTACATTTCATTACGTGAAAAGATATGGCTACTTTTTGAACGTCCTTAATATTTTGCTACAATAAGGTGGTACTGGTGACGTCACACAATGTATTAGCATAGGAACTTAGCTTCTTTTCCGATCCTGAAAAATAATTTGGCTTCAACCTTAAAGGGCAACGTTACTGTAACTACACGAAAATCGGGGTTGTTTAAAAAAATTAATTCTGTAGAAAAAAACAAGATTGAAAAATCGTTTAGCCATTTAATTGTATGTACATTAACAACATTGCGTACCAAATGCGACCTTGAAACGTGAGAGGCCCAACGGTGTACTTGATTTTGGCCACCTGGTTGGATTGAACGAAAAAACAAGTTTATTCCTAAAATAGATAATAGGGGTTGAGAAGCTTCCGGACAAATGATGAAATGTTACCATTTGATTGAAATTTATACGGTAAATTCTTTGTCATATGCTGAATGCACTCTTTAAATTTGAAATCGATCGTCTACACAGTTTCTATAAAATTTACAATTGAAAAACACTTTTTAACATGATCAAATAACATAAGGAGTACATTATGACATAATATTGAAGTTTGCATCGCTGTAACCACGAAAGTTTAGTAGACTGAACTTGTTTAGCTAATTTATACCACAAAATCGCTGAACTGTTTTTTACGATCCTCATAAAAAATCTACAGCCTAAGTTTGCAGGACAAGAAGTCGGATGATGAAAAAACTAAAGAAATAAAAATTTAAAAAAATATTTTTTTGCATTCCAACAATGCAAACTTCAACACCATATTATGACATTGATGACAAAGTTTTCATAATGTACTAAGTGATTTGACAGTTTTACATAACATTCTAAATATTCTTTCACACTTTTTGATGTGTAAAACTGCATCTCAGTGATAAGCGTAGGCATCTCCGTATGTTGAAAACTGTTTTTTCAATTATACTTTTTATAGAAACGGTGTAGACGATCGTTTTCACATTTGGAGGGCCCATTCAGTAAATAACAAAGAATTTACTGTATAAATTTGAATCGAATGGTAATATTTTGTCAATCGCCCGAAACTCCTTAAGACTTAACCGTTTTTTTTCCAGTTATTGTGTTTCAACCGTTAAAAATAATCGAACATTTTTTTCGTCATTGTTACCAATTCATTTTTAAACATGTTAAGAAAAACGTTGGTCAAGACTAAACTACTAATACACTGAATAAGTGTAACAAGCTTCAATTCAATCTGTTCATTAGATGTCGAGAAATCCTGTACAATGCTTTGAAAAACATAGTTTTGAGAAAAACGCGTCGAAAGTTTTGCTAGCAGTTCTATCATTGTGATCCTAAGTTCACCTTCAATCTGCAACTCCTGCACCATTTGTTGGACCTTCCTCTTCAGTTTGAGTTATCTCAAGTGACGAACGAGGGTTCGTCATTTTCACAGTATCCTAACTCCTTACTTATTAATGCAGTTATTTTATTCACCACATGATTTTTTAACATGCCGAAAACGGATGGACTCTGTAAAAACAAGACATTATTTTTGAGCAGATGCTTTGGATCGTAAAGATCATGCTATTATGCGTATTCTAAATTCTATCACGTTTGTCCCAGATGAGAATAACGATTAGTTATTCACAGCTCGCAGTTCAATTGTGTTTGGGTTTCGATTTTGACATTATTGGATTATAAAAGCACATTTATTGTGCATAAGACTTTGACGTTTTGCAGTGTTGAGATAATAATAACGCGAACATTTGCATAGATGTGTATTATTTTTCAAAAACCAGACCGAACATAATCAATCGATTCTAGGGTCAATGAACGCATGTGATTAAGGTGGTACATGGAAAAAATGGCGTAAGATAGAATGGTTTGTAATTCAATACGAATGTCGTCCAGGCCATCCTGCATACATTTAGTGAAATTTAAAAAACATTGATCATCCCCCTATTGAGGTATTTGCCCTTGAAATTGGCATTTCTACCATGCATTGCATAAGACCAGTCCTGGAGAACATCATATTTCGCTCGATGATGAAAAGATGACGAAATAGATGTTCACGAAAAACGATGGAATGGACGTTTTAGGGTTATTATGAAGAAAAAAAAATGATCCAATTTAACCATAAATTTTTGAATTTATGAGTGCCCAAAGTATGAAATACGTGATGAACAGTCCTGGGTTTGCAAATAGGCCGTATAGGCAGCTGCCTAGGGGTAGCAAACCTTAGGGGGCGGCGGATTTTAGAGGCACCTAAAAAGGACTAGGTAAATACAAGTGATTACAATAGGAGGGGCGGTACAAAGTCAAGTGGCCTATACTTAAGAAAAGTATTAATGCGGCACTGGTGATGAAACGTGATCGGCCTAATGAGTTGAAGCCTGTGCACAACGCGCGTTCCATGGACTGCTTTTTTAAAACATTAGACTTTACAAATCGTCCTTTAAAGCATAGCTGATTTTCCATTGTATTAAATCTTTGGTTCGCACATTGCTCGAGTTGCAAGAACTGCACTGTCAACAAGGGTAATGAGTATGGTCAAGGAGTTGCGGGACAAAACACGAAATGGTACCATTTGCTTCAAAATTATACAGTAAATTCTTTGTCATACACTGACGGCACTCTCCAAATTTTAAACCGATCGTCTACACCGTTTCTATCAAATTTACAATTGAAAAAACCCTTTTTAACGTAGGGAGATGCCTATGATCAAAGAACAAAAAGAGTACATTATGACACTGATGGGCATCTCTGCATGATGAAAAGTGTTTTTTCAATTGTAAATTTTATAGAAAGAATGTAGACGATCGATTTAAAATTTGGAGGGTACATTCAGCAAAAGACAAAGAATTTACTGTATGAATTTAAATCAAATGGTAATATTTTCTCAACTGTCCAGAAACTCTTTAAGGTAAGAAATTGATTGTGCTCACCAGCAACGTTGCTACATGTAAGGACCGTATGTTCGGATCTTAGTATGCCAGTATGCATATACACAAACTTTCTAAATATTGGCACATACTCTAGGCAAACCCTGCTAGAAGTTTGCTACCACAGACAAAAAGACTGCTCTAAATCTTATCATCAATTAATTTACTATGCAATTTTTCAATTTTTAGATATTAAGATATTCTACGTATGTAGTTTGGAAGTAAATAAATTCATTACTTTTTCAAAATTATTACGCATTTAAAAACTTAAACTCACATTTGCTTTTGCATGGGACTGTCTCGCATGCCTTAAAGAAAATAATTTGGGAATCCATTTTCATTTAATTCTACAAATTGTTTGGGTGACAGTTTTTTTGAACACAATCCGTTGTCGACGCTTCCTCATAAGAAAATTTCATTGGATTCTTTATTCTAAAGATATGTGTAACTTCAACCGTGCAAAATAAAAAAATAAACAATGATTTCGTTTTCCAAGACATTGACAATGTTTCATGCACGACTCGATCGTTTTTCTGCTCAGGGTGGATGGGGCAAGCCAGGTACCTTGTTGATGTGCGGCCTTACTAACTGGGAAATGGCAGGACGAAAAGCTCCTCCGAAAGGTCCGATATCGAATATCGGAAGGAGTCTATGGACGCCTCATACATTCAAGAATTTAAACGGCGCCAGAGTCCGACTGGTGGCGTCCGGACCAGCCGCTTCTCACAGCATCATAGTTACCGAGGACAACAGATGTCTCGCCTTTGGAAAAAATGATAAGGGTAAACATAAAGCAGCGTGCCTGTTGCGGAGCTCTCGTTTTTTTTTCTTTGAAAAAATTAGCCATTTATCGTCGTCTGCTCCACGACTCTGTAGCACTATATTCAGTAGCACAATTTTTGGGGAGCAGCATCGACGTTATAATACCCGGATACATTCTGCGTGTACAACCAGTTGAGAGATCTCTTGATACGAACCTTTGTCAATATATTACACTTTATAACAAAATCCAGTTATTTTTACTCTTAACTTACAGTGGAGTTATGAATAATAAAAAAATACTTGTACATTCATTTCTCGTACGTTGATCATTCATAACGAAAAACAATTAACTTCTGACGGGTCTGTAATTGTTTTCTCCACGACAAGTCGAGATTCATCGGTATTTTTTTCTCATAACGCTGTTCAACAATGAAAGTGGACGAGAAGGCATTCCGAAGATAATATTTACAACTAGTATACAATCTACGGCACCTGCCTACATGTGTTTTTTTTTTATTCCGAGTTGAAATTGCCATTGTCCAATTTTCCATGACGAGGACCATGATATTTTCTACATTGTACTTTTTATATATTGTCGCGGTACATTTTTATATATTTCCGCGGTACGACTTGTTAAACGTCAAATGTTCGTCTACTTCCTTGGGGAAATAAGAGCCGTAAGAGTCTGCCAAGGGAGACCGGCTAAAATTGGTAGGAGCGAGAAGATGTGAGGAAGAACATCGAAAGTATAATGGAGGATTATATTTGAAGGCCGCATTCGGTATAGTGATTTTAATAATAAAAGACAGAGCAAAAGTGTTCCTTCTTAGTTTTAAGTTAACTTTTTTAAAGGTATTTCAACAAAATAAAGTCTTTTAAATTGCTATATGTGGCAGTATTACGATATCTGTGGCCCCTAATTCTGACCACGCAGTCTTCATATTTGACCCAAAATAAGACTTTTATCAAGAGTGGTAAAAATCGAAATTCGACCCTCACCCCCAATTCGAAATCGACGTTTCACCCCCTTCGAAAATCGAAGGGGGTGAAACGGGGGTTTTAGAGTTTATATGAGACAATATATTTTTTGGTCAAATTTGCTCGAAACTCGGTATAAATACATTTCAATACAAATAATTAAATATGTATGTATTTGGGTTTGTTTGGTGTATTTATGCCAAACCAAACTTCAAAGTATCTCCAAATTTAAAGTAAATCTGGTCAAAAAATACGTTGTCTCATACAAGCTTTAACACCCCCGTTTAACCCTCTTTAGGGTCGAATTTTAGAAAATGCTGAAATACGTGTTCAATTAATTGTATTGTAGAGTATTTACGGCAAATTTCAAGCAAATCTGACAAAAAAATATGCTGTTTCATACAAACTTTAAAACCCCTGTTTCACTCTCTTAAGGGTCGAATTTCGAATTTTACGAGTCTTGAAAAAAGTCTTATTTTGGGTCAAATGTGGAAGCTGCGTGGTCAGCATTAGGGGCCACAGATATTGTAATATGTACTAAATGTATTATTTTACTTCATCTGGAGCCTGATTTTTAATTACGTTGATTTTTTTCATTGAATTTTACAATATCGTTAGTTCTAGCAACAAAAGAAACTTTTTGAAGACAAATATATGTTTCCCTCTTAAAAATTGTAAAAGCAATGAAAATCAAGCACCCTCAATCCAGACTCAAAATTCCTAATGGCCAGCACAGTATTTCCTGTTATCCTTCAAATTTGTCCAGAGAACGCTTGAAAAGTATTGCAATAACCATACACCTTCGTTCTTCCTGCAACGATAAGTATTTTTCGTAGCTAACACGAATATAATCAGGAGTTTTGATTACTCCGTTATTCGTGTTGAAAATCTTATACACGATACATCGCGTTTTCAGTCTGGCACTGTAAGCCTGCGTCTCTGCAGATTTATTCGGTGAGTTAGACATGAAAAAGTTGAAATGCTAAGCAGTGTGCATTGGCCGGAGATGAATGTGAATAATTTCTTCGCTTTAACGTAAGTCCTCATGGAGCACAGTCAGAGCTTCACGCAGTGTGAGCTGACATAACTTCGTGTCCTCGCAACGCTATGAGAGTCTGATTGAGAAGACTAAAATATGCTCGTGATGAAAAATCTCAAAGTGGGAGGGTGTCGGAAACTCGATCGATCACTATTCAGAAGGACCGAAATTTCGAATTCATCAATGACAAACGTTCCAATATATAAATAGATTAATCTTATGATAGTCTGTAAAATAGTTCATTTATAGCGGAAATAAATATAAAATTTAACAAAATAATGAGAGATATAATATCGACTTTCCGGTATAAATACACCGAACAATTCGAGACGACAAATCATCGAATTGTAAATATTATGATGGTTTACAATTTCGAATGCATTAAAGCGAAGGGCCAAAATGTCGATCAGTTAAAATAGCGATAGGCCGAAAAGGCGAACGGTTCGGATAGCGAAAAATTCTGATCGAGCAATACGTTACTTGCGCTTCGGAGTGAAGCTGACAGATGGTACTGGTCGTCAGTCGGGTAAGGCAGTCATCCCATGTTCGCTATTTAGGTATTCGCTATTTTGGACCATCGATGATTTGCGTATCTAAGATCTGCACATTCGAATTTTGTATTCTCATATGGCTTTTTGCTATAGATGGTACTACCAATATTAGATACTCACTTTTTTTTCTATTTCGGAGATATGAATATTGTAGATTGTTCAAATCTGTATTTGTATGATTCAAACTGCAGACTGTTTGAGTACATGTTCGCGAACAAATGAGCCTTCGAATAAATAATCCTTCGTTGTAATAGTCATTGAATTGGATCATCGGTCGAAGAATTAAATTTCGATCAATTTATCCTTCGTTATTTCGATTTTATAATTCTGTCATTTCGAAATCTTCGTCGTTCTATATTTGGCCATTCGAACTATTGACCCCCCACCCCTCAAAGTAACGTCAATGTTCCACTGTGTGACTGAAAAATCTTCGGAAAATAAGCATCTCTGTCTTTCATCTCACACGCCTCCTCTCGTGTCCACTTCAATATTTTCCTTTTCCATGTTTCTACAGGCCAATTGGGGGTGGGTGATACGAAGCGTCGGGACGATCCGACCGAGGTCGAAGCACTGAAAGGTCACACTGTTATAGCAGCGGCGTGCGGCCGCAATCATACGCTGTTTCTGACGAGTCGCGGCATTGTTTTTGGCGCGGGTGACAACAAGCTCGGGCAGTGCGGCGTCGGAAAAACGGACGCCTGTATAACGGCAGCGACGAAGGTCAAGTACACTGGCCCTCCGATAATAAAGGTCGGTTGTGGCGCCGAGTTCTCGATGATACTGGACATAAAGGGTGGTCTTCATAGCTTCGGGAGTCCGGAGTATGGTGCCCTGGGTCACAATACCGACGGGAAGTACTTCGTGACGAACACGAGGATGGGATTTCACTTTGAGAAAGTACCAAAGAGAATAGTGTTATACGTCGAGCGTGGCAAGGACGGTCATGTATCGCCCCTCGATCGTGTTGAAATAACGGATTTCAGTTGCGGTCATCATCACACCGTGGCGATCGACAGTAAGAGTCGTGCTTTCTCATGGGGCTTCGGTGGCGTAGGTCGCCTCGGGCACAACGAGCAACGCGACGAGCTCGTACCGCGTCTCATCAAGTATCTCGAGCCTCCCAGCCGCGGTGTCCGAAGCGTTCATTGCGGGAGCACTTACAGCATCGCCATAAACGTTTACGGCTCTGCCCTCATGTTCGGACAGACCAAGCGTACAGGCGAGGCTAATATGTATCCGAAGCCTATACCCGATCTTTCTGGATGGGAGATCAGGTGCGTCGGTTGTTCGCAAACAAGCGTCGTTGTCGCTGCTGACGAGTCACTCATCGCTTGGGGCGCCAGTCCGACCTTCGGAGAATTGGTGAGTCTCAATTGGACAATCGCAAACTAAGGGATCATCACAGTGTAACGGGTCGAAAAATAGCAGATTTTCGCAATTTTGTTTTTCTATGGTTAAAATACGCTGATCAGTCTGATTTTTTTATGTCAAACCAAAGCACGCGTGAAGAACAGAAAATGCATTTTTAAACGCTTATTTTTATAATTTCTTTTAACGGTTGAAAATGTCTTCGAAAAAAAAGAGTTCTCACGGTGTACACGGTTGTGGCCGTAAATATTATCTGAAACAAAATTTGTGAAAAGATTCTTAATCAGTATGAAAGCCGTTATCTTGCTATGGAGGTTTTTCAAAATCAAAATTGGGAAAATGGCGGCGGTTTGAAAAAAAGCATTGAATTTAGCATATTTTTTCGAGTTTTTCGTTAAAAAAATCTACAGATATTACACAAAGTGAAACTATCTCATGGCATTGAAAATGTAATCAGACATTTCGGGAAATAAAAAACAGGTACATGTAAATATCCATCCATCCATCCATTCATCTATCCATCCATCGATCTATCCGTCCATCCATCTATCCATCCATCCACTCATCCATCTATCCATTTATCCATCTATCCATCCATCCATCCATCCATCCATCTATCTATCTATCCATCCATCCATCCATCCATCCATCCATCCATCCATCCATCCATCCATCCATCTATCCTTCCATCCATCCATCCATCCATCCATCCATCTATCCATCCATCCATCCATCCATTCATCTATCCATCCATCCATTCATCTATCCATCCATCCATTCATCTATCCATCCATCGATCTATCCGTCCATCCATCTATCCATCCATCCATCTATCCACCTATCCATCCATCCATCCATCCATCCATCCATCTATCTAACTATTCATCCATCCATCTATCCATCCATCCATCTATCCATCCATCCATCCATGTATCCCCCCGTCCATCCATCCATCCATGTATCCATCCACCTATCCATCCATTCATGTATCCAACTATTCATCCATCTATTTACCCATCCATCCATCTATTCATTCATCCATCCAACCATCCATCCATCCATCCATCCATCCATCCATCTATTCATCCATCCATCCATCCATCCATCTATTCATCCATCCATCCATCCATCCATCCATCCATCCATCCATCCATCCATCCATCCATCCATCCATCCATCCATCCATCCATCCATCCATCCATCCATCTATCCAGCCGTCCAGCCGTCCATCTATCCATCCATTCATCCACCTATCCTTCCATCCATCTATTGATCCATCCATCCATCCATCCATCTATCCATCCATCCATCCTCCCGTCCACATGTAGTTTACATGTAATTTACACTACATTACAATTTTTAACCGCAGATGTACACCACATGTCATTCGGCATTTTTACACCAATCACAGGCCTTTAGCATGTCGCAGTTCCCTCCACTCTACTACAACACAGTGGCAGTGGAGTGGGGGCAGCGTTAGTTTCGTGTGACATCCAGCTAACTCAGACCCCTATATCCAGGCAACCTCAACAAACATGTACATTTTTAAAAGCATTTTCAATGCTGAAAATATGAAGATTAAAAAAAAGACAAAATAAAGACTGGTGTGAAGAATGTTGTGTCAAAATTTGTGACGGATAGCTTGAAAACTCTTCTTTTGAGAGTGTCCACCGTTTTGGACGACATTTCGAGAAAAACGCGTTTAAAGTTTCGAGTGCGGAATTTTCATACAAATTGTCTACTTACGATCATTCGGGGATGCTCATAAGATGTGTATAACCGTCTATACTATCGGATAATGCAAAAAGTCTATTTTAAAAAAAATGTTACACCGATGATCCCTTAACGACGGTGTTGCTCCTTTTTTATTTACTTTTTCAATTCTCTTGATCAATTTCAACGGTTATGGAAATTTCCAGGGTTTCGGCGATATGCGGAAATCGTCGACAACTCCCATGGAAGTAAAAGCTCTCGAGGGTCTACACGTAACAGCGGTCACCTGCGGCCTATCTCACACACTGATGATCGTTCGCGACGAATCCGAGGAGGAAAAGGCGAAACTCGCGGCACTTGAGGTTTACGCGGTTTAAGAAATCGAACGAGTGAACATCCGGCCTCAACCACCTCTCTCTCTCTCTCTCTCTCTCTTCCGCCTCGTTCTCCACTGTATCTGTTCTCTCTGTAACGTATTACGTCAAGCGGAGCAAAAGCAAAAAAAAAACCAGGAAAGGTCCATCAACGCTGATTCACGCACTCCTCGTTCGTCGCACGGTCAATAATACAATTGAGAATCTTCCGATAGGCCCGATAAATAGCCAAATCATTTTTATACGTAGCGTGTAATTTTTAGTAAGCTCGACGAAAGGTTCACAATACCTTCGAATCGATCCCGCGAGTCACGGATTTTACTCGGACTTGTACTTCAATTCTCCTATTCCTCTTTCCCTCTCTCTCCACTCGTTTCACGTTATCTTTCTTCGCGTCACCCTCTTGGTTCTTCTATCCGATGCAAACAACTGCTTTTCGTATAATTTGCCGGATGAATAGCCCGTTATTCGTCGTTCCATTATATCTTTTTCCCAACGTAGACTAAGATTATATTTATTGTATCAAGACCTCGAAACCGTGGGAAAAAAAAAGATATATCTAATTCAGCCCCGTGCCCCACCCCCTCGTGGCTCAGTTGAACGCAACCAGACGATAAATAGATTATGGGAGTTATATTTATATACATATACACACACTGACGTACAATATATTTTGATACTTTGCTATACTATTATCCAGACGATGGAGAAATATGAATCGCGAATTTTTCGTTCTCCATACGTTTTACGTTACGTCAGCTCTCCCCCCGATTGTTCAACACTTTCTCATTCAGTGATCACTCTCGTTACCGCATTTTTCACAATTACGGAACTTATGAAAAGCTCTCTTGAAGATCAACGAGCTTTTTCGAAGCTCTGTGCATGCGCCACAATTAACCAAACGTTGATCAATCGTCGATTATTTATAGTACCAACGTACGAGCACAGGGTATCCGAACAATTTACATTTACAGTTACATTATCTTCTCGCGTTTGCCCATGTTCGTCGGTGAGAAAAAGAGACAGAATGTTTGATTCTCGGCGACCGATAAGAACCGTCCTCGTCCCTCAGTATGGGATTTAAGCGTAAATTTCACACGCCCTCTTCTTGCATCTCAATCAATCATCTCTTACGAAATCTTCTTTTTCATTGTTGAGAGGGACATTCCATTCCTTTTCAACGTGGCGTAAAAAGTGTCATGAAATGTCCGTCACAGCGGTTTTTCGGACATGCTTCGAAGTTCTCGTTGACGACTAATCGAGTATACGATCGGGAAACAATTGTAGATGTTTTTTTTTCTTCGAAAACATATGTTACCTTTGACAACTTTTAATATATCGATCGAAATTTTTATCGTTATCCAGAGGAAAGCATTTCGAACAATATTTCGCTCAGGTTAGCTTTTTTCCAGCGGAGTAAAAAATAACTTGCGCCTTTTTGCCGAAGACTAAGAGCCCTTGAAGTAAATTATTTGTTCCGTGAATGAACATTAATTTTTTTTGACAAATTCTTAGAATCGCGACGAAGGTTCGTCAGGATATACTCCATTAAAAAAGGAAAGTACACTGCCAAGATATACAAAACCATCATTCCTCATCCACAATAATCCCTCTCGTCTTATCGTATTTTTTTTTTAGAAAGTATCGTTCCCGTTCGTGTTATAAATTAAGATAGCAAACTACACAAGTTCACAAGGACCCGTTAATGGAATTTTTTCGTTTCGATAAGGCATGATTAATATTGTACTTCCTGCGCGATTGCAAAGTTCGAATTTTGAGGGAAGTTATACTTAATAATAAGACAAAAAGACGATACTAAGGCTGAAGATGGATTAAAGAAACGAATTTTTTAAAGAACAACACGCACACAATCTTCATCGGTGTTACATTTATTGTGGCGAGGTATCGTTCGCTCGAACATCTTTGTACCTGAATGATTTCTTCTTTCTACGAACAAAACCGCCTCATATTATGTGCTAAGTGAATGATAAATTATCGAAATGACTTGTGATTTTGTTTTTCCACGCCATGGTGTGTCGACAGAGTTAAATATATTAGGAAGGGGGGCTGTTCTTATCCGACGCGGTGCCGTATCTCCAGCGTAAAAGTTGATAAGCAAAGTAATGCACGGGATCCGATGGTTGATACTTGAATGTCCTATAGGCAGCCCAAGCCAGAGCCTCCAACACCTCTTCGCTAATCCGAAGCCATTGAACAATGACAAACGATTCGCGCTTTTTATAGCGATTTATAATTCATCAAAATTTCCGTAATTCGCATCGGACAGTCAGAAACGTTGTACCGAACAAAATCATTGGCAAACATTGCACGCCAAAAACGAAGTAGTGCTGCAACGAGATTCGTTCTCCACGAAAAAAAAAAACATGTTTGCCGAGGAAATAAGCTTACTGCAGCCATTGATTTCGTTGGAGCAACTTCTGTCATGAATTGCGGCAATTCTTTACCGGACAGGATCGTTCGTCAAACTTGCAAATTTCATCGTTGGCTCTACACCACACCGTGTTGTTGAAGTCCAAGAACTAGAGACGATTGTGCGGTCCGATTTGGAGCAGGTCGAATTATTCGGCGAGTCATCATTCAAAAAGTTATCGGGGCAGAAAACATCACGCTCCGACTGAACGTCCATTTTGTTTGTTTGTTAATCGATCAATGACGTCAAATGTCTTTTGTTTCCAACGAGTATCAGAAAGAATTGGTCAGAAAAGCTAAAACAATGGCGTATTAACGGAAAATCATTTATTCGTTAAAAAGAGTTCTCGTCATATTTACAACTTCGTGATATCTGTTATTTTCTTATTCAATTCTTTGCTGTTACTTGACTTTTTTGCGAAATTTGATCGCCCATTATTTCGTGAGAATGCGAATTTGCGGTATTATCTTCGGGTATTACAAAAATAGGCTAACAATAGCTGCATGCTGAATAAGCTTCCTGTGGCTGATAATCGTCTGTGAGTTGAATACCGCGTTTTCCCAAGCGATTTCTGGCTCCACCGACGCCCGTGCTGTTTCCCACACCGAGCATTTTCGTCGAATACGTGTCCCACAGCCCAGGTGTCTGTAGAATCTGCGATGCACAATACACGATTAGTCGTACAATTATTTTCTACACAATTCGACGGAAGGAGTGAAAGGCTTCGTGGCTTGCAAATATGAATTTATGAAATCGAAGAAGAATATTTTGGGGATATTACGATATCTGTGGCCTCTAATTCTGACCACCCAGACTTCATATTTCACCCAAAATAAGACTCGAGAGTGGTAAACATCGAAATTCGACCCTTAAGGGGGTGAAACGGGTTTTAAAGTTTGGGTTTGTTTCGATGTGTTTTTTTTTATGCTGACATGTGCGTGGCATACACACTTAAGGAGTTAAAAGTTCTACTTTACTGTCTTCACGCACCGAACAGCTAGGGAACCATGGTATAGTGTTATATACAAAATACATTTGGTAAATTTCAAGTAAATCTGACCAAAAAAATAGGTTTTTTCATACAAACCTTGACACTCCAGTTTAACCCCCTTAAAAGTTACATTTTGGGAATTGCTGAAGTACATGTTTGATTATTTTTATTGGAGCGTATATATACCAAGTTTCAAGCAAATCTGACAAAAAAATATGCTGTCTCGTATAAACTTAAAAACCCCCGTTTCACCCCCTTAAGGGTCGAATTTCGATTTTTGCCACTCTGGAAAAACCGTTTCGGGTCAAATATGGACTGCGTGGTCAGAATTAAGGGCCACAGATATCGTAATACTGCCCATACTTTTGTATATCGGTCAAAAAATAGTTTCGCGAAAGCTCGACCGCGTGACATTCGTGACAATTTTTTGTTTGTTTTTATGTCAAAATAAAAGAAGTAAATCCGTTTTTTTTCGTCGAATTCGTTGGTGATGGTAATGGAATTGGAATCGTGGGATTTCGTCGAACGGTCGAGCCAACTGATCAAGGAAATATGAAAATCTTTTGTAACCTTTTGGACCAATTCTTCGAAGCAACATTTAACGCCGTCTGCCGTTTTAGCGCTACTCTCGATGTACAGAGTTTGATGTCTCCTCGCGAACTGAAGAGCCTCATCCGTGGTCACTTCCCGGTTAGGCAAATCAATTTTATTGCCGACTATCATTTTTACAATGTCCATCTTGTTGCAGTAAGTGTTCAACTCCTCGAGCCAAGTTTCCAGCTTGATGAACGTGTTTCTGTCCGTAACGTCGTAGACGAGAATAGCTCCCTGACCGTCCCTGTAGTAACTCGGTGTCAGAGTTCTGAATCGTTCCTGGCCAGCTGTATCCTGGAGGACCGAATTTTATTGTTATCGGTGGCGTTAGGAACGAATCTTACAGTCGAAAAGATACATATACTCGAGTCTATTGAGGCCTTAGGCCACAGTAACGGGCATAAAATCATGTGCGA
This sequence comes from Ophion slaviceki, assembly GCA_944452715.1. Classification (NCBI taxonomy): domain Eukaryota; kingdom Metazoa; phylum Arthropoda; class Insecta; order Hymenoptera; family Ichneumonidae; genus Ophion; species Ophion slaviceki. The sequence continues at coordinate 30,375,949 of OX101785.1, read as the reverse complement.
ATTTAACAATTTTTTTTCGTATGAAAAAGTTATTCACTTATTAAATTAATTACACATCGATTTAGTATGAATATCAAGCTGATAGATTTTTTTTCCATGTACAAAATGGCCGACTACTCGAAACTTTTCGAAACAGCTTTTTTCCAATTGGCGTGACAAATAACTTCAACAATTTTCACTCGATTTACTTCAAATTTAAAAGTTATGTTCCTTATTGCATTTCGCAGAGAAGTACGTACGGAATTTCTGATTAATCGAAAACTTTTCATTTTATGAGCAGTTATAACGAAATTTTACACTGGAAATTCATTTCTTAAGTTCAAATACCTACAACTTTTGAATAAAACAATATTTTTTAAATTCCGTACGTACTTCTCTAGGTATTCTAATGTAGATTGACGAGAATTTTTGTTTTTTATTCTAGGTAAAAAATTGTGGATGCTTAATGTCACGCCGCGGAGCGCCTAAAAAAATAACAAAATAAAATATTAGTAGTCGGCCATTTTGTACATCGAAAAAAATATATATTTTTTCTAACAGCTTGATATTCATACCAAATAGATGCGTAATTAATTTTATGGGTGAATCACTTTTTCATACGAAAAAAATTGTTAAATTCGCACATGATTTCATACCCGTTACTGTGGCCTAAGGCCTTAATCTAAAAAGGACACATTGTGCAATAAAACCTATGTTTTTATTATGTTGAAGTTTGCATCGTTGCAGCGCAACGAAAATGATTTTTTAAATAATCGTCATCTTGTTATTGACTGTTTTTTTAGCAATTTTACACGACGAGTATTACTGAAATGTTTTTTTTTAATTTGTTTCTAAATTTTACGACTCAAATTTTCGGCAAAATATTTTGGTCGGTAACAAAGCAAAAATGGGTAAGGTTCCGAAAACCTCCAAGCTCCGATCGAGCTGAAATTTTGCACAGACCTCCCTTTTGATATTTTAAGACAATCCCTAAAGGGATGTTTGGCGATGCGCAATAATTTTTGGGTTTGGGTTTGTTTGTTTTTTTTTTTGTTTGTTTAGACAAAACGGAATCGTTAAAAAAACTTGAAAATTCAATATCTCGAAAACTATTACGAGCCGCCAAAAATGCCTTTAGGGGTTGTTTTAAAATATTAAAAGGAAGGTTTAAACAAAATTTTAGCTCGATCGGGAAGGGAGGGGGGTCAGAACCTTACCCTTAAAAAAAACTTGAAAATTCAATATCTCGAGAAATATTACGAGTCGCCAAAAATGCCTTTAGGGGTTGTTTTAAAATATTAAAAGGAAGGTTTGTGCAAAATTTCAGCTCGATCGGAGGTGGAATTTTCGGAACCTCATCTGAAAAAATGTTTGTTGCGTTCCAACGATGCAAAGTTCAAGAACCTATATTTTTCCAAAACGTGGCGGGGCTATTGGAGAGCCCATGTTTAAGGGGTGACGCTAGTATGTTGGGCCGTACACTGATATTTAAATTGATTTTTAAGTTAATTTGAAGAAAAAAATTAATAATCTTCATTGAGACTTTACATTCTCGTGAAAAGTACACAAAAAGGAGTACATTCTTTGTAACTTCATTCGAAACCAGATGGTCGTACGGTAACGGCTTGTCCGGTTTCCACGAAAGTTTACACGAAAGCTCTACACTGTCGTATTTCCTCAATATTTCGCATTGAACCTGGAGCAAAATACGAAAGCGTTTCTTGATGTAGGTATAAAATACTAGACATTTTCCATGGGTTTTTAGGCGAGTGGTGAGCAGATGTAAGGTATACAGATTTATGGATAAGGATGAAACGGCAGAGATTATAAGATTTGTTAATATATATTTTCTGACATTGTATAAGTTTTGTAAAAAACTTTTTTAAAGTTATGCAAATAAAACTCTATTGATTAATTGATACTAAACATTTTCCAATCATATTCGTGAGGCATTAAAGAATTTGTCATTTCATTTTTTGACAAATAAAACTCCGCAGGTGGGCTTAATTGCTTGCAAAATAAATCTGTTTTCAAAATTCTTGCCACTTGGCTAGTGTGTTATCGTAACATTAAGAAACGCTGTGGACTTCGATCCAGGTTGAATCTTAAAAATTGATTCCATGAGAGAGAGAAAGCTCCAGTGAGAAAAATAGTCGAACAAAGTGCTAGTCTGCCATCATGTTACAACATGGGAAAGATCTAAAAAAAAATGTTGTACTCTATTTTTTCCATATACTTTGTGGGTCCAATTGTAAAGTTTCAATAAAATTCACTAATTTCCTTAAGGGACAACACCACTGTGACGGCTTCAAAAAATCGATTTTTTGAACACCATCTAGAAAAATCTAAAATACATTTAAGATTAAGATGCCGTTGGACCCAGGTCGGAAAAATAATTATTTTCGGAGATATTGAATATTTTGTGGAGCGGTGCAGCGCTCCGTGACGCTCGGGGTCCCGCGCAGCTGCGCGCCTCAGGGTCGGCAGGTATACCGGGATATATAAATTTGAGCAGAGACGATTTGCTGCAGCGTTGTTTGGGCGGCTTCACGCAAAACAACAACGAAAGCTACAACAAATCAGTTTGGGCAATAGCCCCCAAGTGTAAGTCCGGGAGCAAAAAAATCGTCGATATTGCAGCTGATATCGCGGTATTATTATTCAATGATGTCCTGAGAAGCCTCATGAAAGTTTTGGAGACGTTGGGGATAACTATCGGCCCAAATTGTTTCAATTTTTGCGTTGAAACCGACGCAGCGCGAATCGAGCTGGCGGAGCGCTCGCTCACAGACGCTGCAAAAGAGGCAAGAAGAGCCTCTACAAGTTCGAGAAAAGATGCCAGGGACAATGATTTGCTTGTTGAAGGCCAGCTATATGGTGCCGGCATCGCTGATTAAAGGTAAAAAATTTTTTTTCCAATTTATCGCATAAATTAACAAACCTAAAACTTTGAACGCGTTTTTCTCAAAACCACTTTTTTGAGTGCGGCACGCAGCAGAACTCGAGCAATTTTTATCCGATCGACTTCAAATTTGGACTGCATCAATAAAACTAGATTATCTAAAGAAGTACATAGGATTTTTTCGATATCTCAATAATAATAAAAGTTATAGCCTATTTTCGACGAGAAATTTTGCTCGAAAATCGTCCTTTAATTTCAAAAGCGTGCCTATTTTTTTTAAATCAATATTTTTTCAAATCCCTATGTACTTCTCTTCAAAATATCATATTATTAACGAAAACACTCGGTATTTTTTTTCAGATCGACTTTGAAGAGAGTTCTCCTGCGTGCCGCGAACCACTGCAGAGGCAACAGTACCTGACAATTTTTTTTAATTTTATTAATTTACATGAGTATAGCTAGAGAGATACGTTGGGGATTTTGAAAATATACATTTTTGTGTAATTGGCAAGCATTTAAAGTAAAAACTCAATTTTCGACAGAAAAAAGGACAATCATTTGTTAATAACTGATGTTATAATTAACTCATGGAAAATCTCGTACGTATTTCTCTTCGGAATATTATTTTTAAGGAGGTACACCAGCTTCATACAATGTTGCCATGCTAAACCATGGTCAAATTTCAAAATGGTGATAGATGAATAAAATTTGGTGCGTATATTCTTTAGTATTATATATGTCAATACAATTTTTTTCAGATTTTTTCATTGTGCCGTTATCGAATAATTGAACATTGAAGTTCACGTGTATAAGCATAGGGTTTTTATAGATATAGGTATATATTCCGGGTATAAGAATAAACGCTTGTGAATTATTTGTAACAAAACGGCACAACCAAAAAATCTGAAAAAATTTGTATCTACATGAATAATACTAAAGAATATATTCACCAAATTTTATTGATCTATCACCATTTTGCTGAAGCTAGTGTACCTCCTTAAGATGTGCTCAAAACTTGGAGCCAGCCAATGCCACTGCGGACCCACATGGGCCTGCGGACCTTTGTTTTACAGGTACCAAACTTTCTTCCCCTTATTCTAGATGGTTCAAAGCATCTCTTAAGGGGTTATGCCACAATAACGGGCATAAAATCATGTGCGAATTTAACAATTTTTTTTCGTATGAAAAAGTGATTCACTCACAAAATTAATTACACATCTATTTAGTATGAATATCAAGCTGTTAGAAAATACATTTATATTTGGGTCATTCCATGTCAAATCGACAAATTTTTTACCTGACCCCCTTTGATTTCGCTGAAAATTTTCTATCTTTTTCTACCCCCCGAAAGTTATTTTTCAGAATTTTTTCAAATTTTTTTTCCCGACTCAAAAAAAGTTATGAATTTTTGAAAAAACCCGCTCTTTTATTTTTAAATTGCCAGAACTTTTTCAAAAATTGACCGTTTGGGAACTTTTTTTTTCAAAATTTTTGTTTTTAAATGTAGTTTTCGAAAAAAAATATGAAAAAATTTTCAGAATCCCAGATATATGAAATATTTTAGTTTTTTTGAAAAAACCGTAATTTTCTCAAAGTCCGACCGTTTTTTTTTTTTTTTTATTTTGCTCTAAAAATACTTCAACTAATTCTGCAATGATCCCCGTTAATCAAAAGATGTGACGACAATCGCTTCTAATTTTTTTTCTTGATTATAAAAAAAATTTTGTTGAATTTTTGCTGATTTTATATAACTTTGTTATGAAATTTTTTTTATTTCCTCGTGAAACCTCAAAAGTTGAAAAATAAAATTTTATTGGAGAATTTCAAGTGATTATCGTCCAAGAAATTGTTATTTTAAAAAAAAAAATAATTTTTTTCTCTCATTGACGTTATTTTGTCATGTTTCAGTACCAAAATGACGTTAAGTTGTCATATTTCAGTACCAAAAAAAAACGTCCATAAGAGTAAAAAAATAACGTCAATGAGAGAAAAAAATTATTTTTTTTTTTTAAATAACAATTTCTTGGACGATAATCACTTGAAATTCTCCAATAAAATTTTATTTTTTAACTTTTGAGGTTTCACGACGAAATAAAAAAAATTTCATAACAAAGTTATATAAAATCAGCAAAAATTCAACAAAAATTTTTTTATAATCAAGAAAAAAAATTAGAAGCGATTGTCGTCACATCTTTTGATTAACGGGGATCATTGCAGAATTAGTTGAAGTATTTTTAGAGCAAAATAAAAAAAAAAAAAAACGGTCGGACTTTGAGAAAATTACGGTTTTTTCAAAAAAACTAAAATATTTCATATATCTGGGATTCTGAAAATTTTTTCATATTTTTTTTCGAAAACTACATTTAAAAACAAAAATTTTGAAAAAAAAAAGTTCCCAAACGGTCAATTTTTGAAAAAGTTCTGGCAATTTAAAAATAAAAGAGCGGTTTTTTTCAAAAATTCATAACTTTTTTTGAGTCGGGAAAAAAAATTTGAAAAAATTCTGAAAAATAACTTTCGGGGGGTAGAAAAAGATAGAAAATTTTCAGCGAAATCAAAGGGGGTCAGGTAAAAAATTTGTCGATTTGACATGGAATGACCCATTTTCTTTTCGATGTACAAAATGTATGACTACTCGAAATTTCTCGAGACAGCTTTTTTCCAATTGGCGTGATAAATAACTTCAACAATTTTCACTCGATTTACTTCAAATTTGAAAGTTATGTTCCTAATTGCATTTCGCAGAGAAGTATGCACGGAATTTCTGATTAATCGAAACCTTTTCATTTTATGAGCAGTTTATGAGCAGTTATAACGAAATTTTTCACTGAAAATTCATTTCTTAAGTTCGAATGCCTACAACTTTTGAATAAAACAATATTTTTTAAATTCCGTACGTACTTCTCTAGGTATTCTAATGTAGATTGACGAGAATTTTTGTTTTTTGTTCTAGGAAAAAAATTGTGGATGCTAAATGTCACGCCGCGGAGCGCCTAAAAAAAGATAACAAAAGAAAATATTAGTAGTCGGCCATTTTGTACATCGAAAAATATATATATATATATTTTTAAACAGCTTGATATTCATACTAAATAGATGTGTAATTAATCTTATGAGTGAATCACTTTTTCATACGAAAAAAAGTTGTTAAATTCGCACATGATTTTATACCCGTTACTGTGGCCTGACCCCTTAAGCCAATTTTGAAGAAATCAATTTTACGAAAATTCTACTGTGATGTTACCCCTTAACAACAATATCAAACTTTCCGCAGCAGTTTTCTCCCTACCGTGGTGGTGCTTGTTTGGGTTTATCTGCTAATTTCCACGAGTTGAAAATATGGCCCTTATGACAGATATGCTAATAAAAAAACTTGAACGAATTTTTGGTCGAAGAATCGGCATTAACTTTAAGGTGCAGTGTCACACCGACCGAGCAGCCATGAGCGCGAGAGAGATAACTGATTTTCTCCCAGTGTTCTCTGAGACGGCTGATATTTTGGAAAAAAGAAAAGAAACACTTTTGCTCTGGTGAACGACGAACAACGTCTTTATCTTCGTTTGCCTAAAATGGGATCCGTCTAGAAGAAAACTTGGCTGTAGGATTTTCCCACTGTGGACGTGGGACATATCGTCGTCGATATTGCAAAACGTTATGATGTTGAAATTCGCATCGTTGGAACGCAACGAAAATAAACTCCTTTTAATTGTTCGAATTTTGTTTGGCTGAGAAAATCACTCAAACGTTTTTACATATTCTTTTTTCTCGAAATGTCGTTTTTCAAAACGGCGTGCACTCTCAAAGGAAGAGTTTTCAAGCTATCCGTCTCAAATTTTGACACAACATTCTTCACGCCATTCTTTATCTTGCTATGGAAGCTTTTTGTTCAATCTTCATATTTTTTTTAACGAAAAACTGTTGAAGATATAGCGTAAATTCGATACTTTTTTTAAAACCGCCGCCATTTTGTCAATTTTGATTTAAAAAAACCCCCAAAGCGAGATAGCGGCTTTAATACTGATTAATAATCTTTTGACAAATTTTGTTTCAGATAATATTTACGCCCACACCGTGAGGATTCCTTTTTTTCGAAAACATGTTCAACCGTTTAAAAAAATGTAAAAAAAAATAACCGTTGCAAAATTGATTTCCTGTTCTTCATAAGTGCTTCGATTTGACATAAAAAAATCAGACATATGGGCGTATTTTAACCATAGAAAAAAATTTGCGAAAATCGGCGATCTTTCGACCCGTTGCACTGTGATGAACCCTTAACGCTGGGATGATTGCCTTGAAATTTTATACAGTTATTCAGTGTATGTAGTTTAGTCTTGACCGACATTTTCCCTCTTAACATTTTTGTTTCATTAGTTATTAACGATACTGATCTCATTTTTCATTTAAAAAATGGAAGAAAATTCAATATTCTTTTTCTTTGACAAATGAAACACGATAAGAAAAACGCTCGGTCAAGTCTTAGCTAATATTATCGATTTCGAGAAAACAAAAAAGCTCGTTTACTTTGTTTCAGATGAAGCGGTTGGCCAAAATCAAGTACGCCGTTGAGCTCCTTACGTTCCAAGGTTCTTCACGACATTTTTTATAACTTCTTTAATTATTAAGATTTTTCTATGAAATTTGGTACACGACTTTGTTAATAAACATACAAATAAATGTCCAATGGATTTTTCACTCATTCTACTAATCCCTTCAAAAATGTTCATGTCGACGCAGTAGCCTAACCTCTTAAGGATCAAATCACTCAAGATATTTTTCACACTTGGCCTGGCAGAAGCTTCTCGTGGAGAAATCAAAAGTCTAACAGCTAATTTTATCGTTCGATGCAAATGCAGCTTAGCACATTCAAAGGAAAACAAGATTTCCGGCGAACTTTGCCCTATCAAAATAGTTCCTGCACTGTAATTATTTGATTCCGCTGAATAATCTCCGTCAGGGATGTTTCCTAAACTTTGGATATTTGCGACATTGGTTTATGAATGTTTTTCTTCCATCATTATTTTCAACGACGCACAGTGATAGGAGAACACAGGCCTACGCACCCATATAGCCAACTTGACGGTACTGCCGTCGATCATGATCTGTTTTGTTTTATAATCCATACCGACGGTGCTCTGCATGTTGTCGTAAAACTCGTCGTCTGTGAATCTCAATAATATGCTGCAACACAGAAAATAACCGAATAGAGGTTGCTAGACAAATGGCGTGATCTTTTTTGAAGCTTGTAATGGAAAGTTTCATCGCAAATGTGTGACAAACAATAGAATTTTCAATATACGTGTGTGTTTGTGTGTGTTGAGTGTTTAGAAGCTACGTCATATACCGTAAATTTTTCTACGTGTTTATTCGAGTTATTGTTGTTCCGCTTTAATTAAAAACCACCGCAGGCTCAAAGTCTATTGACAAATACCTCGATTTTCCGACGTTCGATTCACCGATCATCAAGACCTTGAGAGTCGTTAAAACGTCCTGGTCCATCGTGAACACTCGCGTCTATTCTTTAGACTCGATTTTCTCTATTTATTTGGTGTAACATGCGATGTCGTCACCTTTCGAGACCAGCACATGCCGTGTACGGTAATGGATGTAAATTTTTCCACGGCCCTCACTTGTGGAAATCAAGGGGAGCAATATCAAACGAAAAAACACCCGACGCTATTTGCCTATTGATATTTTAGTCGACTGGCAATCTTTTTTTCTTTCTCAGCGGGAATTGGGACGGTTCGCCGTGTAGTGCGCGATATCACACTAGAAACGTCATGTCCACGGTCATCACGGATACATTCTCGCTCAACTAAATGCATGAGTCACATCCCCTCTACCGCGGAACATTTTTGTTTTTACTGTTTTTTCGCATTTGTTTACCGCTTTGTCGCAATTATGAATAGATTACTGTTAATCTTCCAACAGCCGCACTTGACTCTCAATTGCAAAAAGTTCATTCCTGCCTGATCGTGAATTATACACTATTCTTTCTTTTTTTTTGACGAAAATCCGGCGTTACGAAGAACAGTGCGCGCGTTAAGCTAGCGGCGTGTTTTCTCATATTGCACGTGTATTTTCGCATTATTGACGAGAATGACGTCAACCGCTAAACAGTGAAACACGATTTTTACGCAGGATTGAGTAAAAAGCCAAGTAACGTGTATTTTTCAGTAGCGGAATTATCGGTGTATGTCAACATGGTTTTTCTGACGAACGTGTTAGGTTATGTTGTGCGAAAGGTAATTCTTAGTTTTTTCGTCCCACCTATAGAAAACTCGGGAATTAAATGTTAAAGGATAAATAACATGATTTCGTAATGTTTAACAATTGTTAATTGTCTGTACCTGTCACGTCTTTGGGTTATTGGATCGATAAGTTGTCGTAATAACATTTCGCGTTTTTATTTTCCATAACGTCGAGAGTATCCACGATGAACGATGTTTTTCGTCTAATTTGCAATTGCAATTTTTTACCGGACGATCCAAAAGAAATTTCGTACCCACAGTGTGACGTCGCGAAAGCCAAATGCGACTTGGACATCCATTGACAAAATTTTATTGTACTTGTCGAATCGCCCAACGAACAGGCGAAATTGAAAAATATGCCGTAGATCCTCGTACGTCGAGGTTGCGTTACAAGTATTACATTTTAGGGATATACGAGACAAATAGAGCCTGTTAGGATTGTTTTCAATTACCGTTGCAGATCCCACGTAAATATTTGCGAAGCGGATTTATGGATTCTATAAGATTTCACGTAAAAGGAGGCCCGGGAGGAATGGGTCATCCCCGGTACGGCGGCATAGGAGGCAAAGGCGGAGACGTCTACGTTGTCACAGAGAAAGGAGTCACACTGAACGCTGTAACCAGTAAAGCCAGAAAAAATAAATTTCAGGCGGGTCCCGGTAGTAACAGCTCTGCCTCGGGTCTGATAGGCGAACACGGCAAGGACTTGATTATACCGGCACCTCCAGGCATTTTGGTCTACAGCGAAGACGGTGCCCTCCTTGGTGTGTTTCTTTCACATATGCGATTATCTGTACTAACGAGGAACGTTACTTAAGTGTCTGCCTCCGATTTTGTTGAAACTCGTCTATGTGATAAAGCATTGAAAACTATTAGACACGTATTTTTTTTTATTTGTGGAAAAACGTTCATAAGAGGGGGAACAACCCCTCAAAGAAAGGCGTGTCACCCCTCAATTTAATTTTTTTTCCATTATTCTGTAGTGGATTTTTCATCGCCTTACATTAGAAGAATTTTGGTTTTTGCTTGTCCAGATTGGTGGACTGCTTGTGGGTGAAACTGCAGAACCACCCCTCGACACACCATTCTTTGAGTTGTGGTTTCCCCCCTTAGAACCGTTTTTCGGCAGATAAAAAAAATACGTGTCTAATAGTTTAAAATTGTTTATCACATATATGAGTTTCAACAAAATCGACTGCGGTCACGTAAGGGAAGGTTCTGCCTTGTTGGGCCAAAAAATGTTCGATTTTTCACCAATTTTTTATGCGAAATGTATTAAACATAGAATGTTGATATTTGGTATGTTGACTAAGCGGTCTTTATTGAAAATCAAAAATATTTTTTAAAGTTTGACAAAACTTGGTGGTGGGAGCGGGAGGAGCCACGTATGTCGGTGCACGGGCGATGACATTCTTCGCTTGCGGAAGTCCTAAGTCCCGGACAGGGGATCTGGAGCAAAAAAATCAAACATATTTTTACTTTGTACGATATTGTGTATAAGTTGGCCTAGAATCAAGATGATAAATTGAAAAATAAAAACATAGTAAGCAAAGAACTGCGAAAATTTTTGAAAAAAAAAAACAAACTTCCTTCCGATTGCTCACTATTTTTCCAATTTTTCTTCTTGATTCTAGATCAACTTATACACAATATTGTACAAAGTAAACATATGTATGATTTTTTTGCTCCTCCCACTCCCACCACCATGTTTTGTCAAACTTTGCAAAATATTTTGATGTTCAATAAAGACCGCTTAGTCAACATACCAAATATTAACATTCTATATTTAATCCTTTCCGCATAAAAAATTGGTGAAAAATCGAACTGTCCCTTAAGCAGAACTTTTCCCTAAGTGATGTACCTTGTAAGTTATTCCAGTTCCAAAAATGTCGCGAATTTTTGTGATGGTTCGAAATTTTTGTTTCGAAAGTTAGGTGCGGGTCTTTATTAAAGATCCTAAAAAATGTGAACGAAGATATGTGATAACAATCCTTAAAAATGAAGGAAAAGAATTTTCTTTCATGATGCAAACTTCAAGGTCACAAGAATTCTGCAACTAGTACAGTAAAATCTCGTTTATACGCACTTCGATTAACCGACGTTCCGCATTATCAGAGTCACCGAACTCATCTAAGTCCTCCGCATTATTCGAGGTGTAATCTCGGATAAAACGGAAGAATCTGCGGAAGAAGAAAATTGAGGAGTAAAAATTTTTGGGTTTTGTGTGTTTTCCGTATTATCCGAGGTACACTCTCCCCATATTACTTCGAATAAGCGGGGTTCTACTGTATTCGCGATTTTCGCGTCCTAGAGATGGCACAGCGATATTTAAAGTATAGCCTCAAAAGTAAACGATTACCTCGTTCTTAATTTTCTGCGAGTTGACGATTGGATTTACCTCCATGGTAGATTGTAAAGATGCTACTGCAAGGAATCATTTATTTTCCGCTCTTTTTTTAGCTCTGTCAGCTCTGGATTTAGATTTTTGAGGTTATGAGAGTCACTCGCAGGTTTCGAAGAGTGATTCTTTTTTTTAGAGTATACTTTTAACAAGGGACGTCTGAAATTATATTTATACCTTATATGTGACAGAAATAACTTTTAATATTGCTCGATTTATCATTTATAAAGATACGAACTTAGAAAGAAAAAAACTTGTCCAGTGACTATGAACTCGCCTTTACGGCCTAAAGAGAGTCGTTTTCAGAGCCAATAACCCCTTTTTTCAAAAAACTTTATGTGCTGTGTGTACTTTTAAAAAACACAAAGTACATAAACTTTAAAGATTTTATGTACTTTTTAAACGTTAAAGACTTTATGTACTTTGAGCAAGTTTAGGTGGCTTATGAAACAATTTACTTTTATTATCCATCTTGCACCCTGAAACACAGCAGAATTTCGACTAATTTTCCGCTTTTTAAATTTCGTCGATTGCTATCAATGTACTTTGGGCCAAGTTTACTATACTGTTAGAGCTTCTACCTTAGGCCGCCAGAGGCGCACCGACTTTTGGAGATCGCGAATCCTAAATCTTGCTATCTTTCAGCAATGGCGTTTTACTAATTATTTGACTTGATTGATAATGAGAACAAGATGATGTCCTTAAGGAATAAAGTAAAATTATAGGAAAGTTTGTATTACTCCACAGGTGAGTTGAACAAGCCCGATGCAAAATTGAAAGTAGCCACGGGCGGTATAGGCGGTTGTCCAGAGACGGGCTTCAGTGGTCAAAAAGGACAAGCCCATTGCATCGAATTGGAACTCAGGCTCATATCCGACGTGGGCCTTGTGGGTTTCCCAAACGCGGGCAAGAGCACTCTTCTGAGGGCCGTTTCTCACGCAAAGCCGAAAGTAGCTTCTTATCCCTGTAAGACGAATGAATTACCGTTTTTCCATAATTACAATTAGTTTAGGCACTTGAATTTAGCGCGAATAACTTGATGTTTCAGTCACAACGATACGACCACACCTGGGTATAATTCATTATCCGGACCTTAGGAAAATCTCCATGGCCGATCTGCCGGGCCTTATAGAAGGTGCACACGCGAACATCGGACGGGGCCACAAATTTCTCAAGCATCTGAGCAGAACGCAACTTCTCGTGTTTATGGTAGATATACAGGGTTTTCAGTTGTCACAAATGCGCGTGAAACGCAGCTGTCTCGAGACCGTTGTTCTGTTGAATAAAGAGGTCGAGCTTTACAAGCCCGATCTCCTGAGAATGCCAGCCATCCTCATAGTGAACAAAATGGACACGAACAATGCGTCCGAAATATATCGCGATATTGAGCCCTCGTTGCGCAATCTTGATAACGTCGTAAAAGATTTTCCGGAAGAAATGAGACCCGACACGGCTTTGAAATTTGAAGAAATAATCACAATTTCGCTACTCGAGAAAAAGCGAGAGGACGTCGAAAGAGTGAAGCAGGTCGTGAGGACGATTCTCGATAGGGCTTGCGAGAAGAAAATGGAGGAGACTGGCGACTTCGAGGAGACTGAACTCGTCGAGAGGATAAAACGCGATATGCGACAAAAAGCCCCGACTCTCGTTTGATTTCGTCCTATCAGAAACTCGATTAATTATTAAGTATCGGCTGTACACAATGCGTGACTCGATGCGAGTGTCGAAGGTCAAGTTTGTTGCTGTAATTGTTGTCGAGCTATGTACATATTGAACGTAAATATCATACAATCTCAAGAATCGTATAGTTGGTTGATTTTTATCAGTTTACATGCTATTTGTTCTTCGGTGACTTTTGCGCTCCAGTCTTCACCCAACGGAGCCTTCTTCTGCAGCGTTACTTTTTCGATTTCCGCGGGATCTCTGAGAACTCCGTCGTTCGCGATCCATCTCTCGATTCCGTTCCAGGCGATCATTATACCATTGTCCGTGCAAAGATGCGGTGGCGGCCTTACGAATCTGTATCCCGTTTCCGAGCTGATTATGCTCAGACCCTTAGCTATAAAATTGTTGCAAGCCACTCCGCCCGATACGACCTGCAACAAAAGGTTTCGATGTTGTTTTTCCATTCATTGACGACTGTATGATATGCGTTGGAGTCTCCCAAAACATGAGATAATAAACTGGAGAGATCATGAAAATGAGTGGATATTGTGAGAATTGTAAAAAAATTACTTTTACAATTTACTTGATTTTTGGTATATTGTGCGCATCCATACTGACGAAGATATCCGTAACATTTAAAGCAGACATATAAACGGTAATAAGAGCAAATTATACTTTTTATTTCAATTGTACAGATATCTTTGTTAATACGTACATTGCTGACATACAGAAAATTACGTAACTTGTAGAAGTGGTTTTCTTACGATTGCTGCCCAAATTTTGCAACGGATTTTTAGGATGTCACTGGGAGTGTACCCGTTAAGGGGTCTTCTCACTTCAGACGCTAACAAAGGCTATTTTCATGCATTTTTTGATAGCTTTATATTATAGATATTGATATAAAAGTTGTTACACTTGATAAATGCACTTTCGAAAAACATTTGAAAAAAAATTGTTATGTATTTACATAACACAAAGAAACTTTAAACGCGTTTTTCTCGACATAACGGTTTTCGACGGCTTGTCGATAAAATCTTCGAAACAACTGAACCGATCCTTATGAAATTTTAACCACATATTCTCTAGAACTATAGCTACAGCGCATATCAAGGATTTTTTAAAATGATTATTACAATTTTTTTGGCCAAAGACGGTGAAAAAAACACGTTTTTCGGTTTTTTTTTCGAAAAATGTCAACCATTTTGTTATTTTTGCATATATCCAAAATGGTATGAAATGCGCTATAGCCATTAATATACCAAATCTAAAATCATTAAATTTTTTTGTTTCGAATGATCCATCTCCGAGATTTCATCAACAGCACAGACCTACAATTTTTGAGGGCATTTTTTCAACTATCATTTTCATTTATAAATAGTGACTTAAATAAATACATTTTTAAAAATGTAATTCGAAAGTGTATTTATTAATTGTAACAACTTTTATATCACTATTTGTTATGATAGACGAATCAAAAAAATTCATGAAAACAGCCTTTTTTAGCGTCTAAAATGAGAAGACCCTTTCAGTAGATATATAAATACTTTTAAATAGGGGAAATTTTATCTTTAACGTACCGTCGAGCGCAGAAAGTACAGTGAATTTTTTTAAAATAAAATTTTCTACAATAGAAAGTTTTAGATATGTTAAGGGGTTCGGCTACAGTGAAAATAGGAAAAAAAAAATCGTCCGTTGCTTGAGGTAACTCAAATTGAAGGGAAAGGTCCAACATATGATGCAGGAATCGCAGATTGAAGGTAAACTTATAACAACGATAGAACTGCTAGTAAAACTTTAAACGCGTTTCTCTCAAAAATTTGTTCGTACACGATTTCTCGACATCTGATGAACACGATTTCTCGACATCTAATGAACGGGTTGACTTGAAATTTGGCACACTCATTCAGTGCAATAGTAGTACAGTCTTGACCAAAGTTTTTCTTAAAAAAAAAAAAAAAAAATTCCTTAGTTACTAACAATAATAGTGCCAGTTTTCCTAAAAAAATCGATTTTTGGACGAAATTTGTTGACTCCGCTTGACGAAGCGGACAGCGCGACAACATATATAGGTATAGCCAGAGCTGAACCCGTCAGCTATGGATATAGTAGGAAAGCGATAAAAAAAATAACTTTCAAGAATTGATATCTCGAAAGCTATGGCGTGTCGCCAAAAATTCTTTCGGAAGATCTCTTAAAATATTAAAAGGACGGTTCTGCCGAATTTCAGATCGAAATTCGGTTTCCGCTTCTCGAAAGTTTATCCATATTTTTAAATGAAATTTGGCACACAACTTTGTTAACGGATAGCACCACGCTAGGATATTGGAAAAATGATTTTTTTGCTTAAACAATACTTTGAGATAATAAAAACAATATTCAATTGGTCCAGTAGCGATTTTTTTTAAAGGTTCTATTATCGATTTTGCAGCAGCGCCTCGGACTTCTTTCAGGCGCCTCGTACAACTTTAAACGCGTTTTTCTTGAAACCACTTTTTTCAAACTAGGAGGACGGGTTACTCGAACGACTTTGCATGGATCGATTTGAAATTTTGATAATACCTTCACAATTACATTTTCTATGGGAGTATGTAGCCGTTTTTTAAAATTAAATGTAAACGTTTTTTTTTTAATTTACTGCTTTTTTCGGGAAAAAAATCGATTTATTTATTTCAAAGTGCGTCCATTTTTTCAAATCTGATAAAAAAAAATCCCTACGTAGTTCTATAGCTAATAATATATAGATTATAATTTCTTTTGGTTTTTGTTCCAGGTCTTATACTTTACGAGAAAACCGTCTTCCCGTCAAGCTATTTGTAAGAAACACATTTTTCAAGATGGGCTTTGGTGCCGCCATTTTGCATAAAAATTATAATAAATATACTTTTTATACTTTAATATGTGTTATATAAACCCTCTCAAAAGAAATCATATTCCTTTTTTCATACTCCCAAAATAAATTGCCAAATTTAGGCCGCTACAGTGGTGTTTTTCCTTAATGCACATACAAATGCATGTCCAAACGATTCTACAATCATCTGACTTATTTCTTAATAATTCTTTTAAAAATAACCCTGATTTTCGGGTCCTCACAGTCGCCAAACCCCTTAACCCCTTCGTTGGCAGAGAGAGTTCGACAAAAAGTGTCCAAAATGGCAGTAAAACTGTTTTATCCTGAAAACTTGTACTCTGGAGTTTTTGAGAGTGCTTATTACGACTCTGAACGCAAAATTCAGGAATTCACAATGACGAACAAATATGGCGAATGAAAATATAAATAATACAGATCCATTCGAGTAAAATTTTCAATTTCGGTCCGCCATTATAGCGCCGCCATTTTGAATTTTCAAATTTAAAGTTTAGATTCGTAATAAGCGACCTCAAAAATCCCGGAGTACTAATTTTCATCTAAATCGAGTAAAGTTTTTGATTTTTGTCCGCCATGTTGGCGCCGCCATTTTGAATTTCCAAATGTTGACTTCAAATTCGGATTCAGCGAGCCCAAAAACCCCCGAGTGAGGCTCCGATTTTAAGTCGGAGCAAGTTAAATAGGGAAATAAAGGTTGACGCACTATTGCGTCAATGCCACACAGGGCACGGAATTATTTGACGCACTATTGCGTCAATGCCAACGAAGGGGTTAACGTAGATGATCACGTTTCGACGACTACGACGCGGAAGCGAATAGTACTCATGATTATACCCTTCGCTCTTTTCTTACCAATGTAGGATTCTCCTTTGGCAACAGTTCCTTGTCCATGCAATATATCATTGCTCGTTTTGTTCTCTGACATACGTGCCTGGTTACAGCCAGGAGGAATCCACCGCACAGATTATTTAGGTCAGGAATAATGGCGTCGCCTACGATACTGTGCTTTTTCTCCTGATTCATGGTCCACATGAGCACGTTATTTTTCAGTCCCGCAAAACTAAAGTTACAATCCCTGGAGTGGGACATCGTCGGTACGAAAGAAAATTGCAAAGGATCCGTGGCTCGACTCGCCGCAAGTTCTATCGCTGCTCCGCCGTTGAGATCCTTGTAGTCGGGAATATTTTTCATTTTCAGTCTCCGAGCTGTCTGCGAACGATTAGATTATTACAACACGACTCGTCGATCGGCTAAAAAGTAACTACGAGCATCAAACTTTGTTGCATATACCTTGTCGAACGCTTCACCTGGCGCATCGTCCAATGTTTTGCCAAGCAAGTAAAATGTCCCCACATCTTTAACAACCGCCAAGAGACAATGCCCGCCCGAAATAAGCAAAACTAGGAAGGGGAAAGCCACCTATCCTGGCGACAATAGTTATCCGTTTTTATTACATTGATGAAAGCTTCTAAAATTGGTGGGTGGAAAATGGAGTTAAAGCTGGAAATAATGGAGGCCCTGTGTTTACGAGGAGATGATAGGAGATTTTTTTTACCCTCATTACTTGAGCTCTTTTATTTAGTCAAATCCTTCATCTCATAGCATCTTATGAGATTGCGTCCTACTTAGTTTTCAGCAAAGATGGAGATGCAAGAGTTATATATTCTCAAATGCCGAGCATCTGTTTTGGTTTTGTTGCAGAGGGAACTTGCATTTTCTTTTCTAGAGATTTTAATGCAAATGTTTTCAGAACGTTCCAACACGTCGAAAAATGATATCGAGAAGAAAAAGTGTATGTGGATAATTGTGCGTGTGCGTTTCTTTGTAAACCCAAAAATTTCTACAGCCTTTGAGCCACCCAGCTTAATTTTTACACACCAATAGAATATTATACGAAGTATGTGCTACAGGAATTTAGTGGAAATCGATGATATAGTTATATGTCTGGTTGAATATTGTTTTTAAAATAAAGTACCTCCCAAATTTTTTTTGGATAAAATTTCTTGGTAATCGGTGAAACGTTTTGAATCTCAAGAGGTTAGGCTACTGTGAAAATTTCGCGAAATCGATAGCCGCTTGAAGCAACTCAAATTGAAGAGGAAGGTTCAACCTATGGTGTAGGAATCGCAGATTGAAGAAAAGAAAACAATTCTAAAAATTTGTTTTCATGATTGATACATGCTGACAAAAAATAGCTCGGTCAAGTCTTACCCAATATTATCTATTTTGAGGGCCACCACTGGAGAATTTTCAAAAAATTGATTTTTTTTATTTGCTTAAGACATGCTTTGAACCGTCTACAATAAGGGGAAAAAGTTTGGTACCTGTGAAAAAAGGGGCAGCAGGCCCGTGTGCGACGGTTTTTCTCGGAACACAATTTTAAAAATGGCATGCAGCATAATTCCAACAATTTTCATTTTATTCACTCCAAATTTCTGAGCAAATCTTCAAAATAACATTCTGAAGAGAAATACGCACGGGCTTTGCCATGAGTTTATTATAACATTATTTATTAACAAATGATTGTCCTTTTTTTCTGTCGAAAATTAAGTTTTTACTTTAAATGCTTTCCAATTGAACAAAAATTAATATTTTCATAATCCTCTACGTATTTCTCTAGCTATACTCGTGTAAATTAATATAAATTTACAGAAAAAATACCGCATTGAAATTTGCGTCAGCTATACTGCGTGCCACAGAGCGTCTTAAATTCAACATGCTTTACGAAAATGGCTCTAGCGTCACCATATTGTATAATTTTGTAATACAATTTTTTTGTTCACTTGAAGACATGACTAATAACATCGTTGAATATTTTATATTCTTACTTCTCCTTCCACGAAAAAAAATCGCTTGATGTTAGACGTTCACAGTGGTGTTACCCCTTACCAAAAAAAAACTCGTTTTTTCTGTTTCAAATCAACCGGGTGGCCAAAATCAAGTACACCTGCACCCCTCACATTTAAATATCCTTTACGAGATTGTTTATAACTTCTTCAATTATTCGTTTTTTTATGAAATTCGGCACCCAACCATGTACATTCGGGTGGCACAAATTTGAGCTCTATTTTTTTTTTCCTTTTTCTCACCATCCAATTATCTTCTTTGAAGAAAAAGAAGAATTGTTGCGAAAGTTGCGAGCGGTCAAAAAATATTTAGCAATCGCTCAAGCCTCCCGAAAATTCAAATTTTCATTTAAAAAATCGTTTTGTTTTCTCCACTTCGCAACCATGAATTTTACGCTTTATAATTGTTTAATTAACCTCGCGAAAACTGTAGCCAGCCAATGAATATTTAGTGGTCGCTCAAGAGCTTCAAAATTGCCAACTTACGCCGATTTTTTAATGAAAATTTAAATTTTTGGAAGACTTGAGCGACCTCTACAAATTTTCGACCGCTCGCAGCTTCCGTGACAATTTTTTATTTTTTTTCAAGAAGATAATTGGATGGTGAGAAAAAGGGATAAAAAATAGAGCTCAAATTTGTGCCACCCTATTGTACATACAAATAAATGACTGAACGATCTTTCAGTCATTTTACTTAACCCTTGAAACTTAAATTTTTTAAACAACCCTGATTTTTGTCACATCACAGTAGCCAAACTGCTTATGTGTCAGTTTTCAGAAATGCAGTTTACATGTTTTAACTATGTTGAAGTTCAAGATGTATCGATAAATTGTTCTAGAGGAATACTGTTTTAGAGGGTGAATATTCGTATTGTATTTTGAGAAAGTACGTGAAACATTTTGGCTTTCGAGAATAGAGAAAATTATTTTTCAAGCTTTATCAATGTTGGTTGACTAAGTAGATGTTTACCTTTTCGATCATCCTAGCTGTGAGAGCGTGAGCTTCCATGTGATGAATAGGTATAAACGGTTTTCCGCCGAGTTTGGATAGGTACTTGCCAAAATTTGTGCCTATCTGGAGCGAGAGAGGTAGACCCGGTTTGACGGTAGCGGCGATGGCATCAATGTCTCGCAACCGTAAATTTGCCCTTCGCATTGCTCTCTCGCAGACTTCTGTGATATTTTTTCTATGCATATCTTGAGCTACAGGCGGAACGATTCCTCCTAGGCTACAATATACAAATATACCGGCAAATTTGGGATTAACATTTTGTCATATATTTCATCTTGTCATCTTGTCAACAAATAAACAAGTATTTTCGATATTTACGGCTATTCTGTAGCAGCGGAATCGATTTGATAATTCTGTACATCAACGGAACATAAATAGCGGGTTCATAATGAAAAAAAAAATTGGCACATTTTTGAAAATTTACAGTACTAAATGGAAAATTTCATCAACGTATAACTGAAAAACTAAATACATGTGAGAAATTTTCGTATAAATATTTCGCACTTTTCGATAAATCTATTGCACCTCCACGACAACGTAAACGGAGAATCCGACATTTTTTGAGTTGCGAATGATAAAAAAATAAAAGGAAAAAATACATGTGGAAGTTTCATTTGCGGCTTTTCTTCTCGCTTACTTCAGATGGATCAAGTGCTGAGAATGCAGCGCTTCGCCGAGAATGTTCGCATTGCTGTCAACGACGGCACAACCGGTGTCATCGCAACTTGTTTCGATTCCCAAAATCACCGTTGACTTCGAATTCCCAAAATTTCTCCGCGCTATGAACGCTCCGACGCGAAGAAATATGCTTCGAGAAAACATAAAATCCATGCCCGATGCACCGTCGAGAATCGCGTGAAACCCGGAACAATGATGGAGTTTAGGAAAGAAGCCATGAACGATGGTGCTGTCTTTGTCCGCAAATATGTCGCGGCAGCACCTTCCACCGTTGCTTGCTCCGCCATGTTCTGCCGTGGGCCAGAAGCAGTAAGCGCAAGTTTTCGTGTTGCAGGGACATATATCATGTCAGATCAGTAAGTGACTTTGTTTCATTTAATTCCTTCCTCTAACGAGAAAAAGTGACTTTCTACCATTAAAACAGTTTCTGCGTGTTTGCGAGCTTCGAATTCTTGTCCCACACAAAGGCTCACATTAGTTCATTCGCGTAATTTATCGAGCTCCAACTTTCGCGATACTTTTAGGTTAGGCTTTCAACGCTTTCCCCTTTGTGACGCACTTTACAGTGGCTCGGCTACTTTTTTCGTTGCGATTTCTTTCCCAAATATTGCTTCGAGGCAACATCGCGAATGTTTTGTTGCCGGATACATTTTCCTTCGAAGTTCCTCGCTCCCGATCGCCGAAATATCCCCGAACGAGAAATTATTAAGAAAAAGAAAATGTATAGAGGATATGCGCTTGTATGTGTTAGAATATGCGTGCGCTTGCACATCGATACATGCATGCAAGTATAGTGTATTCGTAAATCTGGCTTGGAGTCCTCCAGTTTTGTGCACTTTTCATAATTATTCCGATATATTTATCTTGAGATTCCACATTTCTCAAGAATGTTTGATTTTCCAAACTTTGTCTCTCCTCTTATCAGGATATTCCCAATTTTTTTCAAGGATATGCATCGTTTCCCAAGTACAAATTTCAATTATACAAAAATCAAAGCGCGTGAAAAGTCGCAAATTTCAACAGTCATGGAAAAATGGGAGATGAATCGGTGAACAATAATACTTTCTAGTTTAGAAGTAATGTTTATTAAGGGGTTACGTGGGTTTCAAGCCAAAAAAAACATACTTTCTCTATTAAAAAAAATATAAATTATTTTATTCAATATGTTAAGCACATAAAAGAGCAAGATTTCAACAATATTTTTAAAAATCTTCATCCAAAAATTTGAGAAATTCAGCCGGTGGGACCCCGTTTCCAGAGACTCCTAAAAAGAAGTATCCTCATGGTGGTTTAGGATAACTTATGATAGCTTTATCTGAAATTAAAAAAACCAATTTTTTTCTGTTGGTCGGTAAGTATAGCTCGTAATTGAACTGAGGATTTAAAAAAAAAAAAAAATTTGAATTTTTGGAATAATTTTAATTTTTTTGAGAATTATTTTGAAAAATAATTTCATTTACGAAAATTTTTGAAAAATTTGATTTTTTTCATATTATTAAACTCACAACCCCTTAATACTTGTGACTTCTGTTTATTAGAAAAAAGAGGTCAAAAACAGCCATCTTCAAAACATATATACTTTGAAGAAAGTCCACAGCAGGTTAAACTCTTAAAAACAGACAATACTTTAAGTTTGTTTGGAAGAAGGGATAAAAAACCTTTGGAAAACAACAACGTAAAATAAGCAGTCATTATAAATGTAGACATCGCTCCTTGATTTTTGTCTAAAATAATCTCAAACCGTCACCCTATTGAACAAAGATTTGAAAGTTTTACAATGGAAAAGAAGTGTGCTCCAAACTCTCAGATTTTGTTTACTTTTTTTACACGTTAAACGTTTCTCGCCATTATTTCATTGAGGTTTCTTTGTTTTCTTCTTATTTACAGAGATGACGCCTTATTGGATGAAGATCTCGGCGACGAAGAGTACGATTTGGGTAACGACGAGGAGGAAGCCCTTTTGGCCGACGACTATGAAATCGATAGGGTGAGCTGGTTATTTTCAGGAACCTACGCAGCTACTCGAAGCTTTTATCACCTAAGCGCGAAAACACATGTGAACCTATTGATATGTCGATGACCAGAGGGAAGAGAAGAAAAAAGAAAAATCGTATTCTGCGGCCATGTCGCAAGCCGCATCCCCAAATTCTGTATCCGTAACTACCGACATTGGAAAAAGTATTAGGAATCGGAGGGGAGAAGTCGATGCACTGTCGCATATCCAGGACTTGTTGGCGTAAATATGTTAGGATTTCAACGATGCTCGAAGCACAACCATATTTCATTTTAGATAATTGGCAAATATTCTACACCTCACCACGTTTGGGCTCATATCACTAAAAGTTTGTAGAATTTAAAAATAGTAAAATAATCGGTCACGTTTTCATGTAAGATTTGCCATCCAATTTATAATTTCGTATGCTTTTCGAAAGAATCTGAGAAACGTTTAAAAGCTCATTACATTTTGTTTTGTCACCATCAGCCAAAATGTCATTTTCAGACGGCTCCATCACAGTCACAAAGCAACTGGGAAAACATTTACATTTTTTCTCTGATTGACGAATCGTCGATTTATTGCACATCACCCAAAAATTCTGTAGGCGATGATGCGATTTATGTAAAAAAAAAACAATTTGTGCATGAAACAGGAGTATTTACGCTATGGCGTGTTGATAGCAAAAGTCGCACGTATGTGCTTTCGAAGAGGTCGACAGACCGATCAATGCTGCGATCTATTTTTTAAGCGCTTTGTACAATGCTTGAGATATGTTCCATGCCATGGTATCGCTGTTAAACAAAATCTCCTATCATTCCGAACAGCCTGTTAACAAAGAAATTTACTCTTCAGGCTCATCGACGAACCCATTCTCTGAAAATACGAACAAAGTCAGAGAACTGGAAATACTATTACGAACTACTATTATTATAGATAAAGAGCAGAGGAAAAGAAATGAATGTTCATATTGAATTGCGATAGTTTAATTTGTTTCTACTAACGAGGCTACGTATAATCCATGCAATCTCTTGTTTTTCTCTTCTTCACCCGTTTTCTTTTGTTCCAATTTGGTTTCCCAACATTACTTTTCCTTTGCTGAGGCAACTTTCGTCGTCTCCGTTGTAAAAAGGAAAGAGAACCTATTACGTATGATGGCTCCAAAGTTCTAGACTAGTAATTCCTTGCTCGTTCGAGAGCAGATGATCCGAGTCAGAATCTGAGTAATGCGAAATTCTTGCGATTAACGAGTTGTAAGAATGTCCAATCGTGATGAAGTCATTCACGAAAACCACATCGATCGATGAAACGACGAATGAGAATTCCGTAGGTCGCTCATATCTGTTGTATCCGCGTACTCTGTGTCCTCCACTTAGAACTTTGTAACCCGCATCACGAACACGAATAACTTACCGACTCTTTCTTTTCACTCCAATTTATTTTACATTTTGTTATTTTCTTGCTCCAGACCCCAGTTTCATAAAGTATCACGGTGATTCCCTCCTCATTCGGAAGTCGTGAACCCGTTTTTCCGTATTTAACAAGCACTTGAATTCCTTCTCGATGTTTTTTTTTACTCACGCGACGATCACGTAAAACAAAGTGACTCAAATACTTTATGCGACTGCAGGGAAGAAAATGCGTTTTCTCGAGTTGTACTTTTTCGAAAACTTTGTATCGCGTATATGGACGAAGAAAGAAAACGAAGAGTGTCCTGAAATATGGCGAAGAAGATATCGAGTTGCATCTTGACGCGCACAATTAATCAGAAGACAAGAAAGCGCACTTATGTGTCCCAAGTGATGGCGAAATCTCAGGAGACGAAAGTTGCACGTCCCGTCGTAATTCGATGCTCTATTGCCCATTTGATACGATCATCATCGACCGTAAATAGGCCCTTATTTATAAACGGCAGTGATCGCGCAAGTTGATTATATCCCAACGTCAATCAACACCGTGATAAATCGTCCTACCAATTCATACACCCCTCTTATGTAAGGCGTCTTCCTTTATTTCCAATTGACGATGCAAGTCGGTAAACCATTGAGCAAAATGACTGAATAACATTACACGTACGTGTAGAATATTAAGATAAAAATAGCATTAAAGGACGAACGTAAGATAAATGAGATTAGATCTTAAAGATCGCGCCACCGTTGACCCTCGATATTTCATTACAAATATTTGACAATTTAATTCTCGAGCAGCAGAATAGCTATAAGGGAGAAGAGGAAACAGACGATGTGCTGGACTTAGGAGTCACGGATGCCCTCGACGACTTAGAGGGCGAAGATGAAAATATAGAATATAGAAACGACACTGATAACCATAACTACAGTGAGTTTTACAAGGAAGAACGTACGGACAGTCACGGCGCATATTACGATAATCAAGAGGAACGCGAGGAAGCACGTGAAATTAATTACGATGAAGGCATTGGGCAGAACGATACCGTCGAGCAAAGTCCTTTGAACACGGGGGATTTGCGTGAGAAGCTGCAGAAGAACGTGCAAAGAAAGGTTTTCGTCGGCAATGGACAAGGACTGGAGGACGACGATTGCGACGAGGCCGAGGAGAGAAGGAATCGTTTTCAAAACGAGCGGATCATGATATCACCAAAGATGAACAATGAAATACCGGATTCACTTGAGAATGTTGTTACCATGGAGCAAATACGACAACCACCGTTCAGGGCGAGGGGACGTGGACGCGGCATAAGAGGCGTTAGAGGAAGATTCGCCGTTCCCGGCGCACAGGCTAATTATATGCCTCGGTAAGAAAACTATACCTACACGAATACTAATTACTTTTGCTCGCGGAAACTCGATACTTTTGACCGTTCGGCACTTACGTTGCCTGTTGCCTCATAGCGCTTATTCTAGAAAACGAGTGACAACTCTCGACCCAACAAAGTTTTTCTCTTTCCGGAACTGTGCCTGGTGTATGTTCTTAAGACTCACCGTCTTATTCGGTCATTTTCGTTCGAGTTATCACGACGCTGTTGCAGATTCAATCCTAATTTACGTGCTCAACCAACCTTCAACGAGCCGAAACCTTTCCGACCTGCTTTGCTGGAAGGAAGACCATCCATGTACCCGAGGATGTCATCGAGCAACGCGATCACTCATCATCCTCATCATCATCAACAACTTCACCACCACCACCACCATCAGCAGCAGCAACAGCAACAGCAACCGCAGCAACAACCGCACCAACATCAGCAACAACAGCAGCATCCACCGCAGCCGCATCCACCGCAGCCACATCAACATCAGCAGCAACAGCAACAAATTATCTATCAGCAGAACAACCCCCAGATTCCGCCGTATTTGCAGAACGGTCCACCGCAGCCTGGGGCTGGCCCACACTTCCCAGAGCATCGTCCTTCGTTCAATCCCAATCAATTTTCGCCACCGGGAGTTCCACAAGGGCCGCGCATGATCGGCGCGTCGAGAATCGAGTACAGGCCACGTGGAATCATGTCGGGAAATCCGATGCCCCGTTTCAACTGTCCACCTGCCGTGCCGAACTTCATGCAGAATCAAACGGGACCCTTTCAGGCGCCGATGATACCGGGAAGTCAGGGTCCTTCGTTACTCGGCAATCCCAGCTTGAATATATCCGGGAATCAACCGCCGGCCGGTATACGAGTAAATCCTGGCGTTCCTCCGACACCGCCCAATCAGGGCCCTCCGATACGTGAAAATCCCATTAACGCCATGATGCAAAACTTTCCACGTATGCCAGTGGTACCCAATCAAGCATCGACACCGACGAATCAACCGCCCATTGCGAACACGCCCAACTTCGACGCTCGTTCCAACTTCCAAGAGCAACAAGCAACGTTCGTGGAGAACCGAGCGATGTACGAGACGAGACCTATCTACAATAATCAACCACCGTCCCAATTGCCCCACGGCAGT
Organism: Ophion slaviceki; assembly: GCA_944452715.1. NCBI lineage: Eukaryota > Metazoa > Arthropoda > Insecta > Hymenoptera > Ichneumonidae > Ophion > Ophion slaviceki. The sequence continues at coordinate 30,349,436 of OX101785.1, read as the reverse complement.
AATCCGATCAATAATACCGTAAACGTGGCGCCACAGCCGACTGGATCTCATTTACCGAACGTTCCCATGCCTCCGGGCCACAAGATACTTATCAATCCGCACTTCAGAGGAACCGTGCAAGGCTCCTCCGATGGTATGCCTCATTAATTCTTCATTCTCAACGGATGTTCACAATGGCGAATATTTTTACTATTTCAATATACGAGTGCGAATATTTTGCAGCGAGACTTCCTTGGGATTCCCAGCAACAACAACAGCAACAACAGCCACCGCCGCAGCATCGAGCGCCTCAACTGCAACCACCCGCGCACCAACTACCACCGCAGCAGCCCCCTCAACATCATCCGCCAACGTCGGGCGCGAATTTCTCCCAAGCCCCGGCATCGTATCAGAATCAAGATCCTTACGGTCAGTCCCCGGCACCGACCCAACACACTACTTCGCACGAGTATCAACGAAGCTTTCAAACCGCCAAGAGCGACGTAAGTTCAAAGCTATTTGCGTTATCGGAATTCCGGCAGTGAGCGAATTATCAAAACCTTACAATTTTTCTACACATTTTTTTACCATTACGTTGACAATTTTTGGTAAAACAATGATTTTCTTCCTACGCTTCAACTTCAATATTCAAGGGACCATCACTGTGTAACGGGTTGAAAAATAGCCGATTATCGCGATTTTTCTTTTTCGATGGTTGACATACGCTAATCACTCGGATTTTTTCATGTCAAAGCAATCGTGAAAAACAGAAAATATTTTTTTTTGCATTTTTGTTTGACGGTTGGAAATGTCTGAAAAATAAGGAGTGCTCACTGTGTGCACGGTTGTGGCCATAAATATCATCTGAAACAAAATTTGTGAAAAGATTATTAATCGGTGTGAAAGCCGCTATCTTGCTATGGAGGTTTTTTTAAATCAATATTGCCAAAATGGCCGTGGTTTGAAAAAAAGTATCGAATTTGGCCCATTTTTCAACAGTTTTTCGTAAAAAAAAAAGAATATTAAAAAAAAGCTTCCATAGCAAGATAAAGAATGGCGTGAAGAATGTTGTGTCAAAATTTGAGACGGATAGCTTGAAAACTCTTCCTTTGAGAGTGTACACCGTTTTGAAAAACGATATTTCGAGGAAAAACGCGTCCGTCCAAGCCACGTCTCGCGCAGCTGATAGAATCCCTTTTTCTGAAAAAGGCTGTAGCAACCGGAATAATTCGAATTTCGCCCCAAAAATTGAACAGCATGTTTAAAACCGTCGATAGTATCGGATAATGCAAAAAAAATCGATTTTTTGATAATTTTACACTGTGATGATCCCTCAATAGAAACGAGCCTACTTATCATTTTTTTTACCCTTTCGCACTTGATTGATTCAATAGGATCCCTACGCCTATTTCTCGGACGTTTGGCAAGAGAACAAAGCTCAAAAGCCACCAATAGCGAACAAGTCGTACCAGTCCGAGAGCACTTACTCACGCGACAGTTACAGCAATTACGGAAACAAGTACGCCAAAACCGAAAGCACTTGGGAACACAGAGACTCGTATCAAGAGGTACAAACAAAATTATTCTTACGCCATTTTTCCATTCCCGAAAAACGAGCGTTTCATGCGAATTTTTTCTGTCGGCCGTCGAAGGAACAGAGAGGATCGAGTCAGAATTATCGAGATCGCGATCCACCCCCGCGACCACGAATCGACAGTGTCCCGAAGCAACGAGTTCCGAGTTCGTCCAACAGCTATCACGAGTCCTACGATTCAAGGCCGAGGCAATCGAGCGCCTCTACACGACCAGCGCCCAGGACGCTAGTTAAGAGGAGTCCCGAACCTCACGATCGAGTCCCCCGACAGTTGAGTCCGAAACGTGTCAAAACTCTGGGTAATCGACAAGAATTTCGCACAGTCGCGTCGTCAAACGAGAGCGTGAGCGTCAAAAAGGTACGTGAACGAACAACCTCGTTTCATTGGCTGCGCATTGTGAGCGCCATAGGGTATTTTACTCTATGTACGAAAAATACTAAGAGTGTGTAAATAAGGGGCCGTGCGCAAATTATGTAACGCAATTCGGGGGTTCGGCCAGGCGTTACGGTCTACGTACGTGAGGGGAGGGGGGTGGTCAAGTTATGCGTTACGTCACGATTTTAAAACTGCCACAAATGGCAAAATTTCTACATGTTCAAGTTTTTAATTTAAACCTCGCGTGCAATTTTACCACTTACTGTGCGCGAACTTGCACAGTAGCTTTCCCACATCCCCCAAGCAAAATTTGAAGGATATTTTTTTAAATATAATTCTTGAAAGTACATGTATTGAAAAATATGTTGGCAACATTTTCATTCGCAAGTCCGAAAATTGACGGAGCTATAGTCACTTTGGTGAGAACAGGGAGCGTGACCGGCTAGTGCCCTCAGTCCCTACAGGTGTGGCATAATGCAGAATAGATAAAGCACAGGCTCTTATTATTTTGAGAACTATCATGATGATGAAGAACCGTCATATCGCCCGCGACTAGATACTTCAATGTAAGTATCAATATTCTAGAAAAACATAACTTTATATCGAGAAACACGGAACGAAAACTTGAAACGCGTTTTTCTCGAAACTAGTTTTTTTCGACCTTCCGAGCGAATACTTAACAACCGATTCTCAATTTTTTTTTTAAACATTTTTGTAATAGCAGCGACTAAGGTTGTACGAATCCACGTTCTTAACATTTGATAATTACTATTTTTAAAGACTACTTGAATACAGTAAAAGGGCCTCGAAAAAAGAGAAAAATGTCAAAACTGTCGGCATTTTGTAAAAAAAAACGAAACTAGAAAAACGGCTACGCATAACGATAGCTACATTTGTATAGATATCGATAAATTGTTGACTTTTAATTTACAAATAATCTTTCATAAAGATATCGATGGGAGAATGAAGAGAATTTTTGTTTTTCGTCCGCAAATCAAGGCATATATCTCGGTTGAGGGGCCAGTCCACTTTGGAGCCACGAAAAAAGGCTATTTTCGCGATTTTTTTTTGAGGATTTTATAAAAGATATGAATATAAAAGTTGTTGGGCTTGATAAATAAAGTCTTGAAATAGATTAAAAAAAATGTTAACTCATTTTCATTCATTTTTAAGTACAAAAACTATAGCTTAACGTAACGCCTCAAAAATAGGTGGGCTAGGTAGCTCCATCACAACTCGGCAACGGCTTGTCTGAAACAAAAAAATCAAAGTTCATTAGATTCAGTATGACGCCAGCTACAAAATGACCCTCGGATATAAAGTTTTATCAAAAAATTAAAAAATGGCAGAGGAAAACGAAAAAAGTTTTAAAAAACGCGTTTTTCTCGCAGTTTTTCGCAAAAAAAGAGTAAAAATCAAAATTTTAAAATCATCGAGGGTCATCTTGTTGCGAATCATGTTTACAATATGTGGTTCAAATTTCAAGCGAATCTGTTTATTAGTTTTAGAGATACGATGGAGCTAGATTTTGAAAACGTTGTTTCGAGAAAAACGCGTTTGAAGTTTATACTATGAAAAACTCTTACCTAAACTCAATCGGCAATTCCTGCACCGTACAATATCCCTTCTGATTGCTCATTATCGTCGATTTCTTCAAGCCTGGCTTGCTTTCGATTTCTTTATATTTTCAAAGTGGACTGGCCCCTTAATTTTCAAGATTTTATCATAAAAAATGGTATAAAACTAGATGAATATATACTTCACAAAATGAGTATAAACCCGATCCTCTCATAATTAGTTATGTGTATGAAAAAGATCACAATTATTGACGACAAAGAACCCGTTACGTAACGAAATAGGGGGGGGGGTCCGACCAAGCGTTACGGTCCCGTTACGTGTGGGGGGGGGGGGGGGGGGCAAAATTGGGAAATTTTGCGTTACGTAATTTGTGTACGCCCCCTAAGATATTTTTCGCAATGAGAAATCGAATAATGTTGGTTTTAATTTATAAAAACAAAATAAATGTCATAATTCATTTTAAAAAAATACTTTTTCTATCTATCAACGAACATGCGAAACGATAGCCGCCATAATGGATTCCGACGCGACGTCATTTACATAGTAAACAAAGAAAGCGGTGGGCGTATTACTCTCTAACCTGTGAAAGAAAGCGTCAACAACTATATATTCTCGTTCGTCACAGTTAAGACGGAATGACACCTCATCGCGGTCGGTATGGTAGAACAATTATAGATACTCAAAAATATCTGAAACGGCTCTTCAGATCCCGTCGAAACTTTGCCAAACGACGTCAAATAGATAGACGAACAGCTGTCTGCCCCTTAAATTTTCCGAATTTGAGGAACTTTAAGGGGCAGACAGCTGTTCGTCTATCTATTTGACGTCGTTTGGCGAAGTTTCGACGGGATCTGAAGAGCCGTTTCAGAGATTTTTGGGTATCTATAATTGTTCTACCATACCGACCGCGAGGTGGTGTCATTCCGTCGTAACTGCAAATTTTCAAATAGTTATCTGTACTTCAAAAAAGAACAAATGAGTTTTTCTTTCAGCCTATGACTTTGAATCTTTTCTCGCAAGTTTTCACCGAGTCTACCTCATATTTATGTCAATTGGCATTTTAATCCACAACTTTCCCGGTGCTTTTACACTCGTATTCTTACATTTAGTAACAACACACCAATGATAGGAATTGTAACTCACTCTCAACCAAAAAAATGTACGTGCTCACAATTGGCGCAGCGTCGATGTTTACTATGCAGTGACGTCACGAACCGAACCAGCATGGCGGCTAGCGTTTTCGCGCGAAAATTTGAAATGTGAAATTTAAATGCAGTTTCATGGCATTTGTCGATTTCATAAAATATAAATAAAAATTCAAGTAGCTTATTACCACCATAGAATCAAATTGAGACACCTTTCACAAACGCGTGAAAGGTGTCCCTATTCTCTTGCGTGAAAGGTGTACCCTACTCTCTTCTGTAACGTTGACAAATGATTGCTTTCCTTTTTGTTGCAGGACGACGACGTGGATCCCGAGATGAGGGAGTACAGGAAAAAGATGGAAGAACAAAAACGTCTGAGGGAGAAAATATTGCAGGAAAAAGAGAATAGACGAAAGCAAGCGGCCATGGAGAAAATGGGCGACGAATCGCGAGGAGATTCGAAGACCATCGGTAAGGTTTAAAGTTCTTTCGCTGCATACATTTATACTGGTCCGACAAACATCATTTCTTACTTTTCAAACATTTTGGATCACTCATTTTGTTAAATTTACCTGCCCTATTCGCAACCCTGAAAGCTTCATCGAGCTGTACTCAAATGTTTACATGCTTCGAAAACCCAACTATTTTTAATAGCGTTACACGAGTAAGCTGTAGCAGGTTCTGTTTGGGTTTAAACAGGATAGAAGATCCTGTTAGTTCATATGATTTGATCCTACCAGAGATACGCTTTGCATAGCGGATATTGCAAACAAGCAAGCATTTTAAAGAGTTTTTTTTTCTTGCAGATAACACTCAACAACAGGATAACAAGCCGGCGTTAGCAGTTACCGGTGTAACCAAAGATAACGCGAATCCGATGCCAGCACGTGGAAGAGGTCGCCCCGTTAATGCTCAAGCCACAGAGGTATAGCATTAAGTTATAATATATATTTTACAATTCACACACACAGCGACCCTCGTAATGCTCCGATAACCGGCACAATTGTACAATAAACTGTGCGAGCAATCTAGGGAAAGAAATTTGTGAGAAGTTAAGACTCGAATGATTTGCGATGAGGATATGTCGAGTGAGCAGCCAGTTGCGAACGCTATTACAAGATAAAGACAAACGTTCGATTATTCAATCAAGTGATATTTACAGTGGGAGCCAATGTTTGGTCATACTGTGGCTCCTTGAACAAATCCTATACGTGAATTTGACTATAGACTATAGATATCCAAGTTTACGTTAGCTCGTATATCATTCAATCGAACAATGGACTGAGAATTGAAGGGTCGAATATTTAATACCTTCTTTCTCATCGACTCAAACGTCTCGAAAGTAACGAAACATTCCTGTAGTCCGAGTTGCAGGTATCGTTAACGCGTTTTTTTGCTCGAATTTTACTTTTTTTTTAATTCTACATTTTACTCATATACACCGATGAATTATATATTTTATTTTTATCAAATACAATGCAAGATTTGTATATTCGCGTGTGCACTCGTTCACCGCGCGCGGTGTGCTCGTAAACGCTGCTCGCGGCACATTCCCCGCACATCGTGTGTATCCGGGCGTTTCTTTTTGGTTTTACTTCGTCATTGAATTCGACATTTACATTGTTTTTCAAATAAAATGTACTTCTTAAACACGTTATATTTTGTTTACCTATTTGCGTACTTAAAATCGTCATTTATATTGTTTTTCGAATAAAATGTATTTTTTCAACACGTTATGTTTTTTTTTATCGCCTCCGATCTCGCCCACATTTTTATCCCCCCCCCCCGCTCCTTGCCTGTTATTCGTCCGTTCACGAAGTGGATGAAGCGTGCATTTTTTTGTCCGTCGTTGTAAATTTTCCGCGGGTCACGATATAACGATTAACAAGCTGAAAATATTTGTTTTGTAGGGCTCCGAGCGTGTACCCGGAGTTCGTATCGTCAGAGCCATACAGACCGTAGAAACGTCAAAAGTCCTGCTCGAGAACGAGGATACAGGCTCAAAGATAGCAATATCGAGCGTCCAAACGAACGAACGAGCGAGACAAATGACCGGACAGACGATTAGCACACGAAGAGTCGTCATACAAAAGCCTCTGCCGGCGGTACAGAAGGTCGCTACCACCGTGCAAAAAGCCGTCTCGAATCTTCAGAGAACCCAAACGATCGGTCGTACCGTTCAAAAGTTCGGACAAACTCCGACCACTGGGATACTTAAGAAAGTACCGGCTGGAAACGGTCAAAAAGTCGTCGTCAACGCCAACAGAACGATCGTGCAAGAACCTTTAAGGGGGAAAGTTCAAGGAGCTGCCGCGAAGACCAACGTACAGAAAGTCGTCGTCAACGCCCTGAACAGTCAGCGCGTCGTGTTGCAAAAGTCCGTCGGACAAATGAAACGAGTGGCCGATCTGAGGACGAACACCGTGAGAGTTGAGAATCTTGCTGCGAGCACGTCCGAATCCCAGATACGAAGAATGTGCCAAGGAATTGGTACACTAGAGGTGACGATTTTTACATGAAGACACGCACAAAGAACGAAAGAAAAAAAAAAGAAAAGAACGCATTCGGCACAATTCGTAAACGCACTCTTGTGTAGCTGTGCACCTTTTGTTACCTCATTTATTTGTTTTTCTTTTAATCTTAGCTCGTTTTCTCACTCTGTGTACTTCACGCGTAACTTTTTTTTCTCCATTAACTATTCCAATCGAATGCCATTTTTCGCTCGCATAGATTCACGCAAACCGCACGAAAAAAAAACGTAGTTTCTAGGTTTCACTCACGATTTGGTTTTGGGTTTTTTTTCTTCTATTCTTCATACTTGGGAAATTCATCGTCGTAGTCCAATTCCCGTTCGTAGAACGAGAAAAAATCCATACACGTATCATCGCACACCGTGTGAACCTCGTGAATGTATGACCATAGAGACGAATAGCGACGAACCAACCGCCGCTCGAAACGAACGTTTTACCTTTACAACACCAAAGTTTTTTCTTTTTCTTTTCGTAATGTACTTGTTACATTCGTATATGATAGCTCGAGGAGTCTAATGAGAAATAAAAGCAGAAAGTTAAAAACCGTTGACGGTTTATGACAACTGGATTTGCGCACGGGACCAAAAATAATCAATGTTGAATCTCTAAGATGGACAATCAGTCAATTATAAATCAGTATATAAGTATTTGTAGGAAGTGGCCACGAGTATCGTTGGCCTGGAAATTTTTATGTTCCTTTATAGATTTTATTTTTATTTAGGTTTCAACGCAGCAGCTTATTTTTTCATTTTAAATACCTTTCCGTTGCCACTTGTTACCGCGTTATTATTATTTTTATATTACCCCTATTATTTCGAATATATATATTTTATATTGCGCGATTGGAGTGCGATTGTGTTATTTGACTTTTAAATACACACTGCAAGTGACGCGAAGGCGAGACGGAATGTTTGTAATGCCCGTATTATCCATTTTTCGCGCTCACTTCAACAAGCTTGGCTTCTCATTTTTTTTTCTCGCACAACGCCTTCTCATTTTTTTTTCTCGTGCACGCTGATTGATGAGCGATATTTCGTTGATTCGAGGACACGTTAGTGGATGCATGTTCCTTGCAGTCAGGCGGAAGGAAAAAACTCACCGGCATGCTTCCGAAAATTTATGCTTTTAGATCACTGCACCGATTGCAAATATCTTCATTACAAAAATGCATAATCGCCAAAAAAAATAACAAAATTCACCTGAACACATGATAATTATACGAAAATTGGGTTTATTCGTGTTATAGAGCATACATATGGGCGACGGCAATGCCACAATTGTGTTCAAGACACAATCAGCCGCTCTGGTATTTCATAAAAAATATCAGCGTAAAATGCTCGATCTGTCGCTGATAAACGTGCGATTGATACAACAACCGGCCACCAACAATTAAAACCGGAATCATTGTGCCGACGGTAAAAGCACTGTGAGAGAAGTCGAAAATGTCTGTATTTCTTTTTCGTTTAGATACAAATAAAACGACGGTAAACGTGTTTAGGAGATCACATTGCCAAAGGGTACGATGAAAAAAAATAATCGTTTATTATGTTCACGCAAATCGTTATACCTGATAATCCAATCTCGAGATCTTATAAAAACTACTAAATCCTCGTTTGCAGCATTTCAGTCAGTACCTTTATCTCTGAGTCGCGCGATTCAATAGATGTAAATATACAAGAAAAAAGTATTGGTGCAATTATGTTTTTCTTTTTCTTCATTTTGTTTTTCTTACAAGCAAAAGTAATTTATTTACTCATGTAAATACATATATACACACACAGTTTATGTAGACCGAACGATCCATATACGGGGTACAAAACGTTTATAGTGATCTTTAGCTTAAGTTATTACAAAAAGATATATCACACACACACGTATATATACTTACATATATAAAAATATATATTTAAAAGAGAGAAACGAAAATTGTAAAAGCATTTACCGCTACCGCAATTTAAATAAACAAACATTTTTGTAAAGTAACGTACGTTTTTCGAAAACGACGCATATGCAAAAGTAAAATGTACAAAAATGTCGTTTGAACGCCCAAGGCATATAGATTATAAAGCATAGAGCGCATTCGCATAATACCGATGTAAAGTGTTGATGGGAATTGCGAAAACGATACTTGTCTAGCAATTACCCGTGCTATAATCGATGCCGCGTTTTATTTCGTGACAATTGTACGATGTAGGCTCAAGAGTGCTGCGGTAATAAAGTGTAAATCCGAGAAAAAAAAACGAAAACATTTTTATTCCTTGCTTCCATTTTCGATTTGTACCCGACTCGAAATTTCTTTTGCGCAGCCTCGTCATCGGTATAAACTCGCGAATATATCGATGACGATGAATTGAAATATCCAAGGTGTAAAAGCATCTTTTTAGCACGTATTTTTTTTTTGTGGCTACCTTTTTTTGCTCGGTTTGATAATCAACGAAGATCGTTAATCTAAACATGGTAAACGCGGTACTTACGATTGCGTTTTACAACAATGAAAAAAATGGATTCAAAAATCTTGACCGGTCATGTAACCAAGAGTGAACAGTTACCGGCAAATTTCCATCACGCGGAATCGAGCACGAAGCTTGCGTCCGCATCGTAGCAGACACGTGAGAATGTTTGTTTCACGATAAACAAGGGCTTTTTTATCGAACAAAGGTAACAATAAAATTGTATCATTGATCAAACTGATTCAAATATTTTATAAATAACCAGTCGGCGGAAGAATCCGATAATATTTCGCAACAGTGTACTAAAGATTCGTCTAAGTTGGCATGTTTCTTCATAACCTCAAAATTCTTTTGTAGCTGGCCCATGCAATGATCGATAAGCCGACAAGTTTTAAATCAGAAATAACACTCGTACGATAAAAGAAGTTCTGCAGTTGTTCTTCAATGAAAATATATGAAAAAATATTTGCCGCGAAAAATGTTGCAGAGGTTATGATAGCCCATATTGCCCAAACTCAACTCGCAGTGTTAAGGGGAGATATACACCTAGGAGCCGGAAAAAAGGTCATTTTTTTTTAATTTTTTCAAGGTAAACTATTTGAAATTTCGGATTGGGGTTTTAATTATGTAAAAGTATATACATTCAAAAATATGTTTAATTTTCTTTATTTAAAAGTATCAAAAATATACAAGGATAATGTATGATCCTTGGAGCGTCGTAAAAAAATCTGTGTATACGGTACCCACTGGCGTTTCTTCAAAAATCATCTGAAGAAAAAAAACCAAAAACATTATTAAATTAGATACTATAATCTAGTACTTGTCATAGCCGATTTTGAAAGTATCAATTCATGACAAAATGGCGGACGTTTGCACATAAATAGCGATTTTTGGGCCAAAAATCAATTATTTTGCCTATAAAACAAAAACTAAGTAACGGAAAAAAAAATCCTATGACAAGTACTAGACAATGGTGTATAGAATAACCACAAAAAACCTCAAGGCAATCGGTTAATTGGTTTTCGAGAAATTTTGGGTATCGATTTGAAAAACGTGGTTTTGAGAAAAACGAGTTTGAAAATTTCGGAATGAATAAATCATGAAATTTGTCAACTTACATGGAATCATCGATACCAGGCCTATAGTGTAAGTCTTCTACGGTCGACGGAATGTTCATACCTTCTAAGTCAATTTTTTCGACCATCTAGGTGTATATCTGTCCTTATTATCACAGTGTTGAAAAGTTTCTAGTTGATTAGCCAATGAATAAATTTACATAATAAGCTGCGAGAGCTTACAGTTTGTCGAATAGTATTAAATTGAGCAGATAGGTTTCAGAGCAATGAAATGAGTGCAATTCATGAAATATTATCCAAACCAGATGACTTTGAAGAGTTTCCCTCGCGGAGGCAAGAAGCCTGTCGCAAAGGCGAACATCGGCCTGGTAATTAGAACTGTAATTTTTTCAACTACCGAACCGTGTACTCGAACGTTTCTTCACGCATCTTTTTTTTTTCCAGTCCTTCAACAAAAAGTATGCACCAACAAAGCCAAAGAAGCATCGCGGCAAGAAGTCTACGGAAAAAGAACCGCTCGAGGAGGAAAAAACTTACATAGCCGATACGGCGGAATGTTTGACGTACTCGAGTCTCGGAGAAGGAATGGTCGTGCTCGGTAGAATACACGAAACCACCGAATACGACATGATCGTGTCGTTGCCCGGCCGTCTTAGCGGCAGAATTCAAGCGACCGACCTCGGCGCTTCTTACACGACTCTTCTGCGCAACGTAGTCAACTCGGATGATGGGAAAATCGACGGATTCAAGCCGCTTTCGGAATTGTACCAGCGCGGCAAGTATGTCGTGTGTTGCGTCAAGAGTGTGAACCCTGCGGAAAAGTGGCGAGTGTCGTTGTCTCTTGAGCCCGAACTGATAAATCAGAATTTGGATTCGACGAAATTGAGCAAAGGTTCAAAAATCGTGGGAACGGTAAGCAGTATCGAGGACCACGGTTACATCATTGATACGGGTATCGACAATTTTCGAAGCTTCTTGGCCCGTAAGGATATCGACGAAGGGGCTGAGTATTGTGAGTCATGAATGAAATCCATTTTTTTTTCTCATAAATTCACGTAACAATGTACACCGACTTTGTTTCATTTTGTTTCGTTTACTCTAATAAGATTCAGAGAATGAAGACAAATACTGCACGTATCCGGTAGAAAAAATTTGCGTAATTTTCAAAACTTTCATACAAGCAAAATTCGTTGCGTGCGACTTTGGAATCTTTCGGGAAAATTAAAGTTTGGTTAAGACCCGGATCAATCCAGCCTGCAAACTCTCGTTAATTAACTGGTTGAAAACAAAACTAACATATTTTGGTCCTCAGATCCGGGAAAGCAGTTGTTCTGTGCGGTAAAGAGCGTGAAGATTTCGGACAATTCGACGACCGCGCAGCTAACGACGAAATCAAAGCACGTTGCGACGGCTATAAGGAACAACGACCAGTCGTTGGATGCTCAGATTCCCGGTACGAAATTCCTTCTCAGTGTTGAGAAAGTCTTGAAAAACGGTCTCCGGGTGTCGTTCAACAACGACAACGTAGGCTACGTCAACAGATTTTATCTGGACGACGCACTCGAGGCTTACCAGTGCGGTAGCACAGTGCACGGAGTTCTCATGTACGTAATGCCAACATTGAAGTTCGCGTACTTCACGCTTCTGCCCTCGGACGAGGGCAAGGAACGTTTGAACGTCGGCGACTTGTTCGAGAAGGCAAGAGTATCGTTCGTCGGTTCCAAGGGCGTCGTAATGATGCTGAAGAAGGGAATACGAGGTTTCGTTCCGTTTCGACGTACCGACGTTCCTTACGAGAAGATAGCCTCGAAATTCTCGATCGACACGACTCACAAGTGTCGGGTTTTGGCGTACGATTTGTTCGAGCAAGTGTACGTTTGCACGATGGAGCGTGAACTCTTGGAGGAGAAGCATTTCGCGACCTCGAGTTTGCAGCCTGGCGAACGTTTGCGCGTCGAAATCACGAAGTTACAGCCGGAAACGGGTTACCTCATGGTAACCGCTGGAAGAACGAAAGGATGGGTGCCACCGGAACACGTGAAAGATCCAGAAATCGCCAAGAGCAAGGAATTCAAGGTGGGCGACGTGGTTGAGGCGCGTGTACTGGGTCGCGACAAGAAACAAAAGGGCGTCCTGTGCACACTGAAGAAATCCCTCGTGGAGAGCACGTTGCCGGTTCTACACGATATCGTTGATGCCAAAGTCGGTACCGAACATCACGGGACCATAGTACAAATCACCGGTAAAGGCCTCCTCGTTCGTTTTTACGATCACGTCAAGGGTTGGGTCCCGGCTCATTCGTTGGACCAGAAGTTCGCGTCTGTCCGTTGGAACTACACGGTCGGTCAGGTTATACGAGTGAAAATCAAGGACGTAAACCGCGAAACCGAGAAAATGACCCTCGCCGTGTGCACGGAGAATGACGCGGCGACGGAAGACTTGGATTTCGAAATTGGCGAAAATGTCGAAGGCGTCGTTGTCGAAGCTTCGGTCGAGGGGGTTTATCTGAGGATAACGAAGAATCCCGGAGATACGCCTCAAACGGCTTTCTTGCCTGCCGGACACGTGTCACCTTGCGAAGAAGTAGGCAGTTATTTGGCCGCTCGTTACACGATAGGCCAGACCCTGTCGGCTCTCGTGTTCGCCACCAAACCTCGTTTTCTTCTCTCGCGAACTTTCGTGCCCCGCGTGGAATATCGAAATTTCAAGACACTGAAGGTCGGCGATTGTCTTCCCTGTTCGATACACGAGATTAACGAAAACAGCTTGAAGCTCGCTTTGCCGATAAAGAACTTCGACGCGTACGGGCTCGTGACGAGATGCACGCTCGCCCGCGACGACTCCTTGCGCACGAATCAAATATTATTCGCCCGTATCACGATGATCGATCGCAAGGCGCGCAGGATAAATCTCGTGACGTCGTTGCACGGGGTATGGCAAGTCGGTGGATCGCAACGCGAGAGCGATCTAATGGCGTCCGTGGACGTGCTGAGCCTTTATTTTGCGAAATTGCGCGAACTCGCGGATCACGATTATTACAAGAGCAAAGCGATCTCCCGATTGAACATAGGCGAGAGAGTCAGGGCCGTCGTTGACAAAGTTACCGACCACGGGCTCGTGTTGAAATTGGACAACGGCTCGTTGGGTACGGTGAGAAAAGATCATTACAAGGGCACGATAAGACCCGGCGACACGGTTAACGGCACGATTTTGTGGATTAATTACGTACACGAGCTCGCCGAGATAACGCTTTTGCCGAAGATCGTTAATTCGATAAGTACGAAACAAGCGAAATTACCGAGTGTATCGATCGAGACGCAATTGCGGGGTGAGGTAGTTCTCGTCACGAGTTGGTTCGTTCTCGTGGCTCTCAAGGGCGCCGGGAGAGGTCTCCTCGCGGCTTTACCCGCGAGAAGGCATCTAAACGACGTTCAGCCGGTACTCGCATATTACGCCATTGGCAAGAGAATCCGATGTTACGTCGTGCTGAACCGAACGGAGACCGAATTGTTGCCCATTTGCTTGGTCAAGGCCGCGTTTGAGATCGAAAGGACGCCCGAGATTCCCGCGAATACGGATCTCAAGAGAAAAGCCGACGAGGATCAAGAGAATACAACACCGAAGAAGAAGAAGAAGAAGAAGGAAGCTGAATTGGCGGAGGCAAGCCGTCTCGAAGATAAATTGCCCAAGAAGACGAAGCGAAAGAAGGGTAATGCTCGTGAAGAGACAAAACCGGAAGTGCCCGCGATACCGGAAATGGAGAAGCCGGTAGAGGAAAAACCGTCGAAAAAGAGAAAGTCGAAGAAAAAAACGGCGTTGGAATCGGAAGAAAAATCGGCGCTTAAAAAAACGAAACGGCAAAATTCGGAGCGTGAGAAGAGCGAGGAGAGTAAGGAGGAAACAATTATTCCGGAAGAGAGCCCAGATTCTGCTTATTCCGAGAGCGACGATGACGATGACACGGCGGAAAAACCCGTCGGGCTTTCCGAGTGCGGCTTCTTCTGGGACAATAAACCGGACGAGAATCTCGTTCCGAAGGAAGAATCGTCGAGTGACGAAGAGGATGAGGGCGAAGCGGAGGAGCCGAACAATCAGAGAAGAAAGAAGAAAAAATTGAGCGCTGCCGAGCGCCGTGAGGCGGAAAGGCAGAAGGAACGGGAGATTAGAGAACGAGAGCTAGCGTTGGCGAGCAACGAGGCACCAAACTCGGTCGATCAGTTCGACAGATTGGTTCTCTCGAGTCCCGACAGTTCGATGATTTGGCTCCAGTACATGGCGTATCATCTGCAAGCGACCGAGATTGAAAAAGCCCGGGCCGTGGCTAAACGAGCCATAAAGACGATCAATTTTCGCGAAGAGAATGAGAGATTGAACGTATGGCAGGCATGGCTCAATCTGGAATCGAGATTCGGCAGTCTCGAGAGCCTCAACAGCGTTTTCCAAGAGGCTGCACAGACGAACGACGCGCGTTCCATTTATCTTCACATGTTGACCGTACACGCGGATGCAGGCAGACAGGCCGAGCTCGAAAAAATCATCACCACGATCCTGGGAAAGTTCAAACAGGTGCCCGACGTTTGGTACGAGTGCGGCGCTGCTTTTCTCAAAATTGGTCTCAAGGAAAAGTCGCGTCATATTATGCAGCGAGCTCTTCAATCCTTGCCACCTAAAGAACGTACGTACGATAAAATATTGTCTGCAGGAGAGATACGCAGAGTGCCGAGCGATGCTCGCTGAAGGTCCCTGAGGGCGTAACAATTTTTCAAATTTTCTTGAGTTATTTCCGAAGATTATAAAAACGTGAAAATTTTGACGAAATTTTGCGGGACTAAAGTCTGCATCTTTGGACTGCAATGGAAATAATATTTTTTAGAGTTCCGAAGTTTCTTCTGGCACATTTGAGCTCCAAAAATCAGGCAAACATTTTTTTAGGATGCTCATTCAGATATCTATAAACGGAGTCAGCGATAAAATGATTTTGTACAGGGTTTATCTTAACTACTAATTTCTACTTAATATCTACTTAATTTTCCGAGCAAAAAGGCTTTTTTTTAATGTCGTGCGACATAAATTGGCCGAGATATTCACGAGTAAAGCCCGACGCTGACTAAACAATGGCCCAGTGGTTTCGGAACACGTTTTTTTTTTCGATTTTTTTAAATAATTAATATCTAGTGAGTACAAAAATTCCAAACAAGAATAGCAAAAACCAACCCCCACATTGAATTGAGGGGAGGGTTGGGGTTTCAGCATGAAAAAAGAAACACTTTTTTGCGAATTTTTTTCATCTGTATGATAGAGTAAATTTATTGAAACCTTTTGTACATTGTTAACGGGGTCCTCTAGTTTCTCGGCTGTTTTTTTACGGCTTTTTCAATAATTTTTTACGGGCAAAGCATCGAAATAATCAATCTCATTGTTTTTGCATAATCTTTATTAACATTTAAATAAGCTTTACAAATTTTTTGAAGTCAAAATATATAATAGAATAAACGTTATAGTGGCCGACAGGAAGACATCAAGTAAAAGAGGTGCTTGACGGTGACCAAGATTGCGGCTGTTCTGCTTATCTGAAATCAAAAAACCAAACGGCATTTTAATCTTCATAATTAAGACTAGCGATTGAACTAGAGTGAATTCTAAATTACAAAAATTGACTTTTTTATACACTTTTGAAAATTACATTCTATTTTTTACTCATTTTTTCTTAAGTTTTTCGCTCGTACAAAAAAAACTATCGAAGCAATCATGATAATCCTAGTTCAATCGCTGGCTTATAACATATTAAAGATGCTGTATAAATTTGAACAAGATCGGTGCAGTAGTTTCTGAAATATCGTGTTTCGAGAAAAACGCGTTTGAAAGTTCGCGCATGTGATTTATACTTGTGAACCACTTCGAATATCGAAAAATCGTTTGGCACACATTTTTTTCACAAAAAAAAATCAATTTTTTCGGCCCGAGAAACTAGAGGACCCCGTTAAGTGTCATTTTAAGAACATTCCGTGAAATTTGTACGCAAAAATATCCACAAACAAGCCGCTGACAAAGCTTTTCCAAGAACGCCTTTGGAAAAACACGATTTGCGGTGTTCACTGTATCTCAGCTAGAAATTATCTGAAATCAAGTACCATTAAAATTTAGTCAAAGTATCATCGAATCCTCCCCCCAACGGTCTTTGATCATTTTTTTTTTAATTTCTAAATGTTTGGTGGTCATGTAAAGTGAAAAGTGCTATTTTTCACGAAAAATTCCCCCATTTTGGGGGTGGAAAACCCCCTCAATGTCAAAAAAAATCTCAAACTAACCGTTGGAGGGAGGTATTTTATAGGTAGAAAGTGTGTACCAAGTTTGAAATAAATCGGTCATGTAGTTTTCAAATGGCAGTAAACACGGACTTTGAAAAAGTGGTTTCGAGAAAAACGCGTTTGAAGTTTTAACTGTCGGAGCTACAGTGTTAGAGGAGGGGGACTAAATAGTCAATAACTTCAAGAGTTTTGCTCTGATTGACTTGAAATTTTGGGATTATATTCTTGAAATGTTTAACTATAGGAAAAGACAAAAAAAATCGATTTTTCAAAAGTGCAAACCCCTACCCTTCCCTTAAAAGAAAATAAAACTGGTACTTTCATTAATAAATTGAAATTATTGAGCAGTATAATCCGTTTGCAAATAAATTATTCGTGTATGTTATACAGCGAAAAAAAAGAGAATACAAACCCGCACTTGCTTGGACGCCGAAACTACTGTGTCATTGTTTACTCAGCATCGTACCTTGCTCGTAAATATCTTAGCCAATTTTTGTCGCACGACATTAATAAAAGCGTTTTTTCTCGGAAAGAAATATCCTATATGCTCATGAACGGAAAGTTATTGAAATTTCAATCGGTATGCAACGGATTGTGTTTTTTATTTTTTTATTTTTTTATTTGTTCTATTTGATTATTATACAAAACCATTTTTTGCTGATTTGAGTTTTAGATTTTTAATAAGAATCCTAAAAACGTTCGAGGGATATTCGTAGCCTGAATTTGCCAAAAGAATTGGCCAATTAAAAAAAAAATATTTCTTCCATTGCATTCTAACCACTCAAGTCCCTGCCACAAAATGCACAAATGGCCTCTCATCGATTGAATTAGTGTGTATGTTGAGACTGACAAATGTTTAACTATTGCTCGTTTATGTCAGAGCCTGAACAGGTTTATTTCTCCAACGGGGTCGTCCCGTGTTACAACTGTTTTTTTTTGTTTGTTTGAGATTTTTTTCATAAACCAGTAAAACACACTATCTTTGAATTTTTACCACAAATTTATAAACATTTTTACAGTCTCTCAGAATGTTATCAAACAAAAATAACGAGTTGAATCGACTTTACACCGTTCGGAAGACACTTTGTGTGAAATAAGTTGGTTGACGGCTGCCATGATTCCAGAGGTTTTGCTCATCTGAAATAAAAAATCAAACGGAAATTTAATTAGTAGACCTGAGTCTATCGCCGCAACTAGAATAAAGTAAAAATATCGAAAATTTAATTTTTGACACGGTTTTAAAAGTCAAGTTCCAAGTTTCGTCATTTTTTTTCGACTTTCTCAGCTTAAAAAACCTATAGCAGATATCAGAAATATTCTAGTTCGGGTGAGAACCATGAATGTGCTGACTATACCATACAAATTTGAGTGAACTCCGTTCAATAGTTTTTGAGATATCATTGAAGCCAATTTGAAAGATGCAGTTTTGAAAAAAACTTCAAGTACGATTTACACAAAGAAAAGGTTGACTCACCATTAGTCTGCTATGCCTGGTTCATATAACACGGACACATATTTTGCAATTTGTGCAAACTTTTTTTCGAATTTTTGGATGTCACATGGGATGACCGCCTTAAGAGAGTCCTATTGCCAGGCTTCAATCCATAGAATTTTCATAATTTTTTTTGAGCTTCCCTAAATATATGAATAATCGTCTCTGTAAAATTTCGGGGTCGTTTATCGACTTGATTACAGAGAAAAGAAATATTAAAATTGCGTATTTTTGTGATGGAATTCGGAGACGACATACAAAAACTCAATTTCCGGTCGCTACAAAAGTGTCTATAATAGTGGAAATCCGTCAGATTCTTAAAAATAATCAGATTTATATACAGCAAGGCAACAGCTAACTGTAGTTCTAACCTCATCTCACTCATTCGAATTTCCACACATACAGTCCGACCCCCGAATAAGAAACCCGGCAATAAGAGACTTTCCCCAGTTTCGCACTCGAGCGCTTCCCCCACTCCGATTCGAACTCCGAGCTCGAGAATTTTGTGCGCGGAACCTCTGGTTAAGAAACCAGCCTGGGAGAGATTATTCGGGCAAAATAGAGTGAACGTTGTAGTGTAAATTGATGTGTGCATGCGTGCGTGAGTATGTGTGAGTGCGTGTGTGAATGTAACAAAAAATCTACAAGTTTATTAGAAATTTTTTGTATTCATTAAAAAGATACATATATGTGTTGACAAGATTTCATATAAAATGAAAACAAAGATAAGGGCGTTTAAAGATTTTCATATAAAACAGCAAAAGTTTCCGAGACGTAAAGAAAAGCGTTTTCGTCTTGTTGCGTATTATTTTGATCCGCAACGCACTCAACTGATGGTGGTATATTTTCGAGAGAGTCGAACTCTGTCATTGAAGATGCATCCTCAGGGATATTGACTTCTTCTTTTATCTAAATGTGATAAAACAATATGGACATAAAGCTCTTTGTTTAAATTATCACCTTGTGGCGCAGATTCTGTAATATTTTCTACGACTTGTATACTACAGTCTGATCTCTTACGCTTATCTACAGTTTCGGGCATTTTATAACAGTTAATAGTAATTCAGATACAGTAGTACACAATAATATTCAATAGTATGTATATTAACGTGAAACAAAAATTCGCTAAATAAATGTCCACGCGCAGTCGAAAACGTTTTTGCATGGGCGATGTGAATACTAAGTTGCAACTCGTTCGAGCGAGTTTCTTGTTGAGAGGATCGCATGCGGAAACGAGTGAGAGAGACAGACAGAGGTAGTGAGCGCGGAGCGCGCGCCTGGTGGGGGTATACGATATATAAGAAAAACTCTTCCCCTTGGGGGCTTTTGGTTTCTTATTCGGAGGTCGGACTGTATTTCATTTTTAACCGACATATTTCGCCGACACAAATTTCCCACGCTTTTTACCAGTCGTGGCCCGAATACAATGCTTTGTATTTCCCGCACCTGACATTGTTTTGACAGACCTACGTTGAAAAGCATGACAAGCATAGAAATACTGTGCGAATCGTTGGAATAACTATTTTTCCATTTTTCTAATTGAATGTGAACATTAATTAAACAGTGTATACACGGAGAAATTAGTTATCACAATTTTTTTTTGCATTGGTTAAAAATATTAATTGTACAAGTCTCAAGTATGATCAGTGGTATGACTAGTGTGAAGCTATAGGACTACCTTAACGTTCATGCGTTGCTCGATTCGTTCGACCTTGCACAGATCAGATGAAAATCCCAGAAATTGTGAACTTGAATGCGATTACTTTGCAGATGTCAATTTGATGGTGAAATTTGCGCATTTGGAGAGCAAATACGGCGACAAGGAGAGAGCAGAGACGTTGTTCGAGCAAATTTTGACCTCCTATCCAAAAAGGGTTGACGTATGGTCGTCGTATGTCGATGTTCTCGTTAAATCGGAAAATTATGAAGCAGCCAGGTAAGCGCATCCATCTGCGATAACTGTATCGTATCACCGTGTGATCCGCCTCTGACCATTTTCTTTCGTCTCACTCCGCAGAAAAGTACTGGAGAAGGCGGTCGTGCAAGTTCTGCCGGCACGTAAGATGAAAACTCTGTTCAAGAAATTCATCGATTTCGAGAAAAAACATGGCACCCCCGAGGGTGTATCCCACGTGCAGGAATTGGCTCTGAAGTATGTCGAGAATGAATGTAACAAAGATCCCGTTTAGATTCTTTACCACCGAGGCAAAATCAACGAATTCGCGTTTGAAAAGAAAACGAACTGTCAAAATGGATGGATATATATTTTGTAATATATCAAACGACGTGAGAAAAACGACACTTTCGAGAAGAGACAAATAAAATATGATTTATTTGCATGTAGGTATAACACCTACTGTGAATAGATAACGCGGCCTTTTAAGCGCAGTTTTTACATATTTATGAACCTTGTGCCATAAACTTTGACGATCCATCTCTTAGCCATCTCCCCAATTTTGCTGATGATTTTCCTCAGTATCGTGCATGGCTCGAAGAAGAGTACCATGGCTGTTACGCATATGGAAAACCGTGAAATCTCAGGGAATTTCTTTCCACCCGGAGTAATCAGAGAAAAGTCAGGGAATTTTGAAAATTGTCTGGAATTTCTCCAGAATTTAATTTTTGCAAGAAATACGAAAAATGAAACTGCCTTTTCATATTTATATTATTCTTCATTACATACAAAAAAAAGTTATGAAAGTGCCAAATATAGAAAATTTCAAAAATTCATTTACTCTAAAGCTCTATTTGCATTCGATTTTTGTCGATACACAACCACACAATTATTATTGTAGATAAGTGTTTATATTTCTTTTTTATTTATTGACAAACGACATAAACATTTATGTTTATAATAAAGAACAGGATCTGTATTTGCTTTTAATGTAGTTTTTTTTACTTTACAGTGATAATATTATTTTTCGTGTTTCAGTTTGAAAAAAAATTTATGTCAATATTCAAAATTTTCATATATTTGATCTCAAAAAGATTATGTTCTTTATTTAACCCGAACATCCCTGGAATAATTGCAAAACCAGTGGGGGGAAATCTGGAAAAGTCAGGGAACTTCGGAGTCAATAATGCGTAACAACCATGAGTACCTTTCTGATAATCAATGTCGTATAAAAAGCGCTTTCCAAAGTTAAAAATAACGCGAGCGATGTTCATTTGAGGATGTAAGGATGCAGGAGTCTTACGGGAAATCGACCATACCCATACGAGAGAATGATTTCCTTGATTAGTCCCTCACTTAAGGGGAGATATACACCTAGGAGCCGGAAAAAGGTCATTTTTGTAATTTTTTTTCAAGGAAAACTATTTGAAATTTCGGATTGGGGTTTTAATTATCTAAAAGTATATACATTCAAAAATATGTTTAAGTTTCTTTATTTAAAAATATCAAAAATATACAAGGATATTGTATACGGTACCCACTGGCGTTTCTTCAAAAATCATCTGAAAAAAACACCAAAAAGACTATTAAATTAGATACTATAATCTAGTACTTGTCATAGCCGATTTTGAAAATATCGATTTATGACAAAATGGCGGACGTTTGAACATAATTAGTGATTTGTGGGCCAAAAATTAGTTATTATTTTGCCTATAAAACAAAAACTAAGTAACCGAGCAAGAAAGGCCTAGAGTGCAAAGGGTTAAATGTTTCAAAGAAGTCATCAATAATTCACATTGAGATGGCCGGTAGACATGTCCTTGATATCGCGATCTAGGATGATTTCCACGGTTCGATCTTTCTCGATCGCATACGTTCGCGCGGCAAGATTTCGAACGTATGAGAATTCGCGCGCCAATGAATGCGCATGCGCGCAACTTAATCGCACCACCTCTCCTCCCACTCGGGCGCCCCTCCCGCACGACGCCCGCATGCACGCCGCGGTGTGTCCCAATCCGAACTGAAACGACGCGCGTTCTATCCAGTACTCTGAGTGTTCACGTTTCAGCCAAGGCATCCCCGTATAACCGTATACGTAGTCGATGGCATCATTTTTTTTATTTTATTTTTTTTTTCATCTCGATGCTCAAACATGGTCCTACATCGTCGGCGATACCTTAGCGCGGAATGTAGTCCGAGCGTGCCCGCGTGTGTGATTGAATAATGATCAACAACGGGAAAATTGGTATCATCGTAACCGTGAAATTCAGTTATCGCCATATTGTATGTCACGAGTTCGTGGGGTGAAACGCAGCAGAGCCGCAACTACAAAGGCATTTCGTGCTAACTAGCGCTGCTTGCGACGCCAGGTAAATATATATATATATATATACACACACACACACACACACACATAATGCATCGAATATATCACTGTAATGTCACTAGCATTTCCGGCTGAAACATTATTCGCTTCCGCGAAAAATCACATTAGAAAGTACACACAGAGAAGTGTGTACTAGAAATTGAAGATGCAAAGAGGATTCGTGCCGAAGGATTCCTTCGTAAATGGCGGCACTGTACTAACGCGCCATAAGAGGCGACAGGCGAAAGGGAGGGGAGAGCATTAATAGAAAGCTTGGAGGAGCGGTGTAACGTAGCAGACGAAAAGAAGTAGAAAGGGAAAATCCTCTAAGAGGGCAGACGTGAATTGGAAAATAGCGGGATTTCGTTTTTCCATACGAAGTAAGCGAGAGGCAAAGCGAAAGTGGCGTAAACGAGTACTGGAATTATTAGGAACGTAGGGAAAGTTCAACCGATGATAAACCGGAAAAAGTAGAGATACATGTAACGAGTAGAAAAGTAGAGCAGACAGGAAGTAGAAAAGGAGAAAACGTGCGAATGGCGGGGTAGGCAGGCGGACGAGCCGTATCAAATGACTCCGATGAACCGGAAGTAAAGTAAACAACGGGAATAAGGACGTTCTTCGAAATATAACGAAAAGAGTAATGAAGGTAAAAAAGTAAGGCTGCGTAGTAGCATTAGTAGTACGTAGTACTTGCGCCTGATCGATCCTATCGACCGCGTGACTCGTAAAAACATAAAAAGAACAAACGCGAACATTGCTGTTTAGTCGCACGAGCCCATGAAATAAAAGTAGTTTCAAACACGAGGCGAGTGAGTGAATTTTACTTTCCCTTATGGCCCATTGTAGAAAAACTTGTGATCAGCCGTTCTCTCTCGCTTTCATAAAAATCCGAAATATTTATTCTTGCGTGCGCGCGCGCGCACGCGACTCCCCGCCGCCCGTTTCCCTCAGCGGCGGTTCGCTCGCATGACGTCATCGTAGTAAGAGTCAGTCGGGAGATGGATCGCGAGGGAGAAGCAGCAGCGACGAGCTGGCATCGAAGTGCCGCTGCTTTTTCTCATTTATTCGGCAAAATATAAAAATCACGGGAGTACACGATAAAGAAGAAAAACGAAACGAAATAAGACCCGGTCGCGCGCGTTATTAACCTCCAAAATTTCACGCAGCACCTTCGACTAAACACGAATGGAAAATTCATAAACAGTCAAGAGAATAGAATCGAGACTTGTATTTTATTGAAGCTACGATTTCGGGATTGGTTCTCGTGCCGGAAGGATTGTGTGATCGTAACATGCGGCGGTAGAGAGGAAGACAAAACGGGCTTTTTTTTGCTTTCTACGAGAGGTAAGCTTTCTCGTGTGTGGAGGATTTTAGTCGGCCAGTCACGCGGCCTAGCATAGCGCAGCGAAGAGAACGCTTGGCACACACCGCCTCGTTGCTCGACAGTTTTTTTTCACACATTGCGTGGGCGTATAGGTTATGGGACAAGATATTGTTTGTTCGGGAATAAAATAAACGAAGTTACCTCTTGCAATGGCTCGTCATTATGAAGTTAGTCACATTGAATTCCTTTCCATGATTATTGGAATCGCACGACTCTCATTTGTGTCTTCTGTTATTGGTGTCGGGAAACCTGAACGCGGCTCAATGTACGTCGGTTTCTCGATATTCGTCAAGGCCGAAGCCTGAATTGGATGGTCCGAAAAATCGCTTTCATTTTGTTGCGTAAATCGATAGATAAACTATCCAAGAATATATTTACAAAGTTACAGAGGCCAATTGTAAATATCCTCGAAGATACAAGGCCAAAAGCAGAGAAGCAATTGATATTTGATATTGATATTTCCTTCTATTGAAAACTTTGAAGCGCGTTTTCTCCAGTTTTCATTTTTACGATTTTTCCAAATTGGCGGGCGTGACAGCAAAAAAACTAAACGACCTATTGAATCAAACCAAAATTTATTTTCTTCAGTATGAATACCTCTTTTAAGCGAATTAAAGAAGTCGTTGAAAAAGTCTTTTAAAATAATTTGTATAGCACGTTAGTGTTTTTTTTAAACACGTTCTTTTTTTTCAAATTTGTCTTTTTCTTTCTTTAAACGATAGAACTATATATGTAGAATATTTTCCTAAAGTTTCAAAGTGAAATTCGAAAAACTTCAAACGCTACAGCCCAATATTGATAATGTTGGTACCTTCTACTTGACAAGAATTGGTTTTGAAAAATTGAAAAAAAAAAACTACTTTTTTAATCCACATTTTACAGAAAAGTTGCGTGAAATGTTGATTTTTCTTTGTAAATGCGTGCCATTTTCTTAAATTTGCATCTTCTTCATTTGAATTACCGTCACATAGAAACTATACATGTTCTAGCTGAAAAAAATGTTTGAACTTTTTTTGCAAATCAAAGTCTACGGGAAGCTAGAACGCACACCGATTCGCAACTCCCGCGGCGACCTTGCTATAACACTCTGCCACATCTCCGTCATTTTGATGATGAATGAATTAAAAAAAATTGTTTTGTATACTTAAAGATACCATTAAAGTATACCTAAAGTTTGATAATTGTCGAATAATCATTTCTCAGTTTAAAAAATCCCTTAATATTGTTTTTTTCCTGTCTAAATGTATATCCCGGCTTAAGGGGTCAGCACGGGTCGAAAATCAGCAACGGGTCGAAAAATAGCTGATTTTCGCGATTTTTTTTATGGTCGAAATACGCTACTCAGCCTAAATTTTTTAATGTCAAATGAAAGCACTCGTGAAGAAAAGAAAATAAATTTTTAAACGTTTATTTTTATTTTTTTAACATTTTTTTAACGGTTGAAAGTGTCTTCGGAAAAAAGGAGTCCGCACGGTGTTCACGGTTGTGTCCGTAAATATTATCCGAAACAAAATTTGTAAAAAGATTATTAATCAGTATGAAAGTCGCTATCTCGCTATGGAGTTTTTTTTCTACCAAAATTGACAAAATGTTGACGGTTTGAAAAAAAGGTATCGAATTTAGCCTATTTTTACGACAGTTTTTCGTTTAAAAAAATATGAAGATTTTGAAAAAAGCATCAATAGCAAGATAAAGAATGGCGTGAAGAATGTTGTGTCAAAATTTGAGATTTATAGCTTGAAAACTCTTCCTTTGAGAGTGTACACCGTTTTGAAAAACGACATTTCGAGAAAAACGCGTTTAAAGTTTCGAGAGCGGAATTTTCAATCAATCGGCGATGCATATTTATAATCGTCTATACTATCGAATAATGCAAAAAAAATCGATTAAACAAAATTTAACACTGATAATCCCTTAACGCTACCGTATATTCATTGACAGGGTGTCTACCGACCTGAAAAGTCATGAAAAATCTTAAATGTCATGAAATTACACTCGACCCTGAAAAAGTCATGAAATGTCATGAAAAATTACCAGTCTACCTGAATTATTATACCCTACTAAATTATCGTTGAGTCTATATTCAATATGAACTAACTTTGTGGTACTTGTCGATAGAGAAGCAAATATCGAATCGATAGAAAATAAAATAGAAGAAAGTAAAAGAAAATGATGCGTTATCTCAACATATTAGTTTTTCTTTATTATTCGTGTAAAGCGACTAGATGATATTACTCAAAGTTCCTAAATGTATGTAATATTTTTCTAGATGTTCCCAAAATATATTTCTTTACAGCAATCTTGAAATTATGCTTGTCTCACATTTTTTACTACATATGGAATTGTACAGTTTGGTGACTTTTCGTTTATCTCGTATACTTTTTATTGGCATACAACACACATGTGTTTGAAAGAGCAAAATAAAAATACAAAAATTTAGAAAATCGGTCGCACTGCAGAATCATTAAGTATACTTCTATGCCAGAAAGTCATACTAAGAGTCATGAAAAAATCTCCATTCCTTGCCTTAAAAATTCTTAAATGTCATGCAATTTCAGTTCTGGTCAAAATTAGACACCGTGATTGACAAGTATTTATACGCGCTATATACCCCAATGACAATTTTATACGGTGCTACACGTGTGCAAACGCAGGTGCTTTCGCCTATCTTCCGTTTATGTATAGGGCAAACACGTGCACCGTACGCTTCGAATATTCGCTATTTTTTAGTCATGGACATATTAAGGGGTTAGGATACTGTGGGGACCCGAAAATCGGGTGTGTATAAAAAAAAGTAATTTCGACGGAATAAGTGAGATGATTGACAAATCGTGTGGACATTCGTAGGGACATTAAAAAGGTTGTGTATCAAATTTTATTAATAAACATTAATAATTAAAGAAGTTATAAACTATGTCGTGGAGGACCTTCAAACGTGAAGGGCCCAATCGGGTACTTGATTTTGGCCATCCGGTTGATCTGAAACAAAAAAAAACAGTTTTTTTCTTAGAATGGATAATATTGTGTAAGACTTGACGAAGCTTTTTTTGTTATCGTGATTCAAACACGAAAAAAAATCGATTTTTTTCGATTTTCGAGGAAAAATGACATCATTATTTTATGGTGTTGAAGTTTGTATCGTTGGAACGCAACGAAAGTGTTATTGGCATTTTATTTTCGATATTTTTAACATTATAGAAGATCTTTTTTTATAGATTTATGTCGTAGATAACTAAATAAATGTCTTGAAAAATGTCTGAAGGGTTTTTGTAGAAAATATGCCAGAAGAAATTTAGGGAATTAAATTTTTCTTTCGTTGCATTCCAACGATGCAAACATCAACGTCATATACATAGATTTGGAGATACAGCTTGCACCTTTTCATAAAATGATACTGTAGTTTGCATCGTTGGAATGCAATGAAAATCATTATTCTTTGAATCTACCAAAAGATTTTTAATAAATCTAAACCACGAACTTTCCACAAACGTGCGTTTGAGATACTTTTTGGACGATGTTGAAGTTGGCATCGTTGCAATGCAACAGAAGTCAATCCTTTTTAGTTGCACAAACATTTTTTTGGCCAATTTGAACTACAAAAATCACTCAAACATTCTTACGGATTCTTATTAGAGATCTACGATCATAATTTTCAATAGAAAATCTTTGGATAACGATAAAAATAAGGAAATAAAAGAATGGTAAAAAGAAATCATTGCATTTCCAAGATGCAAACTTCAACATCATCTTTATGGATACCTACAACATGTCTTCTAAAAAAGATTACGGGTAATGAAAATATAAGAGAACAACATTCTTCGAAGAATTTTCGTTGCATTCTGACAATACCATTTCCGAACTTCAATGCCATTTCCCTAAAAGACATTTTTGACAAAAACACAAAAGAAAAAAGCATAAGTCGCAGCAGGGCTGTTCACCGTAGTGCCGTAGGCGATCTGACCGTTCACAAAAACTGCTATAACGCGGTCAATTGTTGAAAGTTCTACAAAATCTTCGTTGCAAGTTAAAGTTAAGACCCTAGGCTAATAAAAATACGCAATAAAACAATCATATTTTTTTAATTTCAAGCTTATGCTCAATCGAGTGAAAAAATGCACGATAGTCATACGTATATGTATCCAAGAATTCCATAAATATAAACACACACACACACACACACACACACACACACACACACACACACACACACACACACACACACACACACACACACACACACACGTAAGTTTATCCCGTGTGACGTGTATACGTATTTTAAGCGCATAAAAGCGGTATGCATAATGGTGAAATGTTCTTTCTTTATTGTGTGTGTTTGTGCGCGCGCACATACATGCTGCACACCTCTTTAATTATGAACATATACTATCGTCATATCTACTAGCCGATTATCCGCGATTCGCGCGGCTGCACCGCAACACTTCATAATCTTTAGACAATCTACTACTTCCGTTTTCACCCCTTTGAATTTTAACTACCCTATATATATATATGGGGCATTCCATACCAATTCGACCTGAGTCTGACCCTCGACCCCTCAAATCTGGTTTCCGATTTTTTCTATCATTACTCTCACTCTATCAAGCAATTACAATTTTTTTCAGATTTTTCAAAATAAATTTGAGCGTTTCATGAATTTTTGAATTTTTTTTTGAACACCTCCATGGCCGTAATCGAAAAATCTAAAAAAATTCCCAAAAATACAGTGTTAAATATAAAAAATGTTGGTGTAAAGTTCATAATGTCTGGGCTTTTGCTTTAACCCGTTTTTTAGCTTTTTGAGCAAAAAAAATGAAAAAAATAAGAAGCAGAGGTCAATTTACTGCAGACTGTTTCTCGAAATTTTGTATGCATGATACCAGATTTTGTAAAAATTTCTCCGATTTTTCTAAAGTGTATTTTGTAATTTTCGATTTTTATTTTTTATCACCGTTGACAAAAACTCTAATTAGGGGTTGAAGCAAAGGCCCAGACATTATGAATTTTACACCAACATTTTTTATATCTGACACTGTATTTTTGGGATTTTTTTCAGATTTTTCGATTACGGCCATCGAGGTGTTCAAAACAAAATTTAAAAATTCATGACGCGCTCAAATTTATTTTGAAAAATATGAAAAAAATTGTAATTGCTTGATAGAGTGAGAGTAATGATAGGAAAAATCGGGAACCAGATTTGAGGGGTCGAGGGTCAGACCCAGGTCAAATTGGTATGGAATGCCCTATATATATATATATATATATATATATATATATATATATATATATATATATATATATATATATATATATACATAATTGATACATTATTCGAATCTATCGCTGCACATCCACAAAATGAGTTTCACCAAAACTTTAAGGGGTTAGGCTTCTGTAACGACCCGAAAGTCAGCGATATTGAAAACAAGTGAACTTTGAAGGAATAAGTAAGATGATTGAAAAATCGTTTGGACATTTATTTGTATGTACATTACCCCTTCTTAATCACATCCTCGGCCTGTAACTTTGTGGTCACATGGGGTCCGTGTGATCCCAGCCATGTTTAAACGATTGCCACGTTGATTCTACTGTTCCGAATGGCTTATCAAAATTCAGGGCGTTATATTGAACCTTCTAGAATGTCGTATTCTCAGTATGATATTGAAATCGTCATTTAAAATGGCGGAAAAAATCAGGAAGGAATCAATGCGTGAAAAAAGCGATTTTTTACTTGAAAAACCGTAACTTGTGTTTTTCAATTTAAAAAAATGTAAATTGATACTCTTGAGATATAATAGTTCAAGGGAAAAATAGCTTCCTAGTGGGCGTTTCAAAAAAGGTATTTATTTCGACATTTGAAGCGGGCCAATTTCGGAGTAAAAAAAGAACGATAATCGTGAAGAATGAGCAATTTATTCGCAACTGCTGCACGAAAAATTATGAGACCATAGTGTAAACACAAAATGTGAAAATATATTTTTACATATTGCAAAATATGTCAAAAGAAATATATAAAAAAATGAATTGTAAAAATATATGTAAAAATATATTTTGTCGAAAGATGTAAAAAATATACATTAAAAAATAAAAAATATTTAAAAATCGTAAATAAATCACGTTTGTCGCCCACAGTCGACACAGATGAAAACTCTGTGCTTGTCGCACATTCTAAATGGTTTTATGGTTGTCCAGGTAGTATTGTAACGAGTATTAAGGGGGGATTGTCTTTTTTTCGCAAAATTTACCGCTTTTTGGGAATTTTTTTGTGAAGAAAGTATACAACGGGAAACTTGTGAAACTTGGCATATAGTTTTATTGATCTGTTTACTACATACAAAAAAAATTTTAAACAATTTCATCAAAAAATCCGCCTCCCACCCCCCTCGATGCGCGATGGTCCTTTTTTGATCGTGTGCACGATTACAGCCTTCACGTTCATCCTGCAACAAAAACCCAAAAAGCATTTTACTTTAGACACATATAGCTATCGTTCGATGAAGGAAAAAAAAATTGACGATTTGATGACGTTTTGAACTTGAAGTATCGATTTTTCGAAAAAAAATGATCGATTTTTTGTTATAAATAAAAAACTATTAAACGTATTGCTTTTTTGCTTCATCAAACGATAAAAGGATGTCAGCTGAGCATTCTGTCCAAATTTGAAGGCAATCGGTTGAATAGTTTTTGAGAAATCGTGCACACCATCAAAAAAGGACCATCGCGCGTCGAGGGGGGTGGGAGGCGGATTTTTTGATGAAATTGTTTAAAAATTTTTTTGTATGTAGTAAACAGATCAATAAAACTATATGCCAAGTTTCGCAAGTTTTCCGTTGTATACTTTCTTCACAAAAAAATTCCCAAAAAGCGGTAAGTTTTGCGAAAAAAAAAGACAATCCCCCCTTAAATGGCATAGACGGACGTCGCCGAAAATTCGCATTTCGTAGTAATTCATATAAACTTTTTACAAAAAGATATACGTGCAGGTCACATTAGAGTCAAATCGACCCCAGATTTGCTTGTATCGACTACCACGACGAAACTGCTGTCGCGAATCGTCCGAGCCTAATCGGTATTTACAAAGGACACTCCAAAGCACCCTTACAAGGCAGGCTAGCCTCCTTGGCCGTCTGCAACTTATAGTACTTTTGGCGCAGAGCCGCGATTGGGGTCCCCTGGACCCCGCGTGTGACCGCGTTGATAACTAATAGGGGTGTGCGTGTACCCGATGCACTCGGGTACCCGACGGATTACGTTTTTGCATTACCCGCCTCTATTGGGTACCCGAATTCGGTAGTCGGGTACTCTCAAATTTTTAGTACTCGTAAACGTCGATTACTCTTAAAATTCGAATATTCGTAAACGACTCGGAGATCCGTATACATTATTTATATTTATTTTTTACTTAGGTGTATCGACCGAATAATGAGAGAAAACGAAAACTCGAAGAAGGCGATAAAACGAATAAATGATAATACTGTAAAAAATCTTTTTTCGTCTCACTTTTCTATCCTGTGTGTGTGTGTACGTACGTGCGAGTCTGTGTGTGTCTGTTAGGGCGGAGTGAAAAACGGTCACTTTTGGCGGATCGTATCGTAATAGCATGGGAATGTCGCGTTTTGGCATAACTAAAAAGTGTGCCAAAGGGAAATGTCCGCCATTTTGTTATTTTTGCATATATAAAAAATCGTATGATATGCGCTATAGCCATTAACATACTGAATCTAAAATCGATTGATTTTTTTGTTTCGGATGATCCATTTCCGAGATTTCATCAACAGCGCAGAACTACAATTTAAAAAAAAAATGTTTAAACTACCATTTTCGTCTATAAAAAGTGACAAATAAATATATTTTTTTTAAATGTATTTCGAAAGTGTACTAATTAAATATAACAACTTTTATATCAATATCTATAAAAAAAACCTTTCAAAAAAATTCATGAAAATAGCCTTTTTTAGCGTCTAAAGTGAGAAGACCCCTTAAAAACATTTTTCACCGTCGATGAAACCTTTGGATATCGCCGCTTATCGTTGCCTTTGAATAGAATCGCGAGTAACGAAGCGCCGCTGAAGGCTGCGTTTTCAAGGTAAACAGTGTATCAAAGTACGTATGTGCTCTTGATTTACAATGGCAACCATTGAAAACATAAACGTACATCTATTGCGTATGCGCAAGCATATATACATTTGTTTACAGCGAAGCCCGAATCGTTCTGCGCCTTCCTCGTTTCCCGACTATGTTTTCAACCGTGGGGCTTAAGTCGCGTGTGCTATTTTACAAAACGCGACAGCTTTCTCGTATCGCTGCAGCCAATCGCGAGGTGTATTTTATGGAAACGTCGAGCCAAAAAAAAACTTGGCACACCGAGGAACTCGAATCTCGAAAGATCGGGAGAAACTGACGAAAAATAATGTTCGCGATGGCAGCAGTTTATGAAAGTTTAACGTCGTAGAACGACCCTGTGGGGATGATTTTGAATTTAAATGAAAAACAAATTATAGAAAAATAGGGCAGACGCTCGGCCAGCATTATTAAATATTTCTTTCTTTATTTTGGGAACTCGATGAAAATTAATTTGGTTCAATTGCCCATACCTTTGTGACGGATTTAAGGGGCTATTCTACTGTAACGGGATAAAAAAAAACGATTTTTAATTTTTTTGCATTTTCAACTCAATTTCAATTTCAATTGCTGGTAAAGTCGATTTTCACTTTGCCGACTCAGTACCGTGGATTAGGGCTACTTTGATCAATTTTGAAATGGAAATCAATATATTTCTTCGAATAATATGGTAAAAAATTTTGTTTAATGGGAACGTCAACTTTTATTAGTCTTTTTATCTTCCAGATTACGATTGAAAATATTTAAATATAAATGAGAAAAAAAAGAATTAGTCGTGCTCTAAGTTATACTGAGATTGGGGTTACTTAGATACCCCCCTTTTTCTTAATGAGAATCGGAAGTAACCCCATAAAGGAGCATTTTTCCTAAAGAAGAATAAAGTCAACGGGATCAAAGGTACAACGATTTTTATTATTTTTGAGTTACTTTGATCGAACAAATATTACACCTTTACTTTTCAAAATCAACTTTATTGATAAACAACTGGTATTTTATATTTATTTATGCGGTAACACATCCATAAACTTCGAAGCGTTAAACAACTAGCAAAAACAAGTTGTAATACTTATGTCTACGTAGGTATCTAAATCACAAAACGAGATCACATTGGTTTCATTAGGAACATGTTTCACGTACCAAATCACACTAATTGTAATACAGAAAATATCAAATAACAATTTGATGTTTTTTGTCTTACAATTAGTGTGATGTGGTACAGAATTGCAGCATTGTCAGTTAAGAAATATTCCTACCGAACACATTAGGAACATTTCTTAACCTACAATTGAAACCTATAATTTAAAAAATTATCAAAAGATGAAAATCCCTGAGTATGCTCCGAGACTAGCAATACAGATAATGAGTGGGGTGAAATTGACCAATGATCAATGTAACCCCGTCGAAGTGATCAAAGACACCCCAACGAAAGAACAAATGTTTTTGAGATTATGCCACACAACAAAGCATAATGGTGCAGCTTAAGGAGTGAGATGCAGTCAGAGGCGTGAAAGAACGAGCATTTTCAATAAAAAAATAGTAATTAAGTTTGTTTTACAAAAGTGGTTACGCAGACTTTTTATGTTGTATTTCAACTTGACTTGTACAAATTTTCAAAGAAAAACATTGATTATTTATAAAAATATCGCCATCTTTGTCGGACCTCCTTCGGCATGTAGTGCTTTACGGTGACCATCATAAAATTTTACTTCATCATCTGAAATAAAAAACCAAAAAAAAAATCATTAGATTAATAATAAATCTAGTCATCGACAGAGATGGGCGCGTGGTCCGTGTGCGGGCTCGGCGGTCACTGAAGTTAAAGCAGCATTGGAGGCTGCCAATACTTGGAGCGGTGACCGCT
This sequence comes from Ophion slaviceki, assembly GCA_944452715.1. Classification (NCBI taxonomy): domain Eukaryota; kingdom Metazoa; phylum Arthropoda; class Insecta; order Hymenoptera; family Ichneumonidae; genus Ophion; species Ophion slaviceki. Next base: position 30,315,282 of record OX101785.1, on the reverse strand, counting down.
TGCCCGTGCACTGGTTTCCGCGTCAACCTCTGAGTGTGAGGCAGTTCGTCTGAGTTTCTGATGGTAATACAACTGAAACTCAGCCAAATATAGCCGCCTGTATCGACCCAGGTTTTCCGCAGTTTCCCTGGGCCCTCGTGCAAATGCGATACAGTAGAGCATTAGGAAAGAGTGGCTGCGGTCAACACTCTGGGGGGGAACTCTGGAAGGATTGTGAATGTCGGACGGAATGGAAGGAATAAAGGAGGGGAAGGTAAAAGTGGAAGGGCCCCGTACATCTCAGGAATACATATATATATAATAAATGTACAAAAAAATCGCTCGTTTATTGTTTAAAATAAATAGAAATTTGCACCAAAAATGAAAATCCTTCGATTAAGGACTAGTTTTTAATACTATCAATAAGCACACCAAATTTCATCAAAATACATCGAGTGGTTTTTTAATTATAGTGGTCACCGACTTGAAAAACATACTTTCGAGAAAAACGCGTTTAAAGTTTTTCGATGTGGATACGGTATTATATGTTCGTAAAATTTTGAGCTCGATGGGTGAAGCTAAACTTTTTTTATGTATTTTGATCCGCTGAATCCGAATATCACAATTTTTTGCCGAAAAGTCGAGCATTCAATTGTTTATAGCCAATTGTTAAAACAATTTTTCAAAAAATCAAAGTTTTTCGGGATGAATTATTTTTTTTTAAATATTTTAGGCAATTTTAAAACGCAAGTATTTTTTATAAAATTTTGCTAAAGTTCATAGTTTTTGAGTAATAAATTTTTGAAAATTTCTGAAAGAGTTTTCCAATTTTGCACTTGATTTATGTATAGAAATACCAATTAAAAAATTACTTACATCGAATCATCAATTCCTGGCCCATACAATAGGGCTTATGGCGATGTGGAAGCTTCCAAAATATCAATTCCTTGTTGTCTTCGAAGCATTCTGCCTTCCCGGGTATTATCGTTTGCGCGTTTGTCAGCCGCTACCTGCCATGGGGACCCGACGCCCCTTCACTAATTGTGGGATATCCCGGGAACTATCCATCAGATTGACTTGAAATTTTCAGGGAATATTTTCGAAACATCAAACTTCAAGAAAATGTAAAAAAATCGATTTTTTGAAAATTCTGACTGCATCTCACCCCTTAATAAACATCTGACAAGGTGATTGTTACCAAAAACATGTAATTGCAACACTCAACGTGTTATTTTTTAAGTTGTTCGAGCATAAAGAATAGTTTAAATACATTACTTACGTTTTTAAATTATTTTTACGGTCTATTAAACCCGTTCTTTCGTGTTGCGTCTGAGTGATGGAATAGAGAGACCTTCAGGCTAGCCAACTGTAAAAAAACCTTCGTTCGCGTTCAGGAACTTCGTAATTGGAATTTAAAAACAAGACAAAGTTTTTATCCAAGTAATCCCACGAATCAAAGTAACCCCAATCTACGGTACAGCGCTTCAAAGTAGAAGCGCTCGGTGCGCGCGCTTCTTGTACGGCTACTCGCTGCGCGTCCCTGACAGCTTTTGGGAACAGCTGTTTTCAATTTATACCTAGGTATACACATATACACGTATAGTTCTATACATTTACCGTCTAGTAGTAGTCACTCCTTTCACTGTATGAGTAAAAGGACGCTCTAGCGGTTAGTATTGTATAGTATCGTATAGTAAACTTTAAACGCATTTTTCTCGAAACGACTTTTTTCACCTAGCGTTGGTGTTTTCGGAAAAACGGCTTAACCAATCGGGCTAAAAATTTTACTGCATATTCAGCATATGTATGGCTGTCGCCTGAACTAGGATTATTGAGGGGCTATACCAGTGTGAACGCTGAAAATTTGGGTGATTTTCGGGAATTTTTTGGAAGAAAAGTACTCAATTAAATGTTTCGGAAAATTAAGAATATATTTGGCTATATTTGACCTATATTACATAATTTTTTCATAGAAAAATATTGAGATTCAAGCGACTTATGCACTGCCTTCGGTGGCGCAAAAAAAAGTTCCTCCACTGCTGACATGATTCCGGCCGATTGAGTAGCTGAAATCGAAAAAGGAAAAAATGTCGTTAAACTGGAAGGTATTTCCTGTACAATGACGTAGGATTTTCGAAAAATATCAAAATCTAAAAAATGGCGTAGTTATGAAAAAAAAACTATTTTTTCTTGCCTATAAAATGGTCGTTTTTTTTAAATGCCAAATCGTCAATTTTCATCCACTCAAAAATATCCTACGTCATTGTAGAGTAAATATATTCAAGAGTACTCAGTGCAAATTTGAAGTCAATCGGATACTTGCTCTTTGAGTTACAATGTCAGCAAATTTGAAAAATCTAATTTCGAGAAAAACGCGTTTAAGGATTTAACTATCGATTTTTGCAAGATAAAATGATTTTTACCATAAAAACGGCTAATTACAGGATATTGTTGAAAATATGAACTGTCGAAAATGGCAACAAAAAAAATCGATTTTTTGAAAGTGTCACACTGGTATAGTCCCTTAAAAAATATTAATTTGAACTTATACTTTCGCCGAAATTATGACGAAAAAAAATCTGTTTTCCGAACACTTTTGCAAAAAACAACGACATTTGGTTATTTTGCAATATAAAAAAATTATCCTGGTTCGGGCGATAGCGAGACTCATACAGATTAAGAATCTTGTTGAATTTTTTGTTTCCGATTATTTGGAGAGCGCAAATCATCAACGTCACAATATACTTTTTCCATGCTTTTATACGATTATAAATTGTTAAATACATATACATTTATATACAACGAAAAATATTGTTTTTTATTCTGTCAGAGTGTACCTTTAAGGGAAAAAAAACTTGCTGTCGATACACGCAACACTTTTCAAGAAAAAATTATTATTAATAGCTTACTTTTTGAGCCGTCACAGTAGAATAGCCCCTGAAGCTACGTAAATCAATCAAACATTTTTTAGGATCCGCATCAGATATGCGCGCAAAATGATCACGGATTGTAATGGAAATCGAGAGATAAATTTAAATTATACGAAATTCTCGTTTCCTTCGAACGGTGCAAACTTTAACACCACTTTCGACCACCGCACTCCTAACTTTCAATTAATCTCGGTTCAAGACAATTTGCACTATATGCTGCCAATGGCTTTGCTCATTTATATTGTTCTAATTTATTTCTTTTTTCGTAACTCGTGATTTTTACTAACCGTGCGGTTGGAATAAATATTTGTCACGAAAAACTGTCGAATGATCAATCAATTCCAAAACAATCAGGCTACATTTTGGAAAAATGATTTTTTCCTGTTATTTTTGTGGAGTGCTCTCACTTCGCTTCGTTAGCTTCTAGAAAAGATCATAGTAGCTTACGAAGAGGTAGGCTTGTACCGAGAAGTTACAGCGATTAGCGACGCGATTAAATTTGTTCGGCAAAGTTGTTGCAACGATGCGACGAACTTTTGCAAACATTGCTTGAGGGCGCTTCCTCGTTTGCTGCGATTATTGTGACACGAGGTTAGAGCCAAGGTTGCGACGCAAACACGGACAAAGAGTCATAACTTTTTTTTTTGCACCGTGAATGTGTACCTGTACATATATCTTTTGTCGTGCGTGAATGAAAAAATCGATGGACTTTTCCATGTTATTATTATTACGTTGTTTTTTCGGTCTACGCGTTAAGGGGTTAGGCTACTGTGACGACGCGAAAATCAAGATTATTTAAAAAAAAAAACATTTTGAAGGATTAAGCGAGATGATTGAAAAATCGGTTGGACATTTTTTTGTACGTACACCAACAAAGTTGTGCATCAAATTGTATTTAAAAAATAATAATTAAGGGGCTACATCTACCTAGGGGCCCTGAAAAATTCCAATTTTTTTTCTGGGAAACGGTTGGTGAAAAAGAAAGGAATTTTTTCAACACTGAGGTACATACATTGAGAGCCATTAGAAAAAAAATACCGAAAAACAACAAAAACATGGCCACCGGCAGACGATGACGTTAAAGTTGGCATAGTTGGAATGCAACGAAAATGGATTCTTCCTAATTGCTCAATTTTTTCGGCCGATCTAGGCTGTGAAAATCGTAGAAAGTACGTATTCTTATTAGAAATTTACGACTCCAATTTGCAAAAAAATAGGTTTTGGGTGAAGATAAAAATATCTTTTCGTTCTGAAAACATCGCGCGAGGCGTAAAAGCCCCTGTCTCCACGGTGCACACGATTTTTTATATAACAAAACTATGTTTTCCGAGCTTTTGTATTGTAAAATACATATGGCTGCAAGCACGTGCAGAAGGTGCATTCTATATGGAAGCTGTATCGCACATGGAAGCTGCATTACACGTGCCGCCCGGGGCTAGAGGGGGCGTAGGCCCTCCCGGGGGAAGGAGGTGGAGCCCCCCCCCCCCCCCCCCCCCCGTTGGGGCCAAACGTAATTTTGTAATGTGTCAGCATATCTTAATATACTATCTTATTAATAATTTATAACAAGGCGTTCACCGTTCATACGCATGAAAAAGCGTGGAAAACATAATTGCGTTATATCAGAGTACTTTTTAAATGCATCATTATATTTGAATGTACTATTTGTAAAGATAAGTTCGAGATCAATAAATATATGACATTTATCCCGATACAAGTTTATCGCGGTGTCAGGGGAAAGTTACAGCTGAAAGAGTGACAGCTGTTTCACAGCGGCGTTCAATGCCCGTAAGCGTGACAAATGCAAAAGCGCAAACTTTTAAGACCTAGGCCCTAAAATACATTTATTAGGTCCTGTGTACACGCACGAAAAAGCGAGGAAGACATAGTTGTCATATATAAAAATATGTTTGGAAAATGCAATTTTTTGACGCACCTAGAGGTAGATGTAGCCCGTTGAAGAAGTTATAAACAATCTCATGAAAGGCCTTTGAACGTGAGGGGCTCAACGGTGTACTTGACGTTGGCTACCCGGTTGATCTGGAAAAAAAAACGAGTTTTTTTTCTTCTTAAATCAGATAATATTGGCTATGAGTTGACCGATATTAAAAAAAATAAATTTTCTTTTCAATTTTCCAAGGAAAATGACATCATTATTGATAATAACTAATGAAAAAAAAATCAAGTAGAAAAGCGTCAGTCAAGACTAAACTACTATTCCACTAAATTACACTAAATGAGTGCACCAAAATTCAGATCAATCCCTTAATTGGATGTCGAGAAATCGTGTACACCATTTTGGAAAACACAGTTTCGAGAAAAACGCGTTTAAAGTTTGACTATCAGTTATATCGGTGTAATCATAAGTTTACCTTCAATCTGCGATACCTGCACTATATGTTGGACCTTCCCCTTCAATTTCAGTTGTTTCAAGCGACGTGCGAGTTTTTGAAATCTTCACAGTACCCCAACCCTTTAAAAGTAGGAGTGATATACTCACGAGCAATTGATTCATAGATGACAAGTACTAATAATTGTTTGCACGTTAGATCGGTTTTATTGTAGAAACCGTATATACAAATCTCATTCATTGTTATGTCCATACCTTCGTTTTTACGTTTGTGTCTCGAGCTTTGTCTTGTTATGCCTTTTCCATGGAAACTTTTGGATCCCCGGCCACTCAAAAAGAAAGTAGAGGGGGACGAATCGTTCTCGGGCTATTTGCAATCTTTCTTTCAATGGGTGGACAGGCCAGAGTGAGGCGAAACAAAGTTAATGCTTTCTCGAGAGACGTACGGAGGGTATGAGAGAGAATTATTACGATTGCATATGCTGAAACATTAAGGACGAATACGATGAACCCCGTTGTTCCCCCTTGACAAACGCGAAACGAGCACGCACGTGTTTCATTTTCCTTGCTTTACCAGCTGGTATACCGTTTGACCTGAAGTACTCTCTGTCGTTTGTATTCGTTCTGCGTAATATGTTGATATGTGTGCGTGTATACATATGTATAGTTCGTACAGTCGGCCTCATCTGTCAACGATGACGAGACCGCAGCCAGAATACGAGAGACACACACAGAGTGAGAGAGAGAGAGAGAGAGAGAGAGAGAGAGAGAGAGAGAGAGAGAGAGAATGGAAGGGAGATTTCCTCCCTTACTCCGAGCTCTGAACCTCTGGCACTAATTTCACGTGCACACGCAACTCACGCACCCGCTTTATCGATCACGTCCTCTTCCTCCTACTTTCCGTCCCCCTATCATTCATCGTGTGCAGTTGCTTCGACGCCGTCGAGGAAGTATGCGACAACATCTACAAATAGGTATACTACACGTTCGTAAGACATTTACCGAGGGCGAAGGAGGGAGGGAGAGAGAGAGAGAGAGAGAGAGAGAGAGAGAGAGAGAGAGAGAGAGAGAGAGAGAGAGAGAGAGAGATCACGAAGAATTTGGGGAAAGAAATCTTTAAAATATTTAAATACCCTATAAATAGAAAGTATATAAAACCGTATAGGGAAAATTCTTCATATTTGTTTAAAATATTTAAATTTGTTTCAAATACAGTCGAACCTCGATATAACGAATCTCTAGGGAAGTTCGTTATATCGAGGTTTCGTTACATCGAGAGCATGTTTAAAATGTCCTTTAAAAAAAAATTAGTGGTATAAATTTAGGGATATTTTTTAAAGAAAGAAAGGTTCAAATCAGAGCCATTTTTACAAGCAATTAGCAATTAGGGCGTAATATATATTATTATGTTGTTGATGGTGTTGAAGTTTGCATCGCTGGAACGCAACGAAAGTTTCGTTTTACATTTTATTTTCCATATTTTTATTGTTATAGGCGATCTTTTTTGATAGATTCCTAATATAGATCGCTATATAAATATCTTGAAAAATAATTGAAGAACTTTTATTGGTGAAATGTGCCGAATGAAATTAATTTCGTTGCATGCCAACGATGCAAATTTCGGCATCGTTGTTGTTGTATAAAGGTTTCGGGTGTTTATCGGAAGGGAATGGACAAATATTCGTTATATCGAGGTTCGACTGTATTTAAATACGGTATAAATAGAAAGTATATAAAACCGTGTAAGGAAAATTGTTTGCGAAAAATAGGAAATGCCTTTTTTCGTCAAGGTGGAATACAAGAAAAATGTAGAAAGCGACACATTTCCGAAATATTCACACGTGGAACAAGTACATGGCGTTTTACTTATTAGAGTGATACATTAAAAGAATGGAGAAAATAATTCACTTTCTGAGCAAGGTGATGCCAATTCTGAATGGACAAATATTCGTTATATCGAGGTTCGACTGTATTCAAATACGGTATAAATAAGAAAGTATATAAAACCGTGTAAGGAAAATTGTTCGCGAAAAATAGGAAATGGCTTTTTTCGTCAAGGTGGAATACAAGAAAAATGTAGAAAGCGACACACTTCCGAAATATTCACACGTGGAACAAGTACATGGCGTTTTACTTATTAGAGTGATACATTAAAAGAATGGAGAGAATAATTCACTTTCCGAGCACTTGATGACAAACGGGCGATAAAAAAATGTAGAAAAAAGGGCGTGTCTGCACGAAGAATAGCCACGTCGCAATGGACAATGAAAACAAAAAAAAACGACTGCATTCCACAAACTTAACGAGAAAAGGCGAAGTTATTTATCGTTTTTACACATGTAAGTGCAATTGGCAGCTGAGACAACCTCGTGAGTCATTCTTGCGGTCGCGAGCACACCGTTCCCATATATGGAGGATTTTATTTCCGATTATAGTCATTGTTACGAACATCACGGACACAGACATACTCCCAAAGTTATAAAGATTGTGTGCAGGACCAAGGACTTTCAGGAATTTCGTTCAAAGGAGAAACAAGTTTTACGCTCAAGAGTCGTAAAAATTGTGCTCTACTTGAGCAAAGCTGTTGAAGAATCGTATGCCAAATATCCCCACTGGAATTTCTTGGAATAGTCATAATAAAAGAATAATAAGTTCGTTGTACAAAAAATTCCGATAGTCATAATAAAAAATTTAACTTATAAGTTCATTATACAAAAAATTCCGATGAGAACATTTTTGTTTTAAGCAGAAAAAATCGTATCGCTTTTGAAAAATAATTTTTCGTGATTTGCGAGAGAGATTAAAGGGACGCGTAGTTGTCACGATTTCTAAAAGAGAGAAAGAGAGGGAGAGAGGGAGAGAGAGAGAGAGAGAGAGACAGACAGAGAGAGAGATTGCGATTATTTACAGTGTTATGATGGATTATCAAAAAGCGTCGTTCAAATATATACATTTTTGTTAATGAGCTTGAAGTTTGGGTCGCTGGAATGCAACGCCTTTTTTAAATTCCTTATTTTTATTATTATCGAAAATCATATTTTGTCAACTTGGGTTGCACATCGCTTAATAGGGAGTCAAAAAAATTATCGCGTTATTTTTATACCTTAAGGGGTTAGGTTACTCTGACGACCAAAAATCAGGGTTATTAAACAAAAAAATTTAAGGCGCAAGTAAGCTGATTGAAAAATCGGCTGAATATTCATCTGTACGTATATCAACAAACTTGTGTACTAAATTTTATTAAAAAATAATAGTAATCAAAGGGATTATAAACAATCTCGTGAAGGACCTTTGAACGTGAAGGGCTTAACGGTGTACTTTACTTTGGCCGCCCGGTTAATCTAAAACCAAAGAACGAGTTTTTAAAAATAATTTGCAAATTTTTTGAAAAGCTTGACCGAGCTTTTGTTTGTCATCGTGTTTCAATCATTAAAAAAAATGCATTTTTTTCCGATTTTCGAGGAAAAATGACATTATTATTGTTAATCACTAATGCAAAAAATGTAAAAAAAACGTTGGTCAAAGCTAAACTACTATTACACTGAATAATTGTACCAAATTTCAAGCCAGTCCGTTCATTAGATATCGAAAAATCGTGTACACCGTTTTGAAAAACATCGTTTCGAGAAAAACGCGTTTCAAGTTTTACTAGCAGTACTATCGTTGCAATCATAAGTTTCTCTTCAATCTGCCATTTCTGCAATTTCTCTCCACTTTGAGTTGCCGCTAGCGACGAGCGATTTTTGGATTTTTTACAGTAGCCTAATCCCTTTACACCTGTCGAAGGAAATTTGGGAACGGCGGAAAAAAATGTTAGCCGCTTTCGAACGATGCAAACTTCAACATCGTTTTTTGTTATTCAAAAGAAATGTGAAGTTCTGGAATATCTGCTATTCCAACCTCAAATCAATCATTTACAAATTTGCCGAATTTAATGACGTTCTTCTATGGACGGAGAGGGCGAAAAAACGGCTTGCCTGCTTTTTTCGTAATTTCTAATTACCTTCTGGTACTCTCAATACGTGCCTGTATACATATTATTGTATTCACGGTGTACAATATAATCATAATGGCAGACGAACGAGAAGAGGAAATCGCTGATGAGGCACGTGCATTGCATAAACGCTTTAACGTGGGTATTTCTTTTTTTTTTCTTTCTCTCTCTCCCTCTTTGCCCCATTACCTCTCTCTGTATCGTACCCACTCTTTCTGCATCTCCGTTAATCTGCCTTATCCCTCCGTTCATATTACGCAACAACGTGCGAATGATGTAGAGGATGTTTGAGATGACTCCAATTTGTTGTTCATATACCCAACAAACCTTACTTGCAGTCACTTATTACAAAAAAGGGATTAAAAAAAGGATTCCCTTCAACATGCGCACACCCTTCGTCTGGAAGATTTACCAATACACCCCGAGTCGAAATTTTCGAGCCGCGTTCAACCCACAAAATGAAGGCGAGCAGAAATCGGCGTGAGCGGGTTATTGGGTATCTAAAGGAGGGTACAATGTTTGAAAGTACCATGCGTTAGAGCCTCCGATGAACCTCCGGAATGGCAGAAAGTAGACTTTTTGACTCAAAGGAGGTCAGGGAGGGTCACAATTGAACCTACGGAACCTCAGGTGGGCCTACTTCGTGCGCTCCCGCAGAACCTACTGCCCCCCCTTTCGGCCTACTGTACACGGCTAAACAAAAAAATTAATTTATATAGAATCTATTTAAATAAAATAGGTTTTTTTCCTTGTCTCCCAGCCTACTACGATCATATTTCTTTCAAATATATTTATATATGTTAATAAAGATGAGATTCAAATTAATCTTCATTTGCTTACAATGTACACTGTAAAGCTTAGTGTACTATATGCAAAAAATATTTCATAAATCGAAAATAAAATGAACGCATTATTTGAGAGCTTTACTACAAGGATTTTTCATCGTAATTCGTCATTCCCTGGCCTTTGGAAATGATTTTTTTCGAAGAAAATATTTGCCCTATATGCGATTTGAACCTAGTCCTACCTACTCATAACTACGCGCCGCTGCCCCTATGCTACCGAATGCTTATAACATTTTGGTCGCTGATATGGCATAAGAGACCAAATGAATACCTCCAACTATTTGTTGTATCACATAAGCTATAGATTTTTCAAACACACAGACACACACACACGCGCGCGCGCGCGCGCGCGCGCGTGTGTGTGTGTGTGTGTGTATGTATATGTTTATTTATAGAAAATCAATCTATTAAATATAGTCCAATAACTACATATTTTATTTGATTCTAATAAATCTGTGATTCGGTTTCATCAGTTTAACATTTTCATCTGTTCAAAAAAACAATTTAGTCAAGTTCACTGAATGGATCTAGTTATTTTTTTTTAATTTACCTTAAATAAAATATTTGTAGAGTTAAGCATTTTTCTATTTGATTGAACTAATGGTCCATCTTTATTGTAACACTCATATCAAAGGGGCGGGGGGTAGTGAAGGTGAAGAGAGAGGAATTATATATATATATATATATATATATATATATATATATATATAAATAGGCGGGGGGTAGTGAATTCCTCTCTCTCCACCTTCACTGCCCCCCGCCCCCTTGATATGAGTGTTGCAATAAAGATGGACCATTAGTTCAATCAAATAGAAAAATGCTTAACTCTACAAATATTCTATTTAAGATAAATTAAAAAAATAACTAGATCCATTCAGTGAACTTGACTAAATTGTTTTTTTGAACAGATGAAAATGTTACACTGATGAAACCGAATCACAGATTTATTAGGATCAAATAAAATATGTAGTTATTGGACGGTATTAAATAGATTGATTTTCTATAAATAAACATTTTTAAAATCAATCATTTTAATAATGGAATGCAATAGGAAAAAATTGGTTCTATGAAAAATCTAGTTAATACAAATTAAAAAAAATCAAATAGACGCGGTTAGTTAATATCATAATATTTAGCGGGAAAAAATAAAAATATGCTTCATACATACACGTGGAAATATTTTTTTAATTTTCGACGTGCTAAAAATGAAAACAAGGAAAAATCAAACATCTTATTTGAAATCGACGGTAATCGGCCGTCGTCATTTATCAACTCATTATTGAATAAACAAAAAAAAAACAAAACGAACAAAAACAAAAAGAAAAAATCGAATGAGGTTGAATTCTAAACCGACAATTTCAATCCTTCAGAACATGAAATAGACTATAATTAACACCCTATCGTTCCATATAGAAATCAACATTATGTGTTATTTAGATATACACTGCCAGCTAAAAGTTTTCGGACACTCCACATAATCGCAAAACTTTTGATCGCTGGATAATTGCCAAATAATGTTAGAGTAATATAATTCATTTCATTTATTATTTCACGAAGATACTATAAAGATCTATATGATTAAGTAATTTCACAGAGCTTTATAGTATCTTCGTAAAATAATTATTATTCTACCATAAGTTTGCAATGATCCAAAGTGATATTAAGTTTTGCAGTTATCTGAAGTGTCCGAATACTTTTGACTGGTAGTGTATATTCGAATATATTAACGCAACCACATATTTCGAGTATTATATATATATATATAAAGTATTATATAATATATACCGTCGCTTAAATGTTTGGATACACCAGTCGATATTTATTTCTGCACTAAAAGTCACATAGCTTCGTAAAAAAAAATAACCAAATTTACCGAACGGCGTTTTGACGGGAATAAATTCAGCTGTATGTTGCTTTTCTGAAATATTTTTTTATCATTTTCTTTTCGACCCGGTACGCACTTTTATACGTGACTGATTTTCGGCTTTTTTTCGACCATCAAGAATTGAACGCATGACTTATGGAAAAAAAATTGTTTACGTTTATCCATGATGAACTTAAACGGGGTAGCAGGAACTTCATTTGCGTTTTTTATAAAGTTTTGTACAATTTTTTTCGCAATGTTATTTCATTTTTTGCTAAAAAGACTAATTCTAGATAATGCAATGTAACTCAAGAACTAGAGGGCTTAAGAAGAAATGTCAAGAACGAAAAACGTCGCGTAAGCTTATACTGGATAGACTGGCATTTTTTAAAGAATTTTCCTGTGAGATTTTTTCTCACAGGAAAATGCCTATTAATCCGATAGAATTGGAGTAAGACTGTATACACAAGCATTCTTTTATCAATTGCCTATAAAATAATAATAAATCGATATTGAGCAAATTTGATTGTTTTCGCATATTAATATTGGACTATTAATTTGATAAGGGGACGATGTATTTTTATTAATTTCGTATTATTTTCGTCATCGAACGGGTTACCGATCAGGTCACAATGGAATGATGATCATCATTCCATTGTGACCTGATCGGTAACCCGTTCGATGACGAAAATAATACGAAATTAATAAAAATACATCGTCCCCTTATCAAATTAATAGTCCAATATTAATTTGATAAGGGGACGATGTATTTTTATTAATTTCGTATTATTTTCGTCATCGAACGGGTTACCGATCAGGTCACAATGGAATGATGATCATCATTCCATTGTGACCTGATCGGTAACCCGTTCGATGACGAAAATAATACGAAATTAATAAAAATACATCGTCCCCTTATCAAATTAATAGTCCAATATTAATATGCGAAAACAATCAAATTTGCTCAATATCGATTTATTATTATTTTATAGGCAATTGATAAAAGAATGCTTGTGTATACAGTCTTACTCCAATTCTATCGGATTAATAGGCATTTTCCTGTGAGAAAAAATCTCACAGGAAAATTCTTTAAAAAATGCCAGTCTATCCAGTATAAGCTTACGCGACGTTTTTCGTTCTTGACATTTCTTCTTAAGCCCTCTAGTTCTTGAGTTACATTGCATTATCTAGAATTAGTCTTTTTAGCAAAAAATGAAATAACATTGCGAAAAAAATTGTACAAAACTTTATAAAAAACGCAAATGAAGTTCCTGCTACCCCGTTTAAGTTCATCATGGATAAACGTAAACAATTTTTTTTCCATAAGTCATGCGTTCAATTCTTGATGGTCGAAAAAAAGCCGAAAATCAGTCACGTATAAAAGTGCGTACCGGGTCGAAAAGAAAATGATAAAAAAATATTTCAGAAAAGCAACATACAGCTGAATTTATTCCCGTCAAAACGCCGTTCGGTAAATTTGGTTATTTTTTTTTACGAAGCTATGTGACTTTTAGTGCAGCAAGAAATATCGACTGGTGTATCCAAACATTTAAGCGACGGTATATATTATATAATACTTTATATATATATATATAATACTCGAAATATGTGGTTGCGTTAATATATTCGAATATACACTACCAGTCAAAAGTATTCGGACACTTCAGATAACTGCAAAACTTAATATCACTTTGGATCATTGCAAACTTATGGTAGAATAATAATTATTTTACGAAGATACTATAAAGCTCTGTGAAATTACTTAATCATATAGATCTTTATAGTATCTTCGTGAAATAATAAATGAAATGAATTATATTACTCTAACATTATTTGGCAATTATCCAGCGATCAAAAGTTTTGCGATTATGTGGAGTGTCCGAAAACTTTTAGCTGGCAGTGTATATCTAAATAACACATAATGTTGATTTCTATATGGAACGATAGGGTGTTAATTATAGTCTATTTCATGTTCTGAAGGATTGAAATTGTCGGTTTAGAATTCAACCTCATTCGATTTTTTCTTTTTGTTTTTGTTCGTTTTGTTTTTTTTTTGTTTATTCAATAATGAGTTGATAAATGACGACGGCCGATTACCGTCGATTTCAAATAAGATGTTTGATTTTTCCTTGTTTTCATTTTTAGCACGTCGAAAATTAAAAAAATATTTCCACGTGTATGTATGAAGCATATTTTTATTTTTTCCCGCTAAATATTATGATATTAACTAACCGCGTCTATTTGATTTTTTTTAATTTGTATTAACTAGATTTTTCATAGAACCAATTTTTTCCTATTGCATTCCATTATTAAAATGATTGATTTTAAAAATGTTTATTTATAGAAAATCAATCTATTTAATACCGTCCAATAACTACATATTTTATTTGATCCTAATAAATCTGTGATTCGGTTTCATCAGTGTAACATTTTCATCTGTTCAAAAAAACAATTTAGTCAAGTTCACTGAATGGATCTAGTTATTTTTTTAATTTATCTTAAATAGAATATTTGTAGAGTTAAGCATTTTTCTATTTGATTGAACTAATGGTCCATCTTTATTGCAACACTCATATCAAGGGGGCGGGGGGCAGTGAAGGTGGAGAGAGAGGAATTCACTACCCCCCGCCTATTTTATATATATATATATATATATATATATATATATATATATATATATATATATATAATTCCTCTCTCTTCACCTTCACTACCCCCCGCCCCTTTGATATGAGTGTTACAATAAAGATGGACCATTAGTTCAATCAAATAGAAAAATGCTTAACTCTACAAATATTTTATTTAAGGTAAATTAAAAAAAAATAACTAGATCCATTCAGTGAACTTGACTAAATTGTTTTTTTGAACAGATGAAAATGTTAAACTGATGAAACCGAATCACAGATTTATTAGAATCAAATAAAATATGTAGTTATTGGACTATATTTAATAGATTGATTTTCTATAAATAAACATATACATACACACACACACACACACACGCGCGCGCGCGCGCGCGCGCGCGTGTGGGTGTGTCTGTGTGTTTGAAAAATCTATAGCTTATGTGATACAACAAATAGTTGGAGGTATTCATTTGGTCTCTTATGCCATATCAGCGACCAAAATGTTATAAGCATTCGGTAGCATAGGGGCAGCGGCGCGTAGTTATGAGTAGGTAGGACTAGGTTCAAATCGCATATAGGGCAAATATTTTCTTCGAAAAAAATCATTTCCAAAGGCCAGGGAATGACGAATTACGATGAAAAATCCTTGTAGTAAAGCTCTCAAATAATGCGTTCATTTTATTTTCGATTTATGAAATATTTTTTGCATATAGTACACTAAGCTTTACAGTGTACATTGTAAGCAAATGAAGATTAATTTGAATCTCATCTTTATTAACATATATAAATATATTTGAAAGAAATATGATCGTAGTAGGCTGGGAGACAAGGAAAAAAACCTATTTTATTTAAATAGATTCTATATAAATTAATTTTTTTGTTTAGCCGTGTACAGTAGGCCGAAAGGGGGGGCAGTAGGTTCTGCGGGAGCGCACGAAGTAGGCCCACCTGAGGTTCCGTAGGTTCAATTGTGACCCTCCCTGACCTCCTTTGAGTCAAAAAGTCTACTTTCTGCCATTCCGGAGGTTCATCGGAGGCTCTAACGCATGGTACTTTCAAACATTGTACCCTCCTTTAGATACCCAATAACCCGCTCACGCCGATTTCTGCTCGCCTTCATTTTGTGGGTTGAACGCGGCTCGAAAATTTCGACTCGGGGATGGAGGAGATATCGAATTTGGGCCGAAAGCAGGTTAGGTGGGGTCGAGGCAACAGTTTGAGATTGAAAGGAGGTTAAGGAGGCCTGTGCTCTGCACGTTTCACTGAAACTGGGGGTCGAGAGAAGGTTTGGGAGGTCTAGCAGAGGCTACCCTGGGCCAAGAGGAGGTCTCTTCATGGCACTGAACTCAACAAATGAGGTTTCGTAGGTTCAACGGAGGCTGGCGGCTTATGTATTACAAAAGAAATGGGTCCTGCGAGGGTTCAGAGGAGGCTAAAAATTTCGACTCGGGACATTTTCCTAGAAAATTTGTTGTTCACTTTTTCAAATGTATCTTAACCCTTCGACTGCACACTTCCGCCACGAACCTCTGACTGCATTGGGGTCGATCCTACCCCAGATGTTTTTCAGGTCGTTGTATTTCGGTGAATATGAATTTTTTTGTGGAGACGTTTTTTTGTAGCCAATGCAACGTATTTTATGGTCCAAAATTTATGTTTTTAAGAAAAACACGAATTATGGGCCCAAACATTCGTGGAAAGTGGGAGATGCGTTGAAAAATACGTACTTACACGAAAATAATCCTGTTTTTTTTCTTTTCAAATGTACAAAAACGGCCTTCGAGGTTTTTAAAGAGGAAGGTTTTTAGATACGAAAAAAGATAGTGTCGACCGTCTTTCCAAAAAGTATATTTATTCGGAGATTTGAATTTGAGCATTTTCAGGATAGTGAAAAATGGAAAAAATCGACTCCTTCGGCAGATTAATTGTTGAAAACGTATATTTTCCGTATTTTTCACTTCAATGACCTATTATTATTCACATTAACCGCAATCGATGCATAAGTACATTCGGTGCTCGTTGCACATAGCCCTCCTGCATAACGGACACTTGCTTTTAGTTTTATGGTCGACATTCTAAATACATAATTTACTATAGTAGCGCGAAATAAAAATATCTATGAGCATTTTCTATTCTAACTCACTTACATGTAACAAAAAACACCAAATTTCACAACAACAAAAAATGTATTCACTTTCACCGCACTACGTCATAAACGGGGTGGATTCGATCTCGGGTCCTTTTCGACGGCTGTCCTCAGTACGCGGGCAGGACCCGTGTAGAAATTTAAGGGGAGGTACCTGAGTAAACGGCGAGAAAAACAGGTAAACTTCGGGAATTTTTATCTCAAAAACTAATGTTTCGATCGGACCCCGGTTTTTTGAAATTGGGAAATATGTACAATGAGGTATGTTTAGGAATTTTTAAAAATAAATTCGTTGACTGGAAGCGATTCAAACGCAATTATTTCGAAACATAGTTTTCAAAGTCGTTGCCAGATGTATCTCGAAAACGGCTTGTCTGATTTTGTCCAAATTTGGATACAATATTCTTCGATAGTTTTTCTCGTTCGCCACGTAGGATTTTTGAAAAATGTTCATTTATGACGGAATTGCGACCGTTTTGATTTAACATTCGTTTTTTGTTCGCAATTTCCGACGATTTTGGATTGCATACACATTGCATGAAAAAGCAATGGTTCAATCAAATGAAAAACCCCTACGTGGTGAACGAGAAAAACTATCGAAGAATATTGTATCCAAATTTAGACAAAATCGGACATACCGTTTTCGATAAAAATTCCCGAAAATTACCTGTTTTTCTCGTCGTTTACTCAGGTGCCTACCCTTAAGGGGGAAGTCCACTTTGGAGCCACGAAAAAAGGCTATTTTCGCCATTTTTTTTTAGGATTTTATAAAAGATATGAATATAAAAGTTGTTGGGCTTGATAAATAAAGTCTTCAAATACATGTAAAAATGTTTTTCTCCATTTTTATTCATTTTTAAGTACAAAAACTATAGGAAGAACAATTCTTAGTTCAGACAATTTGTAAACACTCTTGTAAGTATATCTAATTGTTTAATATTATTTATTAATCCATTTATTTCGTTAAATGACGATTTTTTACTTCACGACGCAACTTTGACGGGCTGGTATATTTAAAATGTCATCGTTGTAAATCGCCCAATTTTTTGTAGAATACCTATGACTATAGGAAAGACATATGCCAAGTTTCAGATTTTTCAAAATACTATTTAGGTGGGGGCAAAAAAAAGTGTAGTAGGTCCGAGTTTCCATTGAAATTAAAAGGGAAAATTCACGGCCTTGGCGGCAGCACTTTGAGTTGGGTTACAGGCTCCAGCTTTAGCGTACTTTTTTATTTATTTATTTGAAAACTTTTTCCGCCTTGCCCGCGGGAAAATTCAAAAACAGCCCAAATAAGAACCACCCTAGTGTACACATATCTCGCATTTCCTGATAGGTAAAGAGACAGAAAAACGTACAATATCACTATCCGAGCGAAAAAGGCCTAGAGTGCAAAGGGCTATTTCGCAAGTATCGCAAAATCATAAGCGTAAGTGCACGCTGTGCGCCTAGCACTGCTGTACGTGGTACAACCCACAGGACGAACTTTTATCCTCGTACGATGGTACCTTGCTTACGCGAAGCGCTTCGCTTGTAGCCACCTGGCGGATTGTTGGCGAAATACATACAGAGAATGTCTTCCCGGCCAGAACATTGATATTTCCCAACATGACGATAAGGCGTTTAAAAACCACCAATGGCCTGATTTACTTTTTTGCCTCAAAAAATAATTTGGCTATTCTTGATGCTCAAATAATTAGTTATCGTAATTCCGGTATTTATGATAAGCATTGTTATCCTCGTCGATGTTCATTGATGGAATGAATGCTTTCAATAATGAATAGAATTACAACAGGTGTATTAGTTTCATCTCAATCAATTATAAATATCGTCGATGAGATAAAAAGTCACCCATGTAGGGTGATCGGTAGTGGCCAATGATTGGCCGATGCTCGACGCCAAGCTTGCCAACATTGGCACTCGAGCTTGGCCCGATCATCGACCGAGCCTTGGATGATAAGAGCGGCCCGATATTCGCAATCAATATTGGCCCTAGAATGGCTTATGAGAATCGGCCGAGCATCGCGTAGTTCATTCGAGAATCGGCCAACAATAAGCCCCCTCAAGATTGCCATCATTGGCACTCGAGCTTGGCCCGATTATCGACCGAGTCTTGGCGGATAATTGTGACCCAATATAGATCACCAAAATTGGGCCTGCACCGCCAAAAAAAAAATTAATTATTTTTGTATTGTAATTCGTCATTACCTGGTCTCTCGAAATGATTAGTTCGAAGAAAATATTTCACCCCATAATGGGGCTCGAACCTTGAACTTCCCTATTCATAGCCAAACACGCTGCCCCTATGCTATCGAGTGCTTGTAACATTTGAATCGCAGATATGGCATAAGATACCAAATGGATTCTGATCATTATTTGTATGACATAAACTATATCAATTAGTTAATATCATTGTGATAATTAGAGAGTGTTATCGAATGACATGTTATAGAATTTTCAAACCTAACCTATATATATAATTCTTCTCTCAGACCATTAGTTCATTAGTTCAAGTTTACTTTGAATAAATAAATATATTTAAAATGAATAATTCCAATAATGGAATGCAATAGGAAAAATTTGATTTCACGAAAAATCTAGTTAATTCAAATAAAAAATAAATAAATAGACGCGGTTAGTTAATATTAATAGAATTTTTCTGTCAGTGTAGGATGGTTCATAAAAATCGGCAGAATATCGCGTATGAGCTCCTTCGAGAATCGGCCAACAATGAATGCATTGATTTGGTAGTATATTTGTTAAGAAAAATGTCCAATGGACTCGTAAAAAGTATTTATCTCGTCTCTCAATGATTTCAACGCGAAACAATGAATCGTCAATATACGAATTGCGGTTTGATCATGCGTTACTCGGCCGAACATTGGCCTCGTACCGGTAAAAACATGATTGGCGAGTCTATACTTCGCCAAACATCGACCTCGTATCGATAAGCCAATGATTAGAGAGCCTATATTGGGCCGAACATTGTCCTCGTATCGGCAAACTAATGATTGGCGAGTCTATACTTCGCCAAACATCGGCCTCATATCGATAAACCAATAATGAACAAGTCTATACTTGGCCGAACATTGGCCTCGTATTGGCAAACCAATGATTGGCCAGTCTATACTTCGCCAAACATCGGCCTCGTATCGACAAGCCAATGATTAGCGAGTCTACGTTTGGCCGAACATTGGCCGCGTATCGGCAAACCAATGATTGGCGAGTCTATCCTTCGCCAAACATCGGCCTCGTATCGACAAGCCAATGCTATATTTGGCGAGCGAGTCTATATTTGGCCGAACATTGGCCTCGTATCAGCAAACCAATGTTGGCTAGTCAATACTCAGCCGAGCATTGGCGTACAATTGGTTAATCGATCATCGTCCCGCCAACATTGGTCCAAGTATTGGCCGTTACGGTTCGATTGGCGAAACCTACATGGGCAAGTAGCTTTTCTTTAGTTCTAAAAGACAGGCTCCACTTTTCAGAACGCGTCAATGTTCTGGCCGGGTAAACATTACGTGAAGATTTACTTGTTCACAATGTATCCCGGCCAGACGATTGTAATTTCCAAACATAGAGGGTAAACCATAAAAAACTATTTTGCGACCTTCCCGGTTTTACCCATGGGAGAGCCCGGTCAGGTAAATCAGACAAGGCAAGTCTGGTCAGGGCCGGACACAAAGTAGGGAATGCCCGATCACATTTCTGCACGGGATGTAGGATGGGGGCCGAGTGGCCACCTATAGAGTAGGAGTGGGGGAACATTCGAGCGCCGCACTGCGGCCGAATATATAGATTACCCCATTTTGCAATACAGTCAGTGGAAAAGAAATGGTGCCAAAAAGACCCAGTGTGCAGTCGAAGGATTAAAACACCTGTCATCATTTTTCCACAAAGATAATGAATTTTTTTAAACGAACTTCAAAGTGATCATATACGTTAGATTTTCAATTTGTCATTCCATTACAATCAATTTCAATCACGCATAGCGAACAGTGTGTATTATTTTGCGCTGCCCGAGAAAATAATTGTGTTCAATGAAAATCAATGATATAAACGAGGAGAATTTAGTTTATTTATATGTAGTAAAGCCTTCCATATCGATCGTCATCTCCTGCCGCTTCTTTATCTCGCATTTGCCGAAAGACTGTTACAAATATAGAGAGAGCTCGCATAAGTTGTACGTCAAAATCGTCTTTCTCTTTTTCTCTACCTCTTGGGTATCTCAGTCCGAAAATATACTCTCCGTTACTACTTGCTGTGTCTTTCCTGCTGGTCATCGATCTCCGTGCGATCGTATCAAATTTCGTCTTCTTACTCGAGTTTGCAACTTCTTTTCTTCGCAATAATGTCGGAGGCATTTTGATAGCCCGTAATTTTATTCTTAGTTTGATTGATTGCAACAACTGAAACACAAGTGCGCCAGTTTTCGACTCTTTTATTATCCTTTTTATTTATTTACAAAGGTGCAGCGCAGTCGTATGATCAGGAAATTTCGAATAGTGATGATTTTTTGCTGTGTTTTATGCAACAAGATCTATCGTACAATTGTCGATTCGAATATTCTTGTTTTTTTACCTTTTTAAAATAGAATTCGAAAAAAGATTTGTGGGAAAGTAGAAAGGCAGAATGTTTGCGAACCAGGAAAAAGATTTGGATAAAAGCCATGTGAAAAAATATACAACAGCTTTACTCGAATGATGTAACTCAAACTAAATCGATTTGCGAGGCGTGAATGAGAGAAATAATTATTTCACGAAAAGGAAAATAGAGAGAGAGAGAGAGAGAGAGAGAGAGAGAGAGAGAGAGAGAGAGAGAGAGAGAGAGAGAGAGAGAGAGAGAGAGAGAGAGAGACTGCAGAACTCCATTTTTAATCACGAATGGAGCGATATTAGCGCGTACGCATTTTTCATTTTATTGCTAAAAGCTTTTGTTGATCTATTATTTGTTGTCAATGGCGTTGAAGTTTTCATCGTTGCAATGCAACAAAAATATTTTTTTCTTATTTCCCAAATTTCCTCAGGCAGATTTGAACTATAAAAATAACGCAAAGATTTTTTAGGCTTCTTATTTTGCGATCTACGGAGTGAATCTGCAAAATATGATGTTGGATAACAATAAAAATACTTATTAAAAATAATGATTGCTGCCTTCCAACGATGCACACTTCAAAATCATTGTTGTCATGTATAAAATTATACATACGTAAAGGTAATCCCGAGTAAATTCTCACCACTTTCGTTACGATCGCAATTGACTCCAATTAACTCGTCCGGAATTAGCTCGCCCTATTTTCAATTTAAAATTTACAGCACATTCTTGTTACACATTTGTTTGAAGATTAAGGCTACAGATCTCTAAAAAGTAAAAAAAAGTTCCGTTTACGTAACCGTTTACTTAACCGAAAGATTGAGTCAATGAAAAAATGATCTCATTGCATTTTACCTACCTTCTACATCATCCACTTGACATCTTCGTCCTAGAACGATGCTCTCTGATCATATTCTTTATCATAAAACGTTAATAAAATTATCGAATTTGCAAACCTCCAAACCTAAGAACTTCAAAAGAGTGAGCACAAAAAATGGCGTTTTATTTTCGATGAAAACTATCCAATTGAACCTTGCAGATGACAAAGAAAATCCTCCTTCCACTTTCATCAAGTATTTCTAAAGATACTTTAGAAAAAAAAGTCCGTCCTCACACGCGATTATTTTTAAAAGTCTGATATCGACAAACGAAAAATAACGCGAACGAGATAAACGAAGCCTCCACGCGTTTGTTGTCTCACGGACGTCAAACGTTCACAAAGTTTCGTCCTCGAACTGACTTCCGGAATTTTGACTTCCTCGCTGAGAAGTAGCTCCGCGAATCTTCGAAAGCGACAGAGATAACGGATAGAAAATTAGATAAGCGGAATAAAAGTCGAGCGAAAATAGCACAGCCTACGGGGAGACGGAGAGAGTTATTTTATATCGGGAGCGGAGGAGGATTCGTATGTGTGTTGTTACATTCAGCGAAGCAGAATCGATGCTATCCGCGAGATTCTCGCACCGGAGGTCCCGTCCTTGCGCGAACGCTTTTCGTATGCATAGTCGTGCTCGATGACTCGGAACTCTCCCTACTTCTGTACCACCGCATTATTGTCGACCTTGGCGACGACGACCAAGGTCCTACTCTTTAAACGGGTCATATTCCAGAAGCAAAGTCACGACGAGCTCATGGTCGAAAAGCGAGAGACGTGAGGCCACGAAATCCAAACATGTATGCGTGCGTGTGTGCGTGCGCGCGCGTGTGTGTGTGTGCGCACACATTAAATTACGTGGCAGGTGTGAAGTTCACAAACTATATTTGAAAAAATTCTTGCGATACGTATGCGAGCTTAAAGGGTTAGATTACCGTGACGACCCGAAAATGAGTTATTAATAAAAAATTGAAGGAATGAGTAAGATGATTGAAAAATCCTTTGGAGATTTACTTGTATGTACATTAACCCTTTGAGGTCACACCTTCGCCCAGCAACTCAGTTGGTCACATGGGGTCAGTGTGACCCCAGCCATGTTCAAACGATTGCCACGTTGATTCTATTGTTCCGAATGGCTTATCAAAATTCAAGGTGTTAGTTTGAACCTTCTGGAATATGGCATTCTCAGTTTAATATTGTAATCGACATTTAAAATGGCGGGAGAAAATCAGGAAGCGATCAATGCGTGAAAAAAAACACCTTGAATTTTGATAAGCCGAATGGCTTATCAAAATTCAAGGTGTTAGTTTGAACCTTCTGGAATGTGGCATTCTCAGTATAATATTGTAATCGACATTTAAAATGGCGGGAGAAAATCAGGAAGCGATCAATGCGTGAAAAAAAACCCATTTTTTACTTAAAAAAACATAGTTTGCAATTTTCAATTACAAAAAAAATTGGGTTGATACTCTTGAGATATGATAGTTCAAGGGAAATATAGCTTGATAGTGGGCGGATAAAAAAAGGCATTTATTTGGACATTTGAAGAGGGCCCATTTCGCAATTAAAAAAAGGACGATAATCGTACAAAATAAGCAATTTATTCACAACAGCGGCTTGAAAAATTATGGGTTCATAGTGTAATACAATATATATATATATATATATATATATATATATATATATATATATATATATATATGAAAACAGTGTATTGAAGTTTCCATCGTTGGAATGCAAAGAAAATCATTTTTTTATTTCCCAAAATTCCTCGGGCAGTTTTGAGCTGCGAAAATCACGAAAAGATTTTTAAGGATTCTTATTCAGCGATCTACGAACTGAATCTGCAAAATATGATTTTGGATAATAATAAAAATAAGGATATCAAAAAGTACTTTTGAAATAGTATACACCGTTTTGAAAAACATAGTTTCGAGAAAAACACGTTTAAAGTTTTCTTAGCAGTTCTATCGATGTAATGATAAGTTTGGCTTCAATCTACGATATCTGCACCACATGTTGGTTCTTGCTCGTCAATTTGAGTTGCCTCAAGCGAGTATCGATTTTTCGAAATTTTCACAGTAGCCGAACCCCTTGAAAATAATCGCGAACATTTTTCCTGAGCGAAATAGTGAGATTTTACTCGTGTCTGTTCATCGAGAAAAAAAAACACTTTCCACATTATGACTAATAACGAAAATTCTAGAGAATAACTACTGCTTTTCTTTTTTAAATAAGGATATTGTCGGTCATGTTGAGCATCAAATTGTAAGTAAATAATTAATTGGAAAGTTTGCCACCAACAGCCGAGATAGAATTAGCGAAATCGGATGTATCTATATTCGCGGCCATTCTGATAGTATACGTCTCTTTAAATAGCTACTCAAACTGTCCACATGATTGAGGGTATAAAATAAAACACAATGGGGGAGTCGGTCGATGTAAATTACACGCTATGCTCGAATATAAAATTGAGCGTCGACGAGATGATATTCGTACGATAAAAATGAACGAAAAAAAGATTTTACGAAAATACAAAGTACATATATATATGCTTGATTCAAGGAACAATCATAAATATTTGAAGTTGTAATCGCTGACACTCATCTTCAGTTACTCAAAAAGAGCGAAGGTTTCAGATTTTTATTGTTCAGAAGTTTTTTAATTGAATGGGAAAGAAATTGAGGTTATGGAAAGGCCCGAAACTATTTTTATCGCTTCCCACGTTAATTTCTATAATTATTCCATGAGAAGATCGTCACAAACGTTAAACTAAAACAATTGTAGTGTTGAGGTAGCCATTATTGGAATTAAATAAAAATTATTCTGTTTTCAATTTCCCAATTTTGTGTCCGTTTCACTAAGAAAGTCACTCAAAAATTTCTCAGAGTCCCTTATTAAGGGGAAATACTACCACGCTAGGCCAGGAACTTTCACGACGACTTCGAAAATGTTTTTAAAAATGGATGAAATTTATTGAAACGTTAGAATGGGTGTCTTACAATATATGTAAGAAGTAATGACAAAAACTTTCAAAAGATTTTTCAATACAAAATGGTGGTACGCTAGCAGTCTATGCGGTGGTTGTTTTCTTCTATTTTTAGGCTTGAATCTGGATTAAGATACGAAAGCGCTTTATAATGTATATATAAAGTACTAAAGAACTGTCAAAGAGTATTTCGGAATATTGAAAAGCCTGTTTGCAATTAAAATGTTTAGTTTGCATTGTTAGAACGCAACAAAAATTAATTCTTTTTAATTGCTCGATTTTTTTTGGCTGTCAAAATCACTCAAACTTTTTGACGTATTCTTATTAAAGATATACGACCTTAATTTGCAAAAAGAAGGCTTTGGATAAGCAAAAAAATGGAAAATTGAGACAAAATAATCGTCGCATTCCAACAATGCAAACGTCAACGTTATCGAAAGTCAATATTTAAAAAAAATCTTTGTAATCTCTACTTCGTATTCTCTGTATAATCTACATTAATAAAAAAACTGTAGGTTCTATTTTCTCCAAGTTTAAGTCTTTGCGCTAGGATCAATTCTAAAAATTGAAACAATTCCACCGCGCTGGATATAAGCCCAGATAGACATATGTAGCTCATATAGGCATCATATGTAGATCTTCTATGAGGCATAGAAAATCAGACAGCTATGTGTCCCTTATCAGTGCTCCCCTTCAAGTCATATTTGCATCGCATGATGATTCACGATAACAAATCCAAATGAACCAGAGTTGTTCTCACGCGAGTATGCATGCAGTAAATGCATCAGCACTAGCAAAACCGACCAACGAATATCCAACAATAAGTGAGTGCAGCATATGGAGCGCATATGAGTGTCATGGCATGAAGAAATTGTAGTGCTCCTATGAAGCTCATATTGGCGGCATGGCGTGACGTAACTATGTTGTGCTCATATGGGTGTGACGGCGTGAAAAATAAAAAATCCAAACATTTTGAATTGAAAAAATCTGCTAGTATTTTTTGTTTCCATATACTTTATTTATGTTACTTCCTATATGATAATTGGATTAAAACGTATCCTGCCTCGTTAAAGTTTTCACCTACCCTCAGGATTTGAAGCTACGTCTTTTAATTCTAGAGCTGAGCGCGCTACCTACTTAGCCATTCTAACACTTGTGTAAACTTTCTTTGTTTCTTTGCCTATTTTTGTCATTCTTGATTTTTATCAATATGCATATCGCCGTCATATTGCGCTCATCGAATGTATCACATGTACATGAAGTTTGCATCGTTGCTATCCAACGGTTTCATTTTTTTTTTTTCGATTTTGTAATTTCCTATTTTTTCTTGGTCAGTTTGGCTCTAGTTGCTAAAAAAGTATGGTAAAATGAATAAAAAATATTTACGGCCACCGGGACCAACCAAACAAAATCGAAAAAAAAAATGAAACCGTTGGATAGCAACGATGCAAACTTCATGTACATATGTATCACTTCGAAACATGCATATCGCCGTCATAGGATGCATCACTGAGCAGCACGCATATCGCCGTCATGTTGCGCCCATCGAACGTATCACTGAGAAACCTGCATATCGCCGTCATATTGCTTGCATGGCATATCCACTACCAGTGCTAACCCAGTGAATTCACCAACAAAAGTCATTGGATTGAAGTGACGTCACTTTCATATGACGTCAATCTGCAAATATCCATTGTAAAATTCAATTTTGACGGCTTATGAGTTTATTTTGTAGTTAACGGATGATGCATTTTGAAACGACACACTTGAGTCACGATGTATCTCAAATTCACGATACTGAATGAGCTCATGAAATGTCTTCATCAATGTAAACGAAGTTGCGTTCGTGTTAAGTACAATTAATGCGAACAATTAATGCTACCGTAGTGAATAAACGCCAAAATGTCTACACATGACTTAAATATGACGTAAAATTTGCGGATATTAATTGCGGACACTTGAGCACAGCGATATGAGTTCGTCGTGCTCGGAACGTACCATGCATTTGTAAACGACATATTGAGATCAAAATGTTTTGTACATTCATGATACTAAATGAGTCCATGGCTTTGCATCACGACGTGCAGTCAATATGCTGTAAAATTTGCTTCATCAATTGCATGCACGGCGTGGCAATCATGACTGTTTGTATATCTGGGAGCGCAAAAAATGGCTTCGGATCGACTTGTCGTGCGCTAGCCTTCCATACTGAAAAAGGAAAAAGCGAACTTTCTTCAACTCTTGGTGGTATACTATTGCAGGACCCAATTGTACATTTTCAATACCATTCATGCAGTTTTCAGAAGCAAATTTCAAAGGCCCCATTGCAGTTGTCGGCCTCACGTGATGATGTTACCCCTCAAAGATTTTATAAAACCCGAATCTGCAAAAAAATTCTTTTGAAGAACAGTAAAAACAAATGATATTTTCTTTGCACTCCAATCATTCGTACTTTGACGCAATATAGAATGAAAATGTTGGATTAACACGTGTCGTGACAAACTTACTATTTTTCAGGCATAGAGGACCGATCAAGAGAGAGCAGGAGAAAAAGGGAAGTAGAGAGAGAAATATAACTAGAGCTAAGGGTTTATCAGGAGAAAAAAGTAAAGTGGCTGAACCGGTGCGTATCAAATTTGGGTGCAATGTCGTATCATCGTGGCGGTCATCCGGGTGCCGTCGCAGTATCGTTCAGCACAATGTCACCATTGTCACCGACGCGACGCTGTTCCGGTAACGCCGGTAGTGGTACCAGCGTAATTTCCGGCACAAATGGTACGACCACCTCGAAATACACCAATTACCGTTCGTCAACGCCTTCGAATCTCGGCAACGATCGTAACGGCGGTTATTACTCGTCCGCATCAAACGCCGGATATCGAGCTAGCAGTTATACCTCTTCAGCCTCCTCGGACACATTCAGACGAACGTATTACTCACCTGCGAGGTGAGTCGTTATCGTTACTTTCTTTCTTTTTTCGCTTGAGTTAGCCTTTCCGTTGCTTGCTGTCTCGCTTTCCACTGCATCATCTCAACTTCCCGACTAGAAATGTTGCTACGGGACAGACTAGGGCTGGATCCGGCATACCGTATTCCGTACTACGCCACGGTGCAGGCCACCGGATCGGGGCTTTACCAGGCGTGAAACGCTTTTTTGCATCCGGCCATGACACGGATGCCGGTAACGTAACTGATCAGTATACCTTTTCAGGCCCTGAGCCGGTTGCCGTATCTATGCCTGAAATGCAAAATAAAAAAAATCCAAAAAGGTACGAATAAAAGAATCTGGTAGTATTTTTTGTTTCCATATGCTTTATTTATGATCGTGCCTATATGATTATTGGAATAAAACGTATGCTGACGCGTTAAAGTTTTTTACTTACTCGGCATTGACCCTACGTCTTTTAATTCTAGAGCTAAGCGCGCTACTTATTTAGCCATTCCAACACTTGTGTAAACTTTCTTTTATTTTCTTTGCACATTTTTATTGTTCTAATTCTATTCTAAAGACTGTCAATCATTTTATTCATGACGTTGACGTTTGCATCGTTGCAATGCAACAATAATTATTTTTTACTGGATTTTTATTGCCCATTTCGGCTGTGACAATAACTCACACGTTTTTACATATTCTCATTAGAGTGTTACGACCGCAATTTGCCAAAAAAGGCTTCTGATGATGTATGTGTAAAAAAGTTTTTAAGTTGTGCCAATAAGATTTAATGATATTGATTTGATTGATTACCTTTTGATGATGATAAAAATTAACCAATGAAAAGTGAATAAAAAAAAGCATTGCATTCCCACGATGCAAACGTCAAATTTATTTTCATTCGTTCTTTGTGTCTTGATTTGATGATGGCGAC
This sequence comes from Ophion slaviceki, assembly GCA_944452715.1. Classification (NCBI taxonomy): domain Eukaryota; kingdom Metazoa; phylum Arthropoda; class Insecta; order Hymenoptera; family Ichneumonidae; genus Ophion; species Ophion slaviceki. Next base: position 30,286,225 of record OX101785.1, on the reverse strand, counting down.
GTCCGTATGGACGCCATATTATTTTTATCAGAATCATGCCGAAATTGTGCACGCAGCAACTCAGTTGTTTACTTTGATGGCCCAGAATAAGGTTATCCGGTAGACATCCGGCGCAGATCAGACATACACTTTGAAGTGCATGGGGGATCTGCGCCGGATGTCTACTGGATTAGCCAACCTAGGAGCACGGATGGGAGAAGGAAAATCGATCAGGCCTTGGACAGGTAACCTTAACAGAGCCATGTGAGGGTCGCGTTACGGGTCGCCTGATGTGGGCCTGATTAATGCTGCCTTCTCACATCGGTGTCTGAGAACTACTGATCCCGCAGACATACGGCGCCGAACAGGCACGAACTTCGACGCCCTAACAAGGCCCTCGCAAGATTGCCTGGTTCAGGACTGAGCAGTTTTTCTTTATTACACCCTTTCTCCGGATTCACTGATCCACTGGATATCCAGCACAGATCAGGCGGGCGCTTCTACGGTATTCCAAACCGTATCTTGAAACCTGCCTGATCAGTGATTTGGCTGCCGAAACAACATTCCCAGTCGGGTTGATGCCTGATCTTTACAAGCTTCCATTTAACTTGCTTCGTTCGTATGCCTGTCTTTCCGGTTCAAAATTTGTAATCCATTTTTCAAGCACTTGCTGGCATCCGATGAGCTGAAGTTTAGCGTACCTATGTAACTTCGGTGACAATGCAATAATATGGTACCATCCCAGGTAGGAAATCAAAAGGCTGACGATGGAAACAAGCTTGTGCGAGCCTTGTTTCACCGAGCCTGAGTGAGACAGACCTGTCCCAGGTTTCATTGCATCGTTTGGAGCAGCCTGGAACCAAGACTGGCTGCTTAGCCTAAACTCAGGGTTATTTCAAGCTTCATTCAGCCGGTGAATTTTGAGGCTGAAAAATCAAGGCAGGATGCAGGCTTGTGTCAGGTTGTGATAAAATAAAATAAGTTTAAAATAATATTTTTTCGGTTCTATTATGAAAAAAAAAATTTAGCAATAAATTTGTCGGGTGCGAAGGCACGAAAAACGAAAGCGAAGGAGGCAGCTCAGAACATTTAAACATATGCCCTTATCGATATTTATGAGGTACACAAAAAAGTGTATACGAAAATAAAAGTACGCAATAAAATAAAGTATTGTTTTTTAAAATATTTTTTATATATATTTTGTAACAAATAATATAACAAATAATAAATATATATAATAAATCAAATGAATTCTTTACAAATTTATTAAATTTACCCCAATGTAGAATATAGAAAACTAAAAACAGGCCTCATATAGCCTCGGGAAGAGTTTGGGAAAAGCCTGGTCATAAATGCTCGTGAAGGCTTCATTAAGGCTCGTTTTGAGCCTTGTTGTTTCGTCGTTTCAGGCTTAGTACAGGCTTTTCTACCAGCCTTTGGTCAAGCCTGTGTGCAAGAGCCTGAAACCGCGTTATCATTCAGAGGTTCAGCTAGGCCTGAAATCAGACTGGTGCTCAGCCTGAATTAAAAAATGTGAGCCTTGTTTCAGAGCTTGGCGAGCCCTTTTTTCATCGTCAATTCCTACCTGGGATGGCGCTGGTTTAATAATGGAGGTGGGGGCGGGCAATGCAATTCCTCAATAGCATATACTAGGACAGTCGAGTTTGTGCTCATTTGTTTTGTTATCATGAGCACTTTTCATTACACATGATAACGAGAGTTTGATAACGGCAGTGGAAGGTGGGAACACAAATTTCCCAATGGCAAATGGTAGGACAATCGAGTTTGGGCTCATTATCTTTGTTGACTTGAGCACTATATATAATTACACATTTATAGTTTCTCGCGAAACCTTTATAACCTAACGCAAGGTTTTTGATTACGCCGATGTCTGAGTCGGGGCTTTGGCATGGCAAATAAATAAACAAATTCTACACTACAAAGTATCAAGTGAAACAAACGTAATTTTTTTTACAACAAGCTTTTATTTTAATGGTACTGTACTAAAGAGTAAAAAATAACGTTCAGTAAAATTGATAATCAAAACACTATAACTACAAAAAAGTATCTTTTTTGGTCACTCATCATAGGTGCAAGTACTTAAAAGGTACATAAACGTAGATATTTTAAAAATATGAAAAATACATTTTAAAAGCTTGAGGCGTCAAACGTCATAAGTAGGTACTTAAAAATTTCTGAAAAAGCGTCAAGCTTTTAAAATTTATATTTTATATTTTGAAAATATCTATGTTTATGTACTGTTTCGTGCCTTTCCATGCGCGCCTACTAAATGCATAGAATATTACATAAATCCAAAACAAAATAAAAGACTCAACTGAGAGTTCTGCATCAACGATTTTTGATTATACCTCGCAATAGTTTTGTACCATGTGATGGTGATTTGTACCATATTATGTGATACGACCTGCCATATGGATAGTTATGTGGGTCCTACAAGAATAGAAGGTGAATTGCATGAAGAAATGTTGAACTGATATACTATTTTTGGAATGCAGCAAACATACCATGTATGGTGTTGAACTTTGCATCGTTGGAATGCAACGAATATCAATACTTTTTAACTGTTCGAATTGTTTGGCTGCAAAAACCACGCAAACGTTTTTATGTATTCTTATTGTAGATTTACGATTTCGACGTGAAAAAAAGAAGACAAAAAGCATAAAAATGACAGAATGGTGAATGACAAAAAAAAAGCGTTGCATTTAAACGATGCGAACTTCAACGTCATTACCATGTAACAGTTTGTGAGGTCCTTAAGACTACTAAGTCCCGGTTGCACCAACTGCAAATCATTTACGTTTTCACTATAAGTAAACACTATCATATTTTTTTTTTTTAATAGTCACTTTTCATAAGGTCTCTTGACAAATTATACTCGACAAACGTTAATGTTAAGCATATGCATTGTACAAACTTGAACAGAAATAGCAGAAGTTTGACCTGAACAAAACCCACCGTATAGTATACAACAACGATGCCGAAATTCGAATCGTTCGACTGCAACGAATTTAATTTCTTTTGGCAGATTTGGCCTACAAAAGTCCTTTAACCATTTTCAAGATATTTAGTTAGCGATCTCCATTATAAATCTATAAAAAAAGGTCGCCTATAATAATAGAAATATGGAAAATCAATTGTAAAACGGAACTTTCGTTGCTTTCCAACGATGCATGTACATGAAGTTTGCATCGTTGCTATCCAACGGTTTCATTTTTTTTTTCGATTTTGTTTGGTTGGTCCCGGTGGCCGTAAATATTTTTTATTCATTTTACCATATTTTTTTAGCAACTAGAGCCAAACTGACCAAGAAAAAATAGGAAATTACAAAATCGAAAAAAAAAAAATGAAACCGTTGGATAGCAACGATGCAAACTTCATGTACATCAACGATGCAATCTTCAACACCATATACAACACTAGTATTGTGCGCCGATTTTGTGATAGAACCGAATTAAGCATATCTATACTGCCTAGCCTTTTGATACACTGACACAAAAAAATAACGGAGCAAGAAAAGTTGACCACTTTTTTCGTGTTTTTCGAAAGGCTGTAACTTCGTCAAAAATGCTCGTACAAAAAGAAAGGATTTTGCAGCTTGAAGTTTCTAGTTTTCAGTTCTGACAATGATTTTTTTTTAGAATCATTGATTGCGCGGTCGGAAGAAATATCACGACAAAAAAATGTTGCAAATTTTTACGTTTTTCAAAGTTCTGCACGGGTTTCGAAGATTTTTTTCGGACTTAACCAAGATCAAGGTCATTGAGCCCATTCAATTCACTCCGATTCGCTTTTTTTTTATCTCCGTACGACCATTTTTCGCTGAGATATCGGCCTTTGAATGAAAAAACGTCCTTTTGTCTTCAGTCATCGATATCTCAGGAACTAATGGTCGTACGGGAATTCGACCGGCAGTTTTGGAAACGTGAATACATACTCTACAAGTTCTGATTATTATTGTAGTGAAAAAAAATTATTTTTGCCATCAGTTTCAAAAAAGTACAAAAAAACTATGTTTTCTTGGTTTCTATAAAATCCACCGCTACTTTGCAAATATTGCGATAAACACTAATGTTTATGGACGGTCATTCAGCTCAATATGTCCCCAAGAGCCATGCCAAATTCCAAATTGATCCGTTCATCGGTCTTTCTTGCCCGATTGGCCAAAATTTGAAAAAAAAAATAAAGAAGCAAGTTCCCTCCTTCTTAGACATCATTTCATGATTATTAAGAGGAAAAAAAACTTTTCATTACTTTTCGCACAATTGGGTATTGAGTACGCATTAAATGTTGGAAAAAAACCCTGAAAATCATGTTGACTAAAAAATTTCGGAAAAAAAATTGTTGATTAAAAAAAATGTTGAATTTTTTTTTTAATAAAATAATCAATTTCGATTTTTTTTACTGTTGACATTTTTGTTCAAATCAACATTGTTTGGGTTTGTTTGGGTTCTTTGGAAAATTAGTAGTAGTTTTGACTGTTTAGACGTTTCAGAACTGTCGAAGAAAGAATATTTAGTATCTGTAAATTGTATTGATTATGATACGAGAACTCATATTCTTAAGTAATCATGAAGCATCTTAAGTAATCATGAAGCTCAAGTTGCGAGAGTGGTACGCTTTGGGTAATTCTAATGCTGGCGGTACAATGTTGATTTGAAAAAAAATGTCAACATTAAAAATAAAAGCAAAATCGAAATTGATTTTTTTATTTAAAAAAAAAATTTCAAAATTTTTTTTTATAAAATTTTTTTTTCCGAACATTTTTAGTCAATATAATTATCAGGGTTTTTTTTACAACATTTGATGCGTACTCAATACCCAATTGTACGAAAAGTAATGAAATTTTTTTTTCCTCTTAATAATCATGAAATTATGTCTGAGGGGGAGGAAACTTGCTCCTTTAATTTTTTTTCGAATTTTGGTCAATCGGGCAAGAAAGACCGATGAACGAATCGATTTACATCGTTGCTATCCAACGATTTCACTTTTTTTTTCGATTTTTTAATTTCCTATTTTTTCTTGGTCAATTCGGCTCTAGTTGCTAAAAAAATATGGTAAAATGAATAAAAAGCATTTACGGCCACCGAGACCAACCCTTATAGGGGGTGAATCTTGGAAAAAACCAATAAAAAAATTCTATGTCCTGCGCGTTTGATATAATCGTTTTTTTTATTGGCGTTGCGTGGAAAGTGGTTCAAAAGGCGCCTCTAAAAAAAATACCGACCCTCTAGATGTTCCGGAACACACCCTTATCGGGGGGTGAATCTTGAAAAAAACAAAAAAAAATTCTGTGACCTGCGCGTTTGATATAATCGTTTTTTTTATTGGCGTTGCGTGGAAAGTGGGCCAAAAGGCGCCTCTAAAAAAAATACCGACCCTCTAAATGTTTCGGAACACACCCTTATCGGGGGGTGAATCTTGAAAAAAACAAAAAAAAATTCTGTGACCTGCGCGTTTGATATAATCGTTTTTTTTATTGGCGTTGCGTGGAAAGTGGCCCAAAAGGCGCCTCTCAAAAAAATACCGACCCTCTAAATGTTCCGGAACACACCCTTATCGGGGGGTGAATCATGAAAAAAACAAAAAAAAATTCTGTGACCTGCGCGTTTGATATAATCGTTTTTTTTATTGGCGTTGCGTGGAAAGTGGCCCAAAAGGCGCCTCTCAAAAAAATACCGACCCTCTAAATGTTCCGGAACACACCCTTATCGGGGGGTGAAACTTGAAAAAAATAAAAAAAAATTCTATGTCCTGCGCGTTTGATATAATCGTTTTTTTTATTGGCGTTGCGTGGAAAGTGGCCCAAAAGGCGCCTCTCAAAAAAATACCGACCCTCTAAATGTTCCGGAACACACCCTTATCGGGGGGTGAGTCTTAAAAAAAACAAAAAAAAATTCTGTGACCCGCGCGTTTGATATAATCGTTTTTTTTTATTGGCGTTGCGTGGAAAGTGGCCCAAAAGGCGCCTCTCAAAAAAATACCGACCCTCTAAATGTTCCGGAACACACCCGTATCGGGGGGTGAATCTTGAAAAAAACAAAAAAAAATTCTGTGACCTGCGCGTTTGATATAATCGTTTTTTTTATTGGCGTTGCGTGGAAAGTGGCCCAAAAGGCGGCTCTAAAAAAAATACCGACCCTCTAAATGTTCCGGAACACACCCTTATCGGGGGGTGAATCTTGAAAAAAACAAAAAAAAATTCTGTGACCTGCGCGTTTGATATAATCGTTTTTTTTATTGGCGTTGCGTGGAAAGTGGCCCAAAAGGCGCCTCTTAAAAAAATACCGACCCTCTAAATGTTCCGGAACACACCCTTATCGGCGGGTGAATCTTGAAAAAAAAACAAAAAAAAATCTGTGTCCTGCGCGTTTGATATAATCGTTTTTTTTATTGGCGTTGCGTGGAAAGTGGCCCAAAAGGCGCCTCTCAAAAAAATACCGACCCTCTAAATGTTCCGGAACACACCCTTGTCGGGGGGTGAATCTTGAAAAAAACAAAAAAAATTCTGTGACCTGCGCGTTTGATATAATCGTTTTTTTTATTGGCGTTGCGTGGAAAGTGGCCCAAAAGGCGCCTCTCAAAAAAATACCGACCCTCTAAATGTTCCGGAACACACCCTTATCGGGGGGTGAATCTTGAAAAAAATAAAAAAAAATTCTATGTCCTGCGCGTTTGATATAATCGTTTTTTTTATTGGCGTTGCGTGGAAAGTGGCCCAAAAGGCGCCTCTCAAAAAAATACCGACCCTCTAAATGTTCCGGAACACACCCTTATCGGGGGGTGAGTCTTAAAAAAAACAAAAAAAAATTCTGTGTCCCGCGCGTTTGATATAATCGTTTTTTTTATTGGCGTTGCGTGGAAAGTGGCCCAAAAGGCGCCTCTCAAAAAAATACCGACCCTCTAAATGTTCCGGAACACACCCTTATCGGGGGGTGAATCTTGAAAAAAACAAAAAAAAATTCTGTGACCTGCGCGTTTGATATAATCGTTTTTTTTATTGGCGTTGCGTGGAAAGTGGCCCAAAAGGCGCCTCTCAAAAAAATACCGACCCTCTAAATGTTCCGGAACACACCCTTATCGGCGGGTGAATCTTGAAAAAAAAACAAAAAAAAATCTGCGTCCTGCGCGTTTGATATAATCGTTTTTTTTATTGGCGTTGCGTGGAAAGTGGCCCAAAAGGCGGCTCTAAAAAAAATACCGACCCTCTAAATGTTCCGGAACACACCCTTGTCGGGGGGTGAATCTTGAAAAAAAAACAAAAAAAAATTCTGTGACCTGCGCGTTTGATATAATCGTTTTTTTTATTGGCGTTGCGTGGAAAGTGGCCCAAAAGGCGCCTCTCAAAAAAATACCGACCCTCTAAATGTTCCTGAACACACCCTTATCGGGGGGTGAATCTTGAAAAAAATAGAAAAAAATTCTATGTCCTGCGCGTTTGATATAATCTTTTTTTTTTATTGGCGTTGCGTGGAAAGTGGCCCAAAAGGCGCCTCTCAAAAAAATACCGACCCTCTAAATGTTCCGGAACACACCCTTATCGGGGGGTGAGTCTTAAAAAAAACAAAAAAAAATTCTGTGACCCGCGCGTTTGATATAATCGTTTTTTTTTATTGGCGTTGCATGGAAAGTGGCCCAAAAGGCGCCTCTCAAAAAAATACCGACCCTCTAAATGTTCCGGAACACACCCGTATCGGGGGGTGAATCTTGAAAAAAAACAAAAAAAAAATTCTGTGACCTGCGCGTTTGATATAATCGTTTTTTTTATTGGCGTTGCGTGGAAAGTGGCCCAAAAGGCGCCTCTCAAAAAAATACCGACCCTCTAAATGTTCCGGAACACACCCTTATCGGCGGGTGAATCTTGAAAAAAAACAAAAAAAAATCTATGTCCTGCGCGTTTGATATAATCGTTTTTTTTATTGGCGTTGTGTGGAAAGTGGCCCAAAAGGCGGCTCTAAAAAAAATACCGACCCTCTAAATGTTCCGGAACACACCCTTATCGGCGGGTGAATCTTGAAAAAAAAACAAAAAAAAATCTGTGTCCTGCGCGTTTGATATAATCGTTTTTTTTTATTGGCGTTGCGTGGAAAGTGGCCCAAAAGGCGGCTCTAAAAAAAATACCGACCCTCTAAATGTTCCGGAACACACCCTTATCGGGGGGTGAATCTTGAAAAAAACAAAAAAAAATTCTGTGACCTGCGCGTTTGATATAATCGGTTTTTTTATTGGCGTTGCGTGGAAAGTGGCCCAAAAGGCGCCTCTAAAAAAAATACCGACCCTCTAAATGTTCCGGAACACACCCTTATCGGGGGGTGAATCTTGAAAAAAACAAAAAAAAATTCTGTGACCTGCGCGTTTGATATAATCGTTTTTTTTATTGGCGTTGCGTGGAAAGTGGCCCAAAAGGCGCCTCTCAAAAAAATACCGACCCTCTAAATGTTCCGGAACACACCCTTATCGGGGGGTGAATCATGAAAAAAACAAAAAAAAATTCTGTGACCTGCGCGTTTGATATAATCGTTTTTTTTATTGGCGTTGCGTGGAAAGTGGCCCAAAAGGCGCCTCTCAAAAAAATACCGACCCTCTAAATGTTCCGGAACACACCCGTATCGGGGGGTGAATCTTGAAAAAAAACAACAAAAAAATTCTATGTCCTGCGCGTTTGATATAATCGTTTTTTTTATTGGCGTTGCGTGGAAAGTGGCCCAAAAGGCGCCTCTCAAAAAAATACCGACCCTCTAAATGTTCCGGAACACACCCTTATCGGGGGGTGAGTCTTAAAAAAAACAAAAAAAAATTCTGTGACCCGCGCGTTTGATATAATCGTTTTTTTTATTGGCGTTGCGTGGAAAGTGGCCCAAAAGGCGCCTCTCAAAAAAATACCGACCCTCTAAATGTTCCGGAACACACCCTTATCGGGGGGTGAATCTTGAAAAAAACAAAAAAAAATTCTGTGACCTGCGCGTTTGATATAATCGTTTTTTTTATTGGCGTTGCGTGGAAAGTGGCCCAAAAGGCGCCTCTCAAAAAAATACCGACCCTCTAAATGTTCCGGAACACACCCTTATCGGCGGGTGAATCTTGAAAAAAAAACAAAAAAAAATCTGTGTCCTGCGCGTTTGATATAATCGTTTTTTTTATTGGCGTTGCGTGGAAAGTGGCCCAAAAGGCGGCTCTAAAAAAAATACCGACCCTCTAAATGTTCCGGAACACACCCTTGTCGGGGGGTGAATCTTGAAAAAAACAAAAAAAAATTCTGTGACCTGCGCGTTTGATATAATCGTTTTTTTTATTGGCGTTGCGTGGAAAGTGGCCCAAAAGGCGCCTCTCAAAAAAATACCGACCCTCTAAATGTTCCGGAACACACCCTTATCGGGGGGTGAATCTTGAAAAAAATAAAAAAAAATTCTATGTCCTGCGCGTTTGATATAATCGTTTTTTTTATTGGCGTTGCGTGGAAAGTGGCCCAAAAGGCGCCTCTCAAAAAAATACCGACCCTCTAAATGTTCCGGAACACACCCTTATCGGGGGGTGAGTCTTAAAAAAAAACAAAAAAAAATTCTGTGACCCGCGCGTTTGATATAATCGTTTTTTTTATTGGCGTTGCGTGGAAAGTGGCCCAAAAGGCGCCTCTCAAAAAAATACCGACCCTCTAAATGTTCCGGAACACACCCGTATCGGGGGGTGAATCTTGAAAAAAACAAAAAAAAAATTCTGTGACCTGCGCGTTTGATATAATCGTTTTTTTTATTGGCGTTGCGTGGAAAGTGGCCCAAAAGGCGCCTCTCAAAAAAATACCGACCCTCTAAATGTTCCGGAACACACCCTTATCGGCGGGTGAATCTTGAAAAAAAACAAAAAAAAATCTATGTCCTGCGCGTTTGATATAATCGTTTTTTTTATTGGCGTTGCGTGGAAAGTGGCCCAAAAGGCGGCTCTAAAAAAAATACCGACCCTCTAAATGTTCCGGAACACACCCTTGTCGGGGGGTGAATCTTGAAAAAAACAAAAAAAAATTCTGTGACCTGCGCGTTTGATATAATCGTTTTTTTTATTGGCGTTGCGTGGAAAGTGGCCCAAAAGGCGCCTCTCAAAAAAATACCGACCCTCTAAATGTTCCGGAACACACCCGTATCGGGGGGTGAGTCTTAAAAAAAACAAAAAAAAATTCTGTGACCCGCGCGTTTGATATAATCGTTTTTTTTATTGGCGTTGCGTGGAAAGTGGCCCAAAAGGCGCCTCTCAAAAAAATACCGACCCTCTAAATGTTCCGGAACACACCCGTATCGGGGGGTGAATCTTGAAAAAAACAAAAAAAAATTCTGTGACCTGCGCGTTTGATATAATCGTTTTTTTTTATTGGCGTTGCGTGGAAAGTGGCCCAAAAGGCGCCTCTCAAAAAAATACCGACCCTCTAAATGTTCCGGAACACACCCGTATCGGGGGGTGAATCTTGAAAAAAGCAAAAAAAAATTCTGTGACCTGCGCGTTTAATATAATCGTTTTTTTTATTGGCGTTGCGTGGAAAGTGGCCCAAAAGGCGCCTCTCAAAAAAATACCGACCCTCTAAATGTTCCGGAACACACCCTTATCGGCGGGTGAGTCTTAAAAAAAACAAAAAAAAATTCTGTGACCCGCGCGTTTGATATAATCGTTTTTTTTATTGGCGTTGCGTGGAAAGTGGCCCAAAAAGCGCCTCTCAAAAAAATACCGACCCTCTAAATGTTCCGGAACACACCCGTATCGGGGGGTGAATCTTGAAAAAAACAAAAAAAAATTCTGTGACCTGCGCGTTTGATATAATCGTTTTTTTTATTGGCGTTGCGTGAAAAGTGGCCCCAAAGGCGCCTCTAAAAAAAATACCGACCCTCTAAATGTTCCGGAACACACCCTTATCGGGGGGTGAATCTTGAAAAAAACAAAAAAAAATTCTGTGACCTGCGCGTTTGATATAATCGTTTTTTTTATTGGCGTTGCGTGGAAAGTGGCCCAAAAGGCGCCTCTCAAAAAAATACCGACCCTCTAAATGTTCCGGAACACACCCTTATCGGCGGGTGAATCTTGAAAAAATAACAAAAAAAAATCTATGTCCTGCGCGTTTGATATAATCGTTTTTTTTATTGGCGTTGCGTGGAAAGTGGCCCAAAAGGCGGCTCTAAAAAAAATACCGACCCTCTAAATGTTCCGGAACACACCCTTGTCGGGGGGTGAATCTTGAAAAAAACAAAAAAAAATTCTGTGACCTGCGCGTTTGATATAATCGTTTTTTTTATTGGCGTTGCGTGGAAAGTGGCCCAAAAGGCGCCTCTCAAAAAAATACCGACCCTCTAAATGTTCCGGAACACACCCTTATCGGGGGGTGAAACTTGAAAAAAATAAAAAAAAATTCTATGTCCTGCGCGTTTGATATAATCGTTTTTTTTATTGGCGTTGCGTGGAAAGTGGCCCAAAAGGCGCCTCTCAAAAAAATACCGACCCTCTAAATGTTCCGGAACACACCCTTATCGGGGGGTGAGTCTTAAAAAAAACAAAAAAAAATTCTGTGACCCGCGCGTTTGATATAATCGTTTTTTTTTATTGGCGTTGCGTGGAAAGTGGCCCAAAAGGCGCCTCTCAAAAAAATACCGACCCTCTAAATGTTCCGGAACACACCCTTATCGGGGGGTGAATCTTGAAAAAAAAACAAAAAAAAATTCTATGTCCTGCGCGTTTGATATAATCGTTTTTTTTATTGGCGTTGCGTGGAAAGTGGCCCAAAAGGCGCCTCTCAAAAAAATACCGACCCTCTAAATGTTCCGGAACACACCCTTATCGGGGGGTGAGTCTTAAAAAAAACAAAAAAAAATTCTGTGACCCGCACGTTTGATATAATCGTTTTTTTTATTGGCGTTGCGTGGAAAATGGCCCAAAAGGCGCCTCTCAAAAAAATACCGACTCTCTAAATGTTCCGGAACACACCCGTATCGGGGGGTGAATCTTGAAAAAAACAACAAAAAAATTCTGTGACCTGCGCGTTTGATATAATCGTTTTTTTTATTGGCGTTGCGTGGAAAGTGGCCCAAAAGGCGCCTCTAAAAAAAATACCGACCGTCTAAATGTTCCGGAACACACCCTTATCGGAGGGTGAATCTTGAAAAAAACAAAAAAAAATTCTGTGACCTGCGCGTTTGATATAATCGTTTTTTTTATTGGCGTTGCGTGGAAAGTGGCCCAAAAGGCGCCTCTCAAAAAAATACCGACCCTCTAAATGTTCCGGAACACACCCTTATCGGCGGGTGAATCTTGAAAAAAAACAAAAAAAAATCTATGTCCTGCGCGTTTGATATAATCGTTTTTTTTATTGGCGTTGCGTGGAAAGTGGCCCAAAAGGCGCCTCTAAAAAAAATACCGACCCTCTAAATGTTCCGGAACACACCCGTATCGGGGGGTAAATCTTGAAAAAAACAAAAAAAAATTCTGTGACCTGCGCGTTTGATATAATCGTTTTTTTCATTGGCGTTGCGTGGAAAGTGGCCCAAAAGGCGCCGCTAAAAAAAATACCGACCCTCTAAATGTTCCGGAACACATCCTTATCGGGGGGTGAATCTTGAAAAAAACAAAAAAAATTCTGTGACCTGCGCGTTTGATATAATCGTTTTTTTTATTGGCGTTGCGTGGAAAGTGGCCCAAAAGGCGCCTCTCAAAAAAATACCGACCCTCTAAATGTTCCGGAACACACCCTTATCGGGGGGTGAATCTTGAAAAAAATTAAAAAAAATTCTATATCCTGCGCGTTTGATATAATCGTTTTTTTTATTGGCGTTGCGTGGAAAGTGGCCCAAAAGGCGCCTCTCAAAAAAATACCGACCCTCTAAATGTTCCGGAACACACCCTTATCGGGGGGTGAATCTTGAAAAAAATTTAAAAAAATTCTATATCCTGCGCGTTTGATATAATCGTTTTTTTTATTGGCGTTGCGTGGAAAGTGGCCCAAAAGGCACCTCTCAAAAAAATACCGACCCTCTAAATGTTCCGGAACACACCCGTATCGGGGGGTGAATCTTGAAAAAAACAAAAAAAAATTCTGTGACCTGCGCGTTTGATATAATCGTTTTTTTTTATTGGCGTTGCGTGGAAAGTGGCCCAAAAGGCGCCTCTCAAAAAAATACCGACCCTCTAAATGTTCCGGAACACACTCGTATCGGGGGGTGAATCGTGAAAAAAAACAAAAAAAAATTCTATGTCCTGCGCGTTTGATATAATCGTTTTTTTTATTGGCGTTGCGTGGAAAGTGGCCCAAAAGGCGCCTCTCAAAAAAATACCGACCCTCTAAATGTTCCGGAACACACCCTTATCGGGGGGTGAGTCTTAAAAAAAACAAAAAAAAATTCTGTGACCCGCGCGTTTGATATAATCGTTTTTTTTATTGGCGTTGCGTGGAAAATGGCCCAAAAGGCGCCTCTCAAAAAAATACCGACCCTCTAAATGTTCCGGAACACACCCGTATCGGGGGGTGAATCTTGAAAAAAACAAAAAAAAATTCTGTGACCTGCGCGTTTGATATAATCGTTTTTTTTATTGGCGTTGCGTGGAAAGTGGCCCAAAAGGCGCCTCTAAAAAAAATACCGACCCTCTCAATGTTCCGGAACACACCCTTATCGGGGGGTGAATCTTGAAAAAAAACAAAAAAAAATTCTGTGACCTGCGCGTTTGATATAATCGTTTTTTTTATTGGCGTTGCGTGGAAAGTGGCCCAAAAGGCGCCTCTAAAAAAAATACCGACCCTCTAAATGTTCCGGAACACACCCTTATCGGGGGGTGAATCTTGAAAAAAATTAAAAAAAATTCTATGTCCTGCGCGTTTGATATAATCGTTTTTTTTATTGGCGTTGCGTGGAAAGTGGCCCAAAAGGCGCCTCTCAAAAAAATACCGACCCTCTAAATGTTCCGGAACACACCCTTATCGGGGGGTGAATCTTGAAAAAAAAACAAAAAAAAATTCTATGTCCTGCGCGTTTGATATAATCGTTTTTTTTATTGGCGTTGCGTGGAAAGTGGCCCAAAAGGCGCCTCTCAAAAAAATACCGACCCTCTAAATGTTCCGGAACACACCCTTATCGGGGGGTGAGTCTTAAAAAAAACAAAAAAAAATTCTGTGACCCGCGCGTTTGATATAATCGTTTTTTTTTATTGGCGTTGCGTGGAAAATGGCCCAAAAGGCGCCTCTCAAAAAAATACCGACCCTCTAAATGTTCCGGAACACACCCGTATCGGGGGGTGAATCTTGAAAAAAACAAAAAAAAAATTCTGTGACCTGCGCGTTTGATATAATCGTTTTTTTTATTGGCGTTGCGTGGAAAGTGGCCCAAAAGGCGCCTCTAAAAAAAATACCGACCCTCTAAATGTTCCGGAACACACCCTTATCGGGGGGTGAATCTTGAAAAAAAACAAAAAAAAATTCTGTGACCTGCGCGTTTGATATAATCGTTTTTTTTATTGGCGTTGCGTGGAAAGTGGCCCAAAAGGCGCCTCTCAAAAAAATACCGACCCTCTAAATGTTCCGGAACACACCCGTATCCGGGGGTGAATCTTGAAAAAAACAAAAAAAATTCTGTGACCTGCGCGTTTGATATAATCGTTTTTTTTATTGGCGTTGCGTGGAAAGTGGCCCAAAAGGCGCCTCTAAAAAAAATACCGACCCTCTAAATGTTCCGGAACACACCCTTATCGGGGGGTGAATCTTGAAAAAAACAAAAAAAAATTCTGTGACCTGCTCGTTTGATATAATCGTTTTTTTTATTGGCGTTGCGTGGAAAGTGGCCCAAAAGGCGCCTCTCAAAAAAATACCGACCCTCTAAATGTTCCGGAACACACCCTTATCGGGGGGTGAATCTTGAAAAAAATAAAAAAAAATTCTATGTCCTGCGCGTTTGATATAATCGTTTTTTTTATTGGCGTTGCGTGGAAAGTGGCCCAAAAGGCGCCTCTCAAAAAAATACCGACCCTCTAAATGTTCCGGAACACACCCTTATCGGGGGGTGAATCTTGAAAAAAAAACAAAAAAAAATGCTATGTCCTGCGCGTTTGATATAATCGTTTTTTTTATTGGCGTTGCGTGAAAAGTGGCCTAAAAGGCGCCTCTCAAAAAAATACCGACCCTCTAAATGTTCCGGAACACACCCTTATCGGGGGGTGAATCATGAAAAAAACAAAAAAAAATTCTGTGTGCTGCGCGTTTGATATAATCGTTTTTTTTATTGGCGTTGCGTGGAAAGTGGCCCAAAAGGCGCCTCTCAAAAAAATACCGACCCTCTAAATGTTCCGGAACACACCCTTATCGGGGGGTGAATCTTGAAAAAAACAAAAAAAAATTCTGTGTCCTGCGCGTTTGATATAATCGTTTTTTTTATTGGCGTTGCGTGGAAAGTGGCCCAAAAGGCGCCTCTCAAAAAAATACCGACCCTCTAAATGTTCCGGAACACACCCTTATCGGGGGGTGAATCTTGAAAAAAACAAAAAAAAATTCTGTGTGCTGCGCGTTTGATATAATCGTTTTTTTTATTGGCGTTGCGTGGAAAGTGGCCCAAAAGGCGCCTCTCAAAAAAATACCGACCCTCTAAATGTTCCGGAACACACCCTTATCGGGGGGTGAATCATGAAAAAAACACAAAAAAATTCTGTGTCCTGCGCGTTTGATATAATCTTTTTTTTTTATTGGCGTTGCGTGGAAAGTGGCCCAAAAGGCGCCTCTCAAAAAAATACCGACCCTCTAAATGTTCCGGAACACACCCTTATCGGGGGGTGAATCTTGAAAAAAAACAAAAAAAAATTCTGTGTGCTGCGCGTTTGATATAATCGTTTTTTTTATTGGCGTTGCGTGGAAAGTGGCCCAAAAGGCGCCTCTCAAAAAAATACCGACCCTCTAAATGTTCCGGAACACACCCTTATCGGGGGGTGAATCTTGAAAAAAACAAAAAAAAATTCTGTGTCCTGCGCGTTTGATATAATCGTTTTTTTTATTGGCGTTGCGTGGAAAGTGGCCCAAAAGGCGCCTCTCAAAAAAATACCGACCCTCTAAATGTTCCGGAACACACCCTTATCGGGGGGTGAATCTTGAAAAAAACAAAAAAAAAATCTGTGTCCTGCGCGTTTGATATAATCGTTTTTTTTATTGGCGTTGCGTGGAAAGTGGCCCAAAAGGCGCCTCTCAAAAAAATACCGACCCTCTAAATGTTCCGGAACACACCCTTATCGGGGGGTGAATCTTGGAAAAAACAAAAAAAAAATCTATGTCCTGCGCGTTTGATATAATCGTTTTTTTTATTGGCATTGCGTGGAAAGTGGCCCAAAAGGCGCATCTCAAAAAAATACCGACCCTATAAATGTTCCGGAACCCACCCTTATCGGGGGGTGAATCTTGGAAAAAACAAAAAAAAATTCTATGTCCTGCGCGTTTGATATAATCGTTTTTTTTATTGGCGTTGCGTGGAAAGTGGCCCAAAAGGCGCCTCTCAAAAAAATACCGACCCTCTAAATGTTCCGGAACACACCCTTATCGGGGGGTTAATCTTGAAAAAAAATAAAAAAAAATTCTATGTCCTGCGCGTTTGATATAATCGTTTTTTTTATTGGCGTTGCGTCGAAAGTGGCCCAAAAGGCGCCTCTCAAAAAAATACCGACCCTCTAAATGTTCCGGAACACACCCTTATCGGGGGGTGAATCTTGAAAAAAACAAAAAAAAATTCTATGTCCTGCGCGTTTGATATAATCGTTTTTTTTATTGGCGTTGCGTGGAAAGTGGCCCAAAAGGCGCCTCTCAAAAAAATACCGACCCTCTAAATGTTCCGGAACACACCCTTATCGGGGGGTGAATCTTGAAAAAAACAAAAAAAAATTCTATGTCCTGCGCGTTTGATATAATCGTTTTTTTTTATTGGCGTTGCGTGGAAAGTGGCCCAAAAGGCGCCTCTCAAAAAAATACCGACCCTCTAAATGTTCCGGAACACACCCTTATCGGGGGGTGAATCTTGAAAAAAAAAACAAAAAAAAATTCTATGTCCCGCCCGTTTGGTATAATCGTTTTTTTATGGGCGTTGCATAAAAGGTGGCCCGAAAGGCGCTTCCCAAAAACACGCCGATCCTATAAATATCCCGGAAGACACCCTTACGGGAGGGTGAAACTTGAAAGCAAAAAAATATATCCGCGCGTTTGATATAATCCCTTTTATTATTGGCGTTGTATGTAATGTGGCCCGATGGGACCCTGAATAAAAAATACCTGTATATTTTATTTTCCGTATCCCACCCTTACTGGGTGTAATAGTTGATAAATACTATTTTCCGTGGATCGAAAATAATCATATTTTTTCGGCGTTGTATGTAGCGCGGTCCGAAAGAAGGCTCCGAAGAAATTTTCAACGACATTAATTCTCCGTATCCTAACGATATCCAAGGGTGACAATAGAAAAAAAAAAGATTCTGCAATGGTATAAACATTGCCGTTTTTTAATTAGCATTTTCAGCGCACCGACCCTTAAGAAGCGTCCACAAAAATTAAACGATTTTGACATTCTGGAAGGCCCCTTAAAGAGATCCTGAGCATTATGAAAAATGGTTTCTTTGGTTGTGTAGAGATTGTCCTCTTTTTATTGATATTGTGGAAAGTCCAACCCCAAAGCAGCCTCCAAAAAGAAATTCGATAACGTGAATTTTCTGGAACCTACCTTATCGGTAGGTAAAAGGTGAAAAAAGTTGTCTGGCCCACCGTTTGGAGATTGCCATCGCTTTTCATTTGTGTCACCGGCCGACGCTACAATTTTAACAATTTTCACAAAAATTCAGATATAGTTCCGAATAGCGGAAACCGAATTTCGATCTGCAACTTGGCATACACCTTCGGGGCCGGGTTGAAATTCCGAACTTTCAAGATAAGAATGCTCAAAATTCCGAAAGAATAGTACCCCGGCAGACCAAAACTCCGAATGAAGTTTACACCAAAGACCAAAACTCCGATAATCTGAACACCGTTAAAATAATTCGGCTATGGAAGTTTGAAAAATTTCAAAATTTTCAGTATATCGACGAATTATTTGAAGAATTTTTTTCTATTCAGAAGTGATTTCACGTCATTTTTCAAATTTGTCTAAACGATGTTATACGTTCTACATCATTTACGGTCAACTGTGTAGACTTTCACTGGTGTGATCTTGACGAACCTTGTAATTGCGTAACATTAAAATTAATGTTACTATATTGTATACGGAATTTCAACCCGGCCCCCATGTCAAGATCATGCCAGCGAAAGTCTACACAGTTGACTGTAAATAATGTAGAACGTATAACATTGTCTAGACAAATTAAAAAATTGACGCAGTTTCAATCGCACTTCTCAATTTAAAAAAATCTTGTAATAATTCGTCGATTAATTGACAACTAAATTTTTTTTTAAATTTCCATAGCCAAATTTATTTTACGTTGTTCAGATTTTCGGAGTTGCGGTCTTCCTGTAAAATTCTTTCGGAGTTTTGATCTTGCGGGGTTGTATTCCTTCGGAGTTTTGAGCGTTTTGATCATTCAAAGTTCGGAATTTCGACCCGGCCTCATCTTGAATTTCGGAACATTAAAATACGGAATTTTAAACCGTCAGAGCATTCAAAGTTCTTCATTTCAACCCGGCCCTCATGTCAAAATCATGCCAGCGAAAGTCTATACCGTTGACTGTAAATGATGTAGAACGTATGACATCGTCTAGACAAATTTCAAAATTGACGCAAAATCACTTCGTAATAAATAAAAATTCTTTAAATAATTCGTCGATTTATTGACAATTTTGAAACTTTTAAAACTTCCATAGCCGAATTATTTTAACGGTGTTAAGATTTTGGGAGTTTTGGTCTTTTGGGGTACTATTCTTTCGGAGTATTGAGCGGGCTGCTTATTCAAAGTTCGAAATTTCAACTCGGCCCTATCTTGAATTTCGGAATATTAAAATTCGTAATTTTAAACCGTCGGAGCATTCAAAGTTTGGAATTTCAACCCGGCCCCGAAATTCTTCGTATTATCCGAGGATACATCTCTGATAATGCGGGGGACTGGGATGAGTTAGGTGACTCGGATAATGCGGAACGTCGGTTAATCGAAGGTCGGATGAACGAGGTTCTACTGTGTTATATATTTTTTTTAATAGAGAAATTATACTTTTTTTGCCTTCGAAACCCACGTAACCCCTTAAGGTTGCAATGGAGCCAGATCGAAATGCTACCACTGAGCTGACATTTTTTTAAAGTATATGATCTCTTTGCCGATTATTCTGTGCCGTTTGGGTATGACCCACAGTATCGTTTGTTCGATAAAAATGCGGAACCTCGACGTATTTCGTGGGTTCATTATATTACGCTTGTGGAAAACTGCCGATCATTTTTCAGTAGATTATTAATATTTGCCAAGAGAATGACGGAGCCGAAAAAATAAGTACGGTTCGACTAATTATTGGACTACTGCTTGGTACCGTGAAAATGAAGATTCACAGTACCTTTATAAAATGATTAATGTTTTTAATCGCGAACTTCACAACAACAAAAAAACACACAAAATGCAGGGCTGCGCAATCATAGTAACGTCGTGGACGGCACAAATGCTCCCTTTTTTTCTACATATTCGGTAATTATGTCCGGGAACCTGAAACTACTTCGCCGGGATAATTGACAATTAATATCATTTGTTCTTATCCTCTTAATTAGTTATAGTTTCTTAATATTGTTTTTATATCTATTTTCAGAAATGGTAATTTTTGTCATTTCTAGACAAAGGCAAAATCCATCCGAATTAATTTCATACATACTTTTCAATGCGAGGCGAATTAACATCGCGGTAAATCGTGACATATGATAATGCCAAGGTTGGCAAAAGTGTTGCGAAATTAGAGACAATGCGCCTCGCATACAACCTCAAAATCGGCGCAAGGAACTTTGAGCAATAGATATCAGCTCGGGTATGAAAAATACTTCGTTGGGAAGAAAGAAGTGTGTACTAGAGCTGTCTATAATCGGAAAAAACTCAAACACTATAATGAATTTTCGTTGTTCTAAAAGAAAAATTTATGTATGAAATAATCTGGGTCGATTTTTTGTTTGCCTAGAAATTTCTAGGAAATTATCATTTTGAACATAGATATCAAAACAGTATTAAGAAATTATTACTAATTAAAAGAATAAGAACAAATGATATTCATGCCACGATTGCGCAGCCCTACATTTTGTGTGCGTGATTTGCGCATAAGCTCGCGATTAAAAACATTAATAATTTTATAACGGTACTGTGAATCTTCATTTTCACGGTACCAAGGGGTAGTCCAATAAGTAGTCGACCCGTACCTAATTTTCAGCTCCGTCATTCTCTTGACAAATATTAATAATGTACTAGAAAACGATCGGAAGTTTTCCACGAGCGTAATGTAATGAGTCCACGAAATACGTCGAGTTTCCGCATTTTTATCGAAAAAATGGTACTGCTGGTCATACCCAAACGGCACAGTATGATCGGCAGAGATGATACACTTTAAAAAAAAAAAATTCAGCCCCGTGGTGCCATTTCGACCTGGCCCCATAGCTACCTTAAGGGGTTATGTGGGTTTCGAAAAAAAAAGAAAATATTTTTTCTCTATTAAAAAAAATATGTAACACAGTAGAACCTCGTTCATCCGACCTTCGATTAACCGACGTTCCGCATTATCCGAGTCACCTACTCATCCGAGGCGTCGGCGTTATCCAAGATGTATCCTCGGATAATACGAAGAATCTCGCATCAAACGGAAGAATCTGCTATGCCTATGCGTGGACTAGACCTATATTGCTACGGTTTTCCGTATTTTCCGAGATTTAACTTATGCGAGGTACACTCTCCCCATATTACACCGGATAAGCGAGGTTCTACATGTACATGAAGTTTGCATCGTTGCTATCCAACGGTTTCATTTTTTTTTTTTCGATTTTGTAATTTCCTATTTTTTCTTGGTCAGTTTGGCTCTAGTTGCTAAAAAAGTATGGTAAAATGAATAAAAAATATTTACGGCCACCGGGACCAACCAAACAAAATCGAAAAAAAAAATGAAACCGTTGGATAGCAACGATGCAAACTTCATGTACATAGGTTCTACTGTCTATAAATTATTTTATTAAAAATGTTTAGTGCAGAAAAAAACATTTCAACAATTTTTTTTTTTAATTTCATCAAAAAATTCGGGAACTTCAGCCGGTGGGACCTGGTTTCCGGAGACCCCTACAAAAACGGTGGACACGATTTCTCCAAAACTAATGCAGCGATCTTATTGAAATTTTGCACACTTCAAAGAAGCATTGACTAGTAATTAAGCAAAGGTTTTTTTTCGATACAACTAATGTTACACGGCTATACGTAGTGTAAATTGTACAAAAAATTGAACTATTTTGCATAGAACTCTGCCAAAAATTCAAATTTCAATTTTTTAAAAATTCTTCGTTCAATCAGTAGTCAATGGTATTTTGAAGAAGTGTGCAAAATTTCAATAATATCAGTGCAATCGTTTTTGATAAATCGTGTCCACCGTTTTTTTAAAGGATTCTCCGGAAAACAGGTCCCACCGGCTGAATTTCTCAAATTTTTGGGTGATTTTTTTCAAAATATTATCAATATATTGTTCAAAATATTCAAAGTGTTGCTCTTTTATGTGCTCGACATTTTGAATAAAATAATTTATATATTATATTTTTCAAAAAGTACGGAAATAAGCTTTTTTTGGCTTCGAAACCCACATAACCCCTCAACGCCGCATCGAACGCCGATTAATATAAAAGCCAGGCCTGACGGAGTCTCGCTGCGCTGCGTTTGTGCCTGGAGAGTGGGGAGAGGGGATCTCCAACGCCAGGCTTCGTGCCGAAGCAGCAAGCTAAACGAAAGGCCCTGGTCGTATTTCGTTCGCGCAAGAGTAGGAGGTAGGCGACAATTGCCGACGACCCACGAGCGAGGAGCGCTCCAATGAAATAGTAAAAGACGCCCGAGCGAGAGTGAGAACGTAGCATGGCCTCACGGGCGGCAGTGCAGCCAGATCGCGCGTAAAAGTTACCCCCTCTCTCTAGTCTCTTACGCGCCCATCACACAATCATAGTAGCGCGTGTCCGTGAGCGAGCGACGCGCGGCATCTTCGAAAAGAGCCGAGCACGGTCGAAGTGTCCCGACCGCGCCATCGGCAGCTACACCAATACATCGACGCTGAGGACGTTCATGTGCGGCCAAGCCGAAACGAAGGCTTCGAGGGAAAAAGCAATCTGAGTACGACTCGCGCGTGACGTCACCCGACGGCAGGCGCGAGGCTTTTAGATTTCAATGCTTATTTAGCTCTTGATTCTCTGCGTTATTAATGTATACAAAAAAATGTATCGCGCACTCTGATCGCTTATTTTTTTTAGTTTATACGTTAATTTAAATATAATAATAAATCTAAATCACAACTTATTTATCTTATATAAAATTGTTTACGCTTTACTCACACCTGTCCTCATGCCAAATAAATTATAATTCATAAAAGTAAGCGGAAATATATTTATATTCGTATTATTATATTAATTCTCATACTTTCATCAAGCGATAAAGCATTATCCCCAAAAACAAACCAATCATCCATCCGGCCGCGAATCGTAAGTACCAGAAAGTGCACATATTCTACAACAGTGCGATGGTCCCGTTGGTAGCGTTCCTAGCTTCGGTCCGCAGGGGCCCCTAGTGCAAATTTTTCTCCAAATTTTTCATAATTTCTCATATTTTAGTCATATTTGAGATTTTCGGAGAAAAAATGATTTAAAACAGATTCAAGTACTGGTCTATTTCCCAAAAACACATTTTTTTTACTGAAAATTCATGATTTCTCATTTTTTTTCTCGGAAATTTCTCTTTTTCCTATGACCTGAGTGAACGGCTGCGGAGATATTCAGATAAAGTTAAAGATGAAAATAAATGAGATTTTCGTTAAAAAAACTTTTTATTATTATTTTTTTTCGGAAATTTTCCTTTTTCCTATTGCCTGAGTGAACGACTGCGAAGATATTCGGAGAAAATGTAAAGATGAAAAAAAAAATGAAATTTTCGTAAAAACAACTTGATATTATTTTTTTTCCGAAACTTTTTCTTTTTCCTATTGAGTGAACGGCTGCGGGGATATTCGGAGAAAAGTTATAGATGAAAAAAATGAAATTTTCGTAAAAAAAACTTATTAAATTTTTTTATCCCTCATAATTCTGAGAAATAATGAATTTCCGAAATTTTTGCAAACACTATTTTCCTTAAGGGGTAACACCACTGTAACGGCCTGCCACGAAGCGTTTTAGACTAACAATACTTGGGGTAATTATTAAGCATATATTGAGGTATATTGCGAAAAAATTTTATGGGAAAATATTACGAAATGGCGACACTGCAGAAAATTCTTCCGAGGCATGTTGAACTTAAGGTGCTCTGCGGCACGTAGAGTTACGTAGTTACTTGTGCCAATTTTAATCTGTACGAAATAATTTTTTAAAATTAAATCAAGATGAGTGTAGCTTGTGCACCACGTAGGCGATTTTAGAAATATTGATTTTTGAATAATTGCCGAGTATTTGACTAAAAATGTTGATTTAGACTTAATAAAGAAAAATTCTTTTTTTTAGATTAAAATTGGCACAGTTATACTGCGTGCCGCAGAGGTTCGACATGCTTCGGGAGAATTGCTGCAGTGTCGCCATTTTGTAATATTTTCGGATAAAAATTTCTAGCAATATACTTAAATATATGATCAATAAATACCGCAAGTATTATTTGTTTATCACATTTTCTTCTGCCAAAAAAAATTCAAAAAATCCGCTTCTTGTAAGGCCGTTACGGTGGTGTTACCCCTTAAAGTCTTTATATAATTTCCGAGATTTTCCCGTGATCGTAATTAAA
The DNA here is from genome assembly GCA_944452715.1 of Ophion slaviceki. Taxonomy (NCBI): domain Eukaryota; kingdom Metazoa; phylum Arthropoda; class Insecta; order Hymenoptera; family Ichneumonidae; genus Ophion; species Ophion slaviceki. The sequence continues at coordinate 30,262,297 of OX101785.1, read as the reverse complement.
ATAATGAAATATTCGGAGAAATTCGGATGTTTGCGTAAAAATAATTGTCCGCAAAACTCCGAATTCTTCATATTTGTTCCAATTCATAGAAAAAAATGGAAAAAATCTGAAAAATTTTTCGGAAAAAATCGGAGTTTTTCGGAAAATATTTGCACTAGGGGCGCGGGATCGTTCCCCGCGCTCAGTGCTTTTTTAAAATTATTATTACTATTAATTTTTATTTGATTAGTTATTTTTATCAGTAATCATTATTATTTTAATTAGTTATCTTTTAGTGTCGAAAAATTTATCGCACACTCTGATCGCTTATTTTATTAGTTTGTACGTTAATTTAAATATAATTATAAATCTAAATTACAACTTATATATCTTCTAAAAAATTGTTTGCGCTTTACTCACACCCGTCCCTATGCCAAATAAATTGTAATTCATAAAAGTAAGCGGAAATATATTTATATTCATATTATTATATTCATTCTCATATACTTTCATCAAGCGATAAAGCATTATCATAATAATTCGACACTAAAAGATAACTAATTAAAATCATAATGATTACTAATAAAAATAACTAATCAAATAAGAATTAATAGTAATAATAATTTAAAAAAAAGCACTGAGCGCGGCGTACGATCCCGCGCCCCTAGTGCAAATTTTTTCCCGAAAAACTCCGATTTTTTCCGGAAAATTTTTCCGATTTTTTCTATGATTTGAAACAAATATGAAGAATTCTGAGTTTTGCGGACAATTATTTTTACGCAAACATCCGAGTTTCTCCGATTTTTTTTCGAATTTTTCCGAATATTGCATCATTTTAATCACGATCACGGGAAAATCTTGGAAATTATATGAAGACTTTAAGGGGTAACACCACTGTAACGGCCTTACAAGAAGCGTATTTTTTAATATTTTTTTTCGCGGAAGTAAATGTGATAAACAAATAATACTTGCGGTATTTATTGAGCATATATTTAAGTATATTGCTAAAAATTTTTATTCGAAAATATTACAAAATGGCGACATTGCAGCAATTCTTCCAAAGCATGTCGAACCTCTGTGGCATGCAGTATAACTGTGCCAATTTTAATCTAAAAAAAAGAATTTTTTCAATATTTAAACAATATTTATTAAAAAATAACTGTCATAAAAAAAATTGAACATTTTTAGTCAAATACTCGGCAATTACTCAATAATCAATATTTCTAAAATCCCCTACGTCGTTCACTAGCTATACTCATCTAGATTTAATTTAAAAAAAATTTATTTCGTCCAGATTAAAATTGGCACAAGTTATACTGCGTGCCGTAGAGCTTAAGTTCAAGATGCCTCGGAAGAATTGCTGCAGTGTCGCCATTTTGTAATATTTTCCGATACATTTTTTTTGCAATATACTTCAATATATGCTTAATAATTACCCCAAGTATTCTTTGTCTAAAACGCTTCGTGGCAGGCCGTTACAGTGGTGTTACCCCTTAAGGAACATAATGTTTGCAAAAATTTCGGAAATTCATTATTTCTCAGAATTATGAGGGATAAATAAATGTAATAAGTTTTTTTTACGAAAATCTTATTTTTTTTCATCTACAACTTTTCTCCGAATATCTCCGCAGCCGTTCACTCAATAGGAAAAAGAAGTTCCGGATAAAAAATAATATCAAGTTTTTTTTACGAAAATCTCATTTTTTTCATCTTTAAATTTTCTCCGAATATCTCCGCAGCCGTTCACTCAGGTAATAGGAAAAGGGAAATTTCTGGAAAAAAATAATAATAATGAAAAGTTTTTTTTAACGAAAATCTCATTTCTTTTCATCTTTAACTTTTCTCCGAATATCTCCGCAGCCGTTCACTCAGGTCATCGGAAAAAGAGAAACTTTCGGGAAAAAAAATGAGAAATCATTAATTGTAAGTAAAAAAAATGTGTTTTTGGGAAATAGACCAGTACTTGAATCTGTTTTAAATCGTTTTTTCTCGGAAAATCTTAGATATGACTAAAATATGGGAAATTATGAAAAATTTGGAGAAAAATTTGCACTAGGGGCCCCTGCGGACCGAAGCCGGGAACGCTACCAACGGGACCACCTCATCGCTTGTAGAATATGTGCACTTTTTGGTACTTACGATTCGTGGCCGGATGGATGATTGGCTTGTTTTTGGGGATAATGCTTTGTCGCTTGATGAAAGTATGAGAATTAATATAATAATACGAATATAAATATAATTCCGCTTACTTTTATGAATTATAATTTATTTGGCATAAGGACGGGTGTGAGTAAAGCGTAAACAATTTTATATAAGATAAATAAGTTGTGATTTAGATTTATTATTATATTTAAATTAACGTATAAACTAAAAAAATAAGCGATCAGAGTGCGCGATACATTTTTTTGTATACATTAATAACGCAGAGAATCAAGAGCTAAATAAGCATTGAAATCATCTAAAAGCCTCGGGCGTGCCGTCGGGTGACGTCACGCGCGAGTCGTGCTCAGATTGCTTTTTCCCTCGAAGCCTTCGTTTCGGCTTGGCCGCACATGAACGTGCTCAGCGTCCATGTATTGGTGTAGCTGCCGAAGGCGCGGTCGGGACACTTCGACCGTGCTCGGCTCTTTCCGAAGATGCCGCGCGTCGCTCGCTCACGGACACGCGCTACTATGATTGTGTGATGGGCGCGTAAGAGACTAGAGGGGGTAACTTTTACGCGCGATCTGTCTGCACTGACGGGCGGTACTGTGGCGTTCAACACAACACCGACGAGCGCGTAGCAAAGCGTGCGCGTGCGAGTGAGAACGCATTATCCAATGTCACTACAATGTATACGATCAGCGGAGAGCGCGATGTATGCCAATGTGTGAGTGTTTATTTATGTATGTTTCTAGCATTGTGTTTGAAGACGGGCCTACGCTTCCTTGGAACGAGAATGGCGTACGGTATTGCAGCTTCACGAGTGTGATGTAGTTGGGCGCCGATTTTCAAAAAATTGTCTACCGAGTTAAATAATCAAAGGCATTTTAACTAACTACGGTCGTCCATAGCATTAAAGTTTGCATCGTACGGATCCAATGAAAATAAATATTTCTAACTTACTCCAATTTTTTTGGCCGGTTTCGACCAAAAACATCTTCACCTTTTTTTTCAAATAATTCCGAACTTGGCAATATAAATCTGCATATAAAAATTTGCTTCGTTTTCTTTGGGTTAAGTCTGATATTGCTTACAATATTAGGTGAAATATTAATATTTCTGGATTGCAGAAGGCGGAGATACATTTACAACGATGAAACAAACGATCTTTTTTTCTTTAAACGATAGAACTATATATGTAGAACATTTGGCTAAACTTCCGAAAAGCGGAAACCAAATTCTGATCCAAAATTTGGCATACACCTTCCTTTTGACATTTAAGAGATCTAAAAGGATTTTTGGCGACGCGCTAGTTCTGGAGATATCGATTTTTGAAAGATATTTTTCAGCGCGCTCTTACTATAACTAAAGCTGACGGGCTCAGCTCTAATTATACCTATAGATGTTATCGCGCTTTCAGCTTTGTGTGGATCTTCTTCAAGTTTTGGCGGTAGAAATCCTCGTCCCGTCGCTGCAGAGGCCCGTAGCCAAGAATTATATAGGAGGTACCGTGTAAAATAAAAAAAGTTGAAAGCTATATGAAATTAAAAAAACATTAAAACCCTACAAAATTCCAAAAATTGAAAACGGGCAAAAACAAAAAAAACGGAAACTAGAGAAGCAAAAAAAATATAGAAATCACAAAATGTTTTACAGTTTATAAATGAACCCTAGAAATCAATGATACCTGCAAAAAAGTGAACTTTGGAAAAACAAAAAAATAAGTTTACAATGCTCTATGTCTATCTCAATATTCCACGCATATCCGAGTTGACCCGCACCATCGCTAGTGTTTTACTCAGTCAGCCCACTATACCCCACGCACATTGGAGGTGCCATGCGCCGACACCAGTGGTCCACGCACCCCACCATTCGCACAAAAAGGAGAGCGCGATAACACATATAGGTATAGCTAGAACTGAGCCTGTCAGCTATAGATATAGTAGGATCGCGGTGAAAAAATAACTTTCAAAAATCGGTATCTCAAAAACTATGGTGCGGCGCCAAAAATCATTGTAAGGGATCTCATTAAATATTAAAAGGAAGGTGCGGGGCCGGGTTGAAATGCAGAAAGTTGAATGCTCCGACGGTTTAAAATTCCGTATTTTAATGTTCCGAAATTCAAGTTGGGGCCGGATCGAAATTTTGAATTTTGAATTATGACAACGCTCAAAACTCCGAAAGAATTTTACAGGAAGACCGAAACTCCGACAATCTGAACGCCGTCAAAATAATTTGGCTATGGAAGTTTTAAAAAAAATTTAATTTTCTATTAATCGACGAATTATTTCAAGATTTTTTTTTATTGAAAAGTGATTTAGCGTCAATTTTGAAATTTGTCTAGACAATGTCATACGTTCTACATCATTCACAGTCAACTGTGTAGACTTTCGCGGGCATGATCTTGACATGGGAGCTGGGTTAAAATTCCGAACTTTGCATGCGCCGACGGTTCAAAATTCCCAATTTTACTGTAACGAAATTACAAGGTTCGTCAAGATCATGCCAGCGAAAGTCTACACAGTTGACTGTAAATTATATAGAACGTGTAACATTATGTGGACAAATTTCAAAATTGACGTAAAATCAATTAATAGAAAAAAATTCTTTAAATAATTCGTCGAATTATTGAAAATTTTGAATTTTTTTAAACTTATGTAGCCGAAGTATTTTGACGGTGTTCAGATTTTCGGAGTTTTAGTCTTTTGTGTAAAATTCATTCGGAATTTTGATCTTCCGGGATAGTATTCTTTCGGAATTTTGAGCGATCTGATCATTCAAAGTTCGGAATTTCAACCCGGCCCCGTTCACATTTTCGGAGTTTTGGTCTTTCGGGTAAAATTCATTCGGAGTTTTGATCTTTCGGGGCAGTATTATTCGGAGTTTTGAGAGTTCTGATCATTCAACGTTAGAATTTTCAACCCGGTCCCGAAGGTGTATGCCAAATTTTAGATCGAAATTAGGTTTCCACTATTCGGAACTTTATCCGAATTCTTTTGAAAATTGTTAAGACTGTAGCTCAGGCCGGTGACACCAATGAAAAGAGATGGCAATCTCCAAACGGTGATGCAGACGACTTTTTTATCTTTCCCCTGCCGATAAAGGTAGGTTCCGGAAAATTCAAGTTATCGAAATCTTTTTTAGAGGCTGATTTGAGGTTGGACTTTCCACAATATCAATAAAAAGATGACGATCTCTACACCACAAAAGATACCATTTTTTCTTATTGTTCAGGCTCCCATTAAGGGGAGTTCCAGAATGTCAAAATCGTTCAATTTTTGTGGACACTTCTTAAAAGTCGGTGGGCCCAAAATGCTAATTAGAAAAGAGCAATGTTTGTACCGTTGCAGAATCGATCTTTATTCTATTTTTACCCTTGAATATGGTTAGGATTCGCAGAATTAATATCGTCGAAAATTTCTTCGGAGCCTGCTTTCAGACCACACTACATATAACCCCGAAAAAATAAGATTATTTTCGATCCACGGAAGATAGTATTTGTGAACTATTGCACCCAGTAAGCGTGGGTTACGGAAAATAAAATATACAGATATTTTTTATTCAGGGTCCTTTCGGGCGACTTTACATACAACGCCAATAATGAAAAGGAATATATCAAACGCGCGGATATATTTTTTTTCACGTTCAACCCCCCCCCCCCCCCCGCCCCGCCCGCGCCATTCGCCCGTAAGCGTACCTTCCGGATGTACATGAAGTTTGCATCGTTGCTATCCAACGGTTTCATTTTTTTTTTCGATTTTGTTTGGTTGGTCCCGGTGGCCGTAAATATTTTTTATTCATTTTACCATATTTTTTTAGCAACTAGAGCCAAACTGACCAAGAAAAAATAGGAAATTACAAAATCGAAAAAAAAAAAATGAAACCGTTGGATAGCAACGATGCAAACTTCATGTACATACCTTCCGGAACATTTAGAGAGTTGAAATTTCTACCGGAGGCGCCTTTCGGGCCACTTTCCATGCAAAACCAATAAAAAAAAAAACGATTATATCAAACGCGCAAGACACAGAATTTTTTTTTGTTTTTTTTCAAGATTCACCCCCCGATAAGGGTGTGTTCCGGAACATTTAGAGGGTCGGTATTTTTTTGAGAGGCGCCTTTTGGGCCACTTTCCACGCAACGCCAATAAAAAAAAAACGATTATATCAAACGTGCAGGACACAGAATTTTTTTTGTTTTTTTTTTCAAGATTCACCCCCCGATAAGGGTGTGTTCCGGAACATTTAGAGGGTCGGTATTTTTTTGAGAGGCGCCTTTTGGGCCACTTTCCACGCAACGCCAATAAAAAAAACGATTATATCAAACGCGCAGGTCACAGAATTTTTTTTTGTTTTTTTCAAGATTCACCCCCCGACAAGGGTGTGTTCCGGAACATTTAGAGGGTCGGTATTTTTTTTAGAGCCGCCTTTTGGGCCACTTTCCACGCAACGCCAATAAAAAAAACGATTATATCAAACGCGCAGGACATAGATTTTTTTTTGTTTTTTTTCAAGATTCACCCGCCGATAAGGGTGTGTTCCGGAACATTTAGAGGGTCGGTATTTTTTTGAGAGGCGCCTTTTGGGCCACTTTCCACGCAACGCCAATAAAAAAAAACGATTATATCAAACGCGCAGGTCACAGAATTTTTTTTTGTTTTTTTCAAGATTCACCCCCCGATAAGGGTGTGTTCCGGAACATTTAGAGGGTCGGTATTTTTTTTAGAGGCGCCTTTTGGGCCACTTTCCACGCAACGCCAATAAAAAAAACGATTATATCAAACGCGCAGGTCACAGAATTTTTTTTTGTTTTTTTCAAGATTCACCCCCCGATACGGGTGTGTTCCGGAACATTTAGAGGGTCGGTATTTTTTTGAGAGGCGCCTTTTGGGCCACTTTCCACGCAACGCCAATAAAAAAAAACGATTATATCAAACGCGCGGGTCACAGAATTTTTTTTTGTTTTTTTTAAGACTCACCCCCCGATAAGGGTGTGTTCCGGAACATTTAGAGGGTCGGTATTTTTTTGAGAGGCGCCTTTTGGGCCACTTTCCACGCAACGCCAATAAAAAAAACGATTATATCAAACGCGCAGGACATAGAATTTTTTTTTTTTTTTTTCAAGTTTCACCCCCCGATAAGGGTGTGTTCCGGAACATTTAGAGGGTCGGTATTTTTTTGAGAGGCGCCTTTTGGGCCACTTTCCACGCAACGCCAATAAAAAAAACGATTATATCAAACGCGCAGGTCACAGAATTTTTTTTTGTTTTTTTCAAGATTCACCCCCCGACAAGGGTGTGTTCCGGAACATTTAGAGGGTCGGTATTTTTTTTAGAGCCGCCTTTTGGGCCACTTTCCACGCAACGCCAATAAAAAAAACGATTATATCAAACGCGCAGGACATAGATTTTTTTTTGTTATTTTTTCAAGATTCACCCGCCGATAAGGGTGTGTTCCGGAACATTTAGAGGGTCGGTATTTTTTTGAGAGGCGCCTTTTGGGCCACTTTCCACGCAACGCCAATAAAAAAAACGATTATATCAAACGCGCAGGTCACAGAATTTTTTTTTGTTTTTTTCAAGATTCACCCCCCGATAAGGGTGTGTTCCGGAACATTTAGAGGGTCGGTATTTTTTTTAGAGGCGCCTTTGGGGCCACTTTTCACGCAACGCCAATAAAAAAAACGATTATATCAAACGCGCAGGTCACAGAATTTTTTTTTGTTTTTTTCAAGATTCACCCCCCGATACGGGTGTGTTCCGGAACATTTAGAGGGTCGGTATTTTTTTGAGAGGCGCTTTTTGGGCCACTTTCCACGCAACGCCAATAAAAAAAACGATTATATCAAACGCGCGGGTCACAGAATTTTTTTTTGTTTTTTTTAAGACTCACCCGCCGATAAGGGTGTGTTCCGGAACATTTAGAGGGTCGGTATTTTTTTGAGAGGCGCCTTTTGGGCCACTTTCCACGCAACGCCAATAAAAAAAACGATTATATTAAACGCGCAGGTCACAGAATTTTTTTTTGCTTTTTTCAAGATTCACCCCCCGATACGGGTGTGTTCCGGAACATTTAGAGGGTCGGTATTTTTTTGAGAGGCGCCTTTTGGGCCACTTTCCACGCAACGCCAATAAAAAAAAACGATTATATCAAACGCGCAGGTCACAGAATTTTTTTTTGTTTTTTTCAAGATTCACCCCCCGATACGGGTGTGTTCCGGAACATTTAGAGGGTCGGTATTTTTTTGAGAGGCGCCTTTTGGGCCACTTTCCACGCAACGCCAATAAAAAAAACGATTATATCAAACGCGCGGGTCACAGAATTTTTTTTTGTTTTTTTTAAGACTCACCCCCCGATACGGGTGTGTTCCGGAACATTTAGAGGGTCGGTATTTTTTTGAGAGGCGCCTTTTGGGCCACTTTCCACGCAACGCCAATAAAAAAAACGATTATATCAAACGCGCAGGTCACAGAATTTTTTTTTGTTTTTTTCAAGATTCACCCCCCGACAAGGGTGTGTTCCGGAACATTTAGAGGGTCGGTATTTTTTTTAGAGCCGCCTTTTGGGCCACTTTCCACGCAACGCCAATAAAAAAAACGATTATATCAAACGCGCAGGACATAGATTTTTTTTTGTTTTTTTTCAAGATTCACCCGCCGATAAGGGTGTGTTCCGGAACATTTAGAGGGTCGGTATTTTTTTGAGAGGCGCCTTTTGGGCCACTTTCCACGCAACGCCAATAAAAAAAACGATTATATCAAACGCGCAGGTCACAGAATTTTTTTTTTGTTTTTTTCAAGATTCACCCCCCGATACGGGTGTGTTCCGGAACATTTAGAGGGTCGGTATTTTTTTGAGAGGCGCCTTTTGGGCCACTTTCCACGCAACGCCAATAAAAAAAACGATTATATCAAACGCGCGGGTCACAGAATTTTTTTTTGTTTTTTTTTAAGACTCACCCCCCGATAAGGGTGTGTTCCGGAACATTTAGAGGGTCGGTATTTTTTTGAGAGGCGCCTTTTGGGCCACTTTCCACGCAACGCCAATAAAAAAAACGATTATATCAAACGCGCAGGACATAGAATTTTTTTTTATTTTTTTCAAGATTCACCCCCCGATAAGGGTGTGTTCCGGAACATTTAGAGGGTCGGTATTTTTTTGAGAGGCGCCTTTTGGGCCACTTTCCACGCAACGCCAATAAAAAAAACGATTATATCAAACGCGCAGGTCACAGAATTTTTTTTTGTTTTTTTCAAGATTCACCCCCCGACAAGGGTGTGTTCCGGAACATTTAGAGGGTCGGTATTTTTTTTAGAGCCGCCTTTTGGGCCACTTTCCACGCAACGCCAATAAAAAAAACGATTATATCAAACGCGCAGGACACAGATTTTTTTTTGTTTTTTTTTCAAGATTCACCCGCCGATAAGGGTGTGTTCCGGAACATTTAGAGGGTCGGTATTTTTTTGAGAGGCGCCTTTTGGGCCACTTTCCACGCAACGCCAATAAAAAAAACGATTATATCAAACGCGCAGGTCACAGAATTTTTTTTTGTTTTTTTCAAGATTCACCCCCCGATAAGGGTGTGTTCCGGAACATTTAGAGGGTCGGTATTTTTTTGAGAGGCGCCTTTTGGGCCACTTTCCACGCAACGCCAATAAAAAAAACGATTATATCAAACGCGCGGGTCACAGAATTTTTTTTTGTTTTTTTTAAGACTCACCCCCCGATAAGGGTGTGTTCCGGAACATTTAGAGGGTCGGTATTTTTTTGAGAGGCGCCTTTTGGGCCACTTTCCACGCAACGCCAATAAAAAAAACGATTATATCAAACGCGCAGGACATAGAATTTTTTTGTTGTTTTTTTTCAAGATTCACCCCCCGATACGGGTGTGTTCCGGAACATTTAGAGGGTCGGTATTTTTTTGAGAGGCGCCTTTTGGGCCACTTTCCACGCAACGCCAATAAAAAAAACGATTATATCAAACGCGCAGGTCACAGAATTTTTTTTTGTTTTTTTCATGATTCACCCCCCGATAAGGGTGTGTTCCGGAACATTTAGAGGGTCGGTATTTTTTTGAGAGGCGCCTTTTGGGCCACTTTCCACGCAACGCCAATAAAAAAAACGATTATATCAAACGCGCAGGTCACAGAATTTTTTTTTGTTTTTTTCAAGATTCACCCCCCGATAAGGGTGTGTTCCGGAACATTTAGAGGGTCGGTATTTTTTTTAGAGGCGCCTTTTGGGCCACTTTCCACGCAACGCCAATAAAAAAACCGATTATATCAAACGCGCAGGTCACAGAATTTTTTTTTGTTTTTTTCAAGATTCACCCCCCGATAAGGGTGTGTTCCGGAACATTTAGAGGGTCGGTATTTTTTTTAGAGCCGCCTTTTGGGCCACTTTCCACGCAACGCCAATAAAAAAAAACGATTATATCAAACGCGCAGGACACAGATTTTTTTTTGTTTTTTTTTCAAGATTCACCCGCCGATAAGGGTGTGTTCCGGAACATTTAGAGGGTCGGTATTTTTTTTAGAGCCGCCTTTTGGGCCACTTTCCACACAACGCCAATAAAAAAAACGATTATATCAAACGCGCAGGACATAGATTTTTTTTTGTTTTTTTTCAAGATTCACCCGCCGATAAGGGTGTGTTCCGGAACATTTAGAGGGTCGGTATTTTTTTGAGAGGCGCCTTTTGGGCCACTTTCCACGCAACGCCAATAAAAAAAACGATTATATCAAACGCGCAGGTCACAGAATTTTTTTTTTGTTTTTTTCAAGATTCACCCCCCGATACGGGTGTGTTCCGGAACATTTAGAGGGTCGGTATTTTTTTGAGAGGCGCCTTTTGGGCCACTTTCCATGCAACGCCAATAAAAAAAAACGATTATATCAAACGCGCGGGTCACAGAATTTTTTTTTGTTTTTTTTAAGACTCACCCCCCGATAAGGGTGTGTTCCGGAACATTTAGAGGGTCGGTATTTTTTTGAGAGGCGCCTTTTGGGCCACTTTCCACGCAACGCCAATAAAAAAAAAAGATTATATCAAACGCGCAGGACATAGAATTTTTTTCTATTTTTTTCAAGATTCACCCCCCGATAAGGGTGTGTTCAGGAACATTTAGAGGGTCGGTATTTTTTTGAGAGGCGCCTTTTGGGCCACTTTCCACGCAACGCCAATAAAAAAAACGATTATATCAAACGCGCAGGTCACAGAATTTTTTTTTGTTTTTTTTCAAGATTCACCCCCCGACAAGGGTGTGTTCCGGAACATTTAGAGGGTCGGTATTTTTTTTAGAGCCGCCTTTTGGGCCACTTTCCACGCAACGCCAATAAAAAAAACGATTATATCAAACGCGCAGGACGCAGATTTTTTTTTGTTTTTTTTTCAAGATTCACCCGCCGATAAGGGTGTGTTCCGGAACATTTAGAGGGTCGGTATTTTTTTGAGAGGCGCCTTTTGGGCCACTTTCCACGCAACGCCAATAAAAAAAACGATTATATCAAACGCGCAGGTCACAGAATTTTTTTTTGTTTTTTTCAAGATTCACCCCCCGATAAGGGTGTGTTCCGGAACATTTAGAGGGTCGGTATTTTTTTGAGAGGCGCCTTTTGGGCCACTTTCCACGCAACGCCAATAAAAAAAACGATTATATCAAACGCGCGGGTCACAGAATTTTTTTTTGTTTTTTTTAAGACTCACCCCCCGATAAGGGTGTGTTCCGGAACATTTAGAGGGTCGGTATTTTTTTGAGAGGCGCCTTTTGGGCCACTTTCCACGCAACGCCAATAAAAAAAACGATTATATCAAACGCGCAGGACATAGAATTTTTTTTTATTTTTTTCAAGATTCACCCCCCGATAAGGGTGTGTTCCGGAACATTTAGAGGGTCGGTATTTTTTTGAGAGGCGCCTTTTGGGCCACTTTCCACGCAACGCCAATAAAAAAAACGATTATATCAAACGCGCAGGTCACAGAATTTTTTTTGTTTTTTTCAAGATTCACCCCCCGACAAGGGTGTGTTCCGGAACATTTAGAGGGTCGGTATTTTTTTGAGAGGCGCCTTTTGGGCCACTTTCCACGCAACGCCAATAAAAAAAACGATTATATCAAACGCGCAGGACACAGATTTTTTTTTGTTTTTTTTTCAAGATTCACCCGCCGATAAGGGTGTGTTCCGGAACATTTAGAGGGTCGGTATTTTTTTAAGAGGCGCCTTTTGGGCCACTTTCCACGCAACGCCAATAAAAAAAACGATTATATCAAACGCGCAGGTCACAGAATTTTTTTTTGTTTTTTTCAAGATTCACCCCCCGATAAGGGTGTGTTCCGGAACATTTAGAGGGTCGGTATTTTTTTGAGAGGCGCCTTTTGGGCCACTTTCCACGCAACGCCAATAAAAAAAACGATTATATCAAACGCGCGGGTCACAGAATTTTTTTTTGTTTTTTTTAAGACTCACCCCCCGATAAGGGTGTGTTCCGGAACATTTAGAGGGTCGGTATTTTTTTGAGAGGCGCCTTTTGGGCCACTTTCCACGCAACGCCAATAAAAAAAACGATTATATCAAACGCGCAGGACATAGAATTTATTTTTGTTTTTTTTCAAGATTCACCCCCCGATACGGGTGTGTTCCGGAACATTTAGAGGGTCGGTATTTTTTTGAGAGGCGCCTTTTCGGCCACTTTCCACGCAACGCCAATAAAAAAAACGATTATATCAAACGCGCAGGTCACAGAATTTTTTTTTGTTTTTTTCATGATTCACCCCCCGATAAGGGTGTGTTCCGGAACATTTAGAGGGTCGGTATTTTTTTGAGAGGCGCCTTTTGGGCCACTTTCCACGCAACGCCAATAAAAAAAAACGATTATATCAAACGCGCAGGTCACAGAATTTTTTTTTGTTTTTTTCAAGATTCACCCCCCGATAAGGGTGTGTTCCGGAACATTTAGAGGGTCGGTATTTTTTTAGAGGCGCCTTTTGGGCCACTTTCCACGCAACGCCAATAAAAAAAACGATTATATCAAACGCGCAGGTCACAGAATTTTTTTTTGTTTTTTTCAAGATTCACCCCCCGATACGGGTGTGTTCCGGAACATTTAGAGGGTCGGTATTTTTTTGAGAGGCGCTTTTTGGGCCACTTTCCACGCAACGCCAATAAAAAAAACGATTATATCAAACGCGCGGGTCACAGAATTTTTTTTTGTTTTTTTTAAGACTCACCCGCCGATAAGGGTGTGTTCCGGAACATTTAGAGGGTCGGTATTTTTTTGAGAGGCGCCTTTTGGGCCACTTTCCACGCAACGCCAATAAAAAAAAACGATTATATTAAACGCGCAGGTCACAGAATTTTTTTTTGCTTTTTTCAAGATTCACCCCCCGATACGGGTGTGTTCCGGAACATTTAGAGGGTCGGTATTTTTTTGAGAGGCGCCTTTTGGGCCACTTTCCACGCAACGCCAATAAAAAAAACGATTATATCAAACGCGCAGGACATAGAATTTTTTTTTGTTTTTTTTCAAGATTCACCCCCCGATAAGGGTGTGTTCCGGAACATTTAGAGGGTCGGTATTTTTTTTAGAGGCGCCTTTTGGGCCACTTTCCACGCAACGCGAATAAAAAAAACGATTATATCAAACGCGCAGGACATAGAATTTTTTTTTGTTTTTTTTCAAGATTCACCCCCCGATAAGGGTGTGTTCCGGAACATTTAGAGGGTCGGTATTTTTTTGAGAGGCGCTTTTTGGGCCACTTTCCACGCAACGCCAATAAAAAAAACGATTATATCAAACGCGCGGGTCACAGAATTTTTTTTTGTTTTTTTTAAGACTCACCCGCCGATAAGGGTGTGTTCCGGAACATTTAGAGGGTCGGTATTTTTTTGAGAGGCGCCTTTTGGGCCACTTTCCACGCAACGCCAATAAAAAAAACGATTATATTAAACGCGCAGGTCACAGAATTTTTTTTTGCTTTTTTCAAGATTCACCCCCCGATACGGGTGTGTTCCGGAACATTTAGAGGGTCGGTATTTTTTTGAGAGGCGCCTTTTGGGCCACTTTCCACGCAACGCCAATAAAAAAAACGATTATATCAAACGCGCAGGACATAGAATTTTTTTTTGTTTTTTTTCAAGATTCACCCCCCGATAAGGGTGTGTTCCGGAACATTTAGAGGGTCGGTATTTTTTTGAGAGGCGCCTTTTGGGCCACTTTCCACGCAACGCGAATAAAAAAAACGATTATATCAAACGCGCAGGACATAGAATTTTTTTTTGTTTTTTTTTCAAGATTCACCCCCCGATAAGGGTGTGTTCCGGAACATTTAGAGGGTCGGTATTTTTTTGAGAGGCGCCTTTTGGGCCACTTTCCACGCAACGCCAATAAAAAAAACGATTATATCAAACGCGCAGGACATAGAATTTTTTTTTATTTTTTTCAAGATTCACCCCCCGATAAGGGTGTGTTCCGGAACATTTAGAGGGTCGGTATTTTTTTGAGAGGCGCCTTTTGGGCCACTTTCCACGCAACGCCAATAAAAAAAACGATTATATCAAACGCGCAGGTCACAGAATTTTTTTTTGTTTTTTTTTCAAGATTCACCCCCCGATAAGGGTGTGTTCCGGAACATTTAGAGGGTCGGTATTTTTTTTAGAGGCGCCTTTTGGGCCACTTTCCACACAACGCCAATAAAAAAAACGATTATATCAAACGCGCAGGTCACAGAATTTTTTTTTGTTTTTTTCAAGATTCACCCCCCGATACGGGTGTGTTCCGGAACATTTAGAGGGTCGGTATTTTTTTTAGAGGCGCCTTTTGGGCCACTTTCCACGCAACGCCAATAAAAAAAACGATTATATCAAACGCGCAGGACATAGATTTTTTTTGTTTTTTTTTCAAGATTCACCCGCCGATAAGGGTGTGTTCCGGAACATTTAGAGGGTCGGTATTTTTTTGAGAGGCGCCTTTTGGGCCACTTTCCACGCAACGCCAATAAAAAAAACGATTATATCAAACGCGCAGGTCACAGAATTTTTTTTGTTTTTTTCAAGATTCACCCCCCGATAAGGGTGTGTTCCGGAACATTTAGAGGGTCGGTATTTTTTTTAGAGGCGCCTTTTGGGCCACTTTCCACGCAACGCCAATAAAAAAAACGATTATATCAAACGCGCAGGTCACAGAATTTTTTTTTTTTTTTTCAAGATTCACCCCCCGATACGGGTGTGTTCCGGAACATTTAGAGGGTCGGTATTTTTTTGAGAGGCGCCTTTTGGGCCATTTTCCACGCAACGCCAATAAAAAAAACGATTATATCAAACGCGCGGGTCACAGAATTTTTTTTTGTTTTTTTTAAGACTCACCCCCCGATAAGGGTGTGTTCCGGAACATTTAGAGGGTCGGTATTTTTTTGAGAGGCGCCTTTTGGGCCACTTTCCACGCAACGCCAATAAAAAAAACGATTATATCAAACGCGCAGGACATAGAATTTTTTTTTGTTTTTTTTTCAAGATTCACCCCCCGATACGGGTGTGTTCCGGAACATTTAGAGGGTCGGTATTTTTTTGAGAGGCGCCTTTTGGGCCACTTTCCACGCAACGCCAATAAAAAAAACGATTATATCAAACGCGCAGGTCACAGAATTTTTTTTTGTTTTTTTCAAGATTCACCCCCCCGATACGGGTGTGTTCCGGAACATTTAGAGGGTCGGTATTTTTTTGAGAGCCGCCTTTTGGGCCACTTTCCACGCAACGCCAATAAAAAAAACGATTATATCAAACACGCAGGACATAGAATTTTTTTTTTTTTTTCAAGATTCACCCCCCGATAAGGGTGTGTTCCGGAACATTTAGAGGGTCGGTATTTTTTTGAGAGGCGCCTTTTGGGCCACTTTCCACGCAACGTCAATAAAAAAAACGATTATATCAAACGCGCAGGTCACAGAATTTTTTTTTGTTTTTTTCAAGATTCACCCCCCGATAAGGGTGTGTTCCGAAACATTTAGAGGGTCGGTATTTTTTTTAGAGGCGCCTTTTGGCCCACTTTCCACGCAACGCCAATAAAAAAAACGATTATATCAAACGCGCAGGTCACAGAATTTTTTTTTGTTTTTTTCAAGATTCACCCCCCGATAAGGGTGTGTTCCGGAACATCTAGAGGGTCGGTATTTTTTTTAGAGGCGCCTTTTGAACCACTTTCCACGCAACGCCAATAAAAAAAACGATTATATCAAACGCGCAGGACATAGAATTTTTTTATTGGTTTTTTCCAAGATTCACCCCCTATAAGGGTTGGTCTCGGTGGCCGTAAATGCTTTTTATTCATTTTACCATATTTTTTTAGCAACTAGAGCCGAATTGACCAAGAAAAAATAGGAAATTAAAAAATCGAAAAAAAAAGTGAAATCGTTGGATAGCAACGATGCAAACTTCATGTACATGTTGAAATTGCGAACTTTGAATGAGCAAAACGCTGAAAGCTCCGAAAGAATACTACCCCGAAAGATCAAAACTCCGAAAGAATTTTACACGAAAGACCAAAACTCCGAAATTTTGAACACCGTCGAAAGAATTCGACTATGAAAGTTTTTAAAGTTTCAAAATTTTCAATAAATCGACGAATTATTTCAAGATTTTTTTTTTATTAAGAAGTGATTTTGCGTCATTGTCGAAATTTGTCTAGACAACGTTATACATTCCACATCATTTGCAGTCAACTGTGTAGACTTTCGCTGGCATGATCTTGACATGCAGGCTGGGTGGAAATTCCGAACTTTGAATGCGTCGACGGTTGAAAATTCCGCATTTTAATGTTCCGAAATTACAAGATTGGTCGAAATCATGCCAGCAAAAGTCTACACGGTTGACTGTAAATGATGTAGAACGTATAACATTGTCTAGACAAATTTCAAATTGACGCAAAATCACTTTTTAATAAAACGAATTCTTGAAATAATTCGACGATTTATTGAGTTTTGAAACTTTTAAAACTTCCATAGCCAAATTATTTTGACGGTGTTCAGATTTTCGGAGTTTGGTCTTCCGTGTAAAATTCTTTCAGGGTGGTATTCTTTCGGAGTTTTGAGCGTTCTGATCATTCAAAGTTCGGGATTTCAACCCGGCCCTACTTTTGCACTTTCGCATATTTCTAATTAAGATATTAAGGGCGTTTTTTTTATTATTGGCCATAAGCATTACTCTCGAATTGGTTTCATTCGAATATCTTAATTAGAGATATACCAAACCGCAAAAGTCACTCTGAGAGTGTCCAACTTCGAGAGTAAATTTCAGCACTTAAAACTGTTTTTCCGCAGATAAAAAAAAATTGAATTTCCGATGAAAAATGACATATCCAAAAATGAACGGAATCAGAGGGGGACACCAGAAACGATTTCCTTGTCAGTGTAATCTAGCTGTTTGCAGGGACACGAAGTTTGCCGGATATCGCAGAACCCTTAAGTCTTTCTCTGTCCAAATTGGCGAAAAAGCAAAGGGTGGTTTCCACCCATTGACTGCGAGATATCGATTAGATAAAAAAATGTGTCGGCTATTTTTAGGCCCTGTACACATGTACAAAATTATATTCCAATGTAGCCCAAGTCTTCGTAGATGCGAATGCAAAAAACGCATTTTTGCAATAAACAATACCCAATTTGTTGTTATATTTATCGTTACCAAAGAGAATGTATAGCAATCGAAGAATACAATGTCCTTGCCATTTAAAGTTCATTTCTATCTCCCAGTGTTCACAACTTATAGCAAAAACAAACCACAAATTTTCGCGAGTGCGTTGAACCCTTCAGCCCAAACAAACAAATTCATATAAAATATTCTTACTCACTTTACAAACTTGCAAAGTTTTATCAAATAAACGGTGGATGGGACCTGACCTTAGTCAGTTAAGAGGCAAAATGTTAACTAATTATACGTTGATATTGACAAAAAAATCGAAGGGTGGTTTCACCCCCTATTTGCGAGATGTCGAAAAAAAACACGTACCCGTTACTTTTTCGTTCTCTACTCATGTGCAAATTTACATCCCAATCGCATGAAAAGTTTCGTAAGTACGCCCTAAAACATCGCATTTTTACAATAAATAATATGAAATTTGTTGTTATCTGCACCATTCTCATCACTAATGTAGAGTACTTGAAAAACGTAACATTATTGCCATCTAAAATTTCTTCGTACCTCGTTGCGTTAAAAAGTTTTTGCTGAAAAACGAAAAAAACTCCGATGTTGAAGTGAGTGCGTTGTACCCTTTCAAAAAGGGGTTTCGCCGATATAATAAAATACGTATCGACTATTCTGACCCACTTTACAAGCATGCCAAATTTCATAAAAATCGCAGGTGGACACCTCGCGCGGTTTCCTTGTTAGCGATAGAATCGCACAGAAATGATTGCGTCGAAGTTAATGGAAGAATTTCATTTTATTTTACAATCCATGTTGTACATGATGCTTTCATTTTTGTTTAATGCGGTTCATTTTGCAAACTAACAAAAATTTTCTGCTATTGAAGTTTGCATCGTTGGTGTGCACCGAAATTTCGATTTTGTATTTTTATTTCGTTATTTGTATTGCGACGTAAAATCCATTTATCCCAGATTTAGCTTGTACAATTTATGCGTAAACACCCTAAAAAATGTTCAACCGGTTTGCATTGCTAAAATTTGTCGAAATAGTACAGTCGTGCTGTATATTGGAATCGGAAAAAAATAAATAGAAGAAGGCTAGTTTTTTGACAGGTGATTTTGTAGGTGCCGCGGGTGCTAAATCCAAGTTTGCTTAAAAATAGGGGTGTAGGGTTTTTTTCAGGGGATGAAGGGGGATGGGGGTGGATTAATGCCAAACTACAACCCCCACGAGGTCGGCGTCGGGAGACAAAATGTTCAGGAAAATCCGGGTTTTATTTTTGTCCCCAGCGCCGAAGCCGTGGAAGTTCATTTTGAGATTGAAAAAGTGGGGTGAAATTTTGAAAAATCAGTGTTACTTCCATAACTCTTCACGAAAAATGCATAGAATTTTTGTTCAAATGGGAACGTTGTAACTCTTGAAAAGACGCATCGATCAAGCATTTGATCATCCCTCTCCAATAATATATTCACCCCCAAAACATTGTTAAAGTATTTTAAAAAATGGTTTATTGAATAACTCAAAAACAATCGATTTTTCGGGGATGGTTTAAATGTACGAAATGTAAAGAATAATTTTCTCTGTACTTTTGGTACTATGGACCACCCTTGAATTTGGCTTTTTCCAACCCTTCTCGGGGGTCCAAAATTTAAAATGAAATTCTGGGAAAACTATTGACCGAAAATAAAGAGATATGCGGTCAATAGTTTTCCCAGATTTTCATTTTGAATTTTCAATCCCCAAGAGGGGTTGGTCAATCAAAGTTCAAGGGTGGTCCACAAAAACGAAAATATAGAGAAAATTATTCTCTACATTTCGTACATACCCACAAACCATACCCGAAAAATCGATTGTTTTTGAGTTATTCAACAAACAATTTTTTTTTGGTATTCCAACAATTTTTTGGGCGTGAAGATATTATTGGAGAGTAATGATCAAATACTCGAACGACGCGTCTTTTCAAGGGCTACAACGTTCCCTTTTGAGCAAAAAGTGTACGAATGTTCCCTAAAGAGTTATTGAATTAAAACTGATTTTTTTAAATTTTACCCCCAAAATGAACCTCTACGACTTCGGCGCTGTGGACAAAACTAAAGCCCGGATTTTTCTGAACATTTTGTCTCACGACGCCGACCTCGTACGGGTTGTAGTTTGGCATCAATCCAACCCCATCCCCCTTCATCCCCTAAAAAAAACCTGCACCCTGATTTTTACGCAAACTTGGATTTAGCACCCGTGACACCTACAGATTCGCCTGTCAGAACACTGGCCTTCTAATTTTTTCCGATTACGGGGTTTTTCTGCGACAGCACGACTGTACTAAAAAGATGTTTGACAAACAAATTAATAATTATGATTGCATTCCAACAATACAAACTTTTGTCTCATACAAACATTTTTTGATATTTACTATTTTTTTTGTTGCCAAAAACGGAGAAAGGGCACGTTTTTTGTGTTTTTTTTTTTTTCGAAAAATGTCCGCCATTTTGTTATTTAGCGTATATCAAAGAACGTATGATATGCGCTATAGCCATTAACATACTGAATCTAAAACCGTTTGATTTTTTTGTTTCGGATGATCCCTCTCCGAGATTTCATCAACAGCACAGAAGTACAATTTTTTTAGGACATTTTTTTAACTACCATCTTCGTCTATAAATAGTGACGTGAATAAATAAATAAAACATTTTAATGTATTTCGAAAGTGTATTTATTAAGGCGTTAGGCCACAGTAACGTGTATAAAATCATGTGCGAATTTAACAATTTTTTTCGTATGAAAAAGTGATTCACTCATAAAATTAATTACACATCTATTTAGTACGAATATCAAGCTGTTAGAAAAAATATATATTTTTTTATGTACAAAATGGCCGACTACCAATATTTTCTTTATTATCTTTTTTTTATTATCCACAATTTTTTACTTAGAACAAAAAACAAAAATTCTCGTCAATCTACATTAGAATACCCAGAGAAGTACGTACGGAATTTAAAAAATATTGTTCTATTCAAAAGTTGTAGGTATTTGAACTTAAGAAATGAATTTTCAGTGAAAAATTTCCTTATAACTGCTCATAAATTGCCTATAAAATGAAAAGTTTTCGATTAATCAGAAATTCCTTACGTACTTCTCTGCGAAATGCAATTAGGAACATAACTTTTAAATTTGAAGTAAATCGAGTGAAAATTGTCGAAGTTATTTGTCACGCCAATTGGAAAAAAGCTGTTTCGAGAAGTTTCGAGTAGTCGGCCATTTTCTCCATCGAAAAAAATGTATATATTTTTTCTAACAGCTTTATATTCATACTAAATAGATGTGTAATTAATTTTATGAGTGAATCACTATTTCATACGGAAAAATTAAATTAAATCCGCACTCGATTTTATACCCGTTACTGTGGCCTAACGCCTTAAGTGTAACAACTTTTATATCAATATCTATAATGTAAACTATCAAAAAAATTCATGGAAATAGCTTCTTTTAGCGTCTAAAGTGAGAAGACCCCTTAACACTATGAAAAAAAAGTTGTTTACACCTCGACGAAATGATATACACTGAATTTCAAGCCTTATAGTATTTCTTTATAGATGCGTTACCGTCTTAAACTACACGCACGCAGTTCTGGTAACGATATCTATTGGAAAACAGCGAGAACTTATTCAACAACCTAATATCTTTCCCCGTATCTACAGAGACGCGAATTACTCCTAATATAAACACACATGCACACAAACACACTCGGATGTGAGTGTGTTAAGAAGGGAAAAATATGTCGAGGGTCGTGCGTCCGATATTAAGCCCCATAAAAAGCCCCTAACCCTGTTAACACGTAAAAGTAGAAAGAGAGCGACAAATACAGAAAGAGGGAAAGAGCAAGATAGAGGCAGAGAGAGGGGGGGATGTGAAAGAGAGACGACGTATACACAAAAGCGTGAACCGACGTCCATTGTAATATTTCAACTACGGCGTTCAACAATGATCCAATTACTATTGGTGTTGCGCGAGTGCGTACCCCTTTTTCTTGGCTTTTCTATGAATGGTAAAAGAGCCAAGGTCTTTGTCAGTGCAGGACCACGAGCTGGCCCAACAGAGAGAAAAAAGAAGGAGCGAGAGGGGGGGGGGATCAAAAGAGAAAACGACAATGACTATATGTTCAGTGCCAGAGAGAGCAAGAGTCTGCAAAAGTTGAGAAAGGTGATATCGACGACCTAGGAGGAAAGAACACAACGTGCATAGGGTTCTTTACACACCGCAAACTGTGACCCAGAAACTTGTCGACGAGAGGAGAGGAATCAAGGGAGAGTGAGAGAGCGAGCGAAATAGAAAGAGAATCCTATTGGGCCCTTCATCGAAATGGAGAAAAAGGGTGCCAAGACTTGCCCCGGGTGGTCTAGGTCAAAGCTCAGTCAATTGCATTACCGAAAAACGAGTTCACCCGAACCTCACGCTCGAGGCATGACCCCCTTCCAGGCTTGCAAATAGAACGCGGAGCAACGGCAAAAGTGAATCGATCAATCGTTATTTGTTGTTTCTCCGGAATTTCTATATTATTTTTGCACTTTGCGAATAATTTATCGCTATTTATCCCTTCAATTCTTTTCAATTACACTGTGCCATGAATCGGCATTGTGACCTTGCTTGTGTCTTTTATCATCGTCCTTTCCCTATGAGATTGAACTTTGCATCGTTGGAATGCAATTAAAATGTTTTTTTTTTTTAATTTCTCGAATTTCTTCAGAAAGCTCAAACTTGGCATGCATTTTTTAATACATAATACTAATGCCTAAGAAAAACATTCCAGTTTGTCTTTCGATGCACTCTCATATACACTACTGGTCAACAGTTTTTGGACACTTCAGATAATTGCAAAACTTTTGATACCGGGATAATTGTCCAAAAATGTTAGAATAATATAATTAATTTCATTTATCATTTTACGAAAATACTAAAGGAAGATCGTGCGACTTGGCGCCATGGGACTGCCGTCTTTGGGGTTTCATGAAAGGAAAAGTGTATGCCAATGATCCACAGACCATTTCGGAGCTCAAGGAAGCAATTGAACGTACCATTAATGAAATCAGTCCGCAATTATGCCAAAATGTTATTGAAAATTTCGTCAAAAGAGTGAACGTTAGGAAACAGGGACAAGGTGGCCACTTATCGGATATTGTGTTCCACACATAACCTCCATGTTTGTACCTTATATTAAAATAAAAATATTCGTACTTTTCAAATAAATAATACGTTTCATTAATACATTAAAATGTCAGATGATTTTAAGGCACCCTATATATAGCTCTATATAATGAATTATATTATTCTAATCTAATTTTGCAACGATCCGAAGTGTCCGAAAACTACTTCTCTACAAGGACCACTGACGACTTATGATTCGGATCCTCAGCAGTCAGGCAAACGCGAACGGAATGTATTGAAGTTCAAACCTACGGAGTGCATCGAAAATTTCTCATTTTTGCATATCTTTTTTGTTCATTATCATTCAAATACATGTTTTCGCAAATATTGTTGCAAAACTCCAACTACGTAGCCTCATATATATTTGTGCCATTTTCTGAGTCTAATTCTGCCAGAATAAAACGACATTGTCCAGTTGGAAAAATCAACATCGTATTCCATTCTAACGATGCAAACTTCAACATCCCAATGTGGGTCGAGCTTAGACGGGAATTCCTTATATAGTCAAGCGTACGACCTTCCATACAGACAAACACACATGTTTCCATAGTAAAAGGATTGTCCAGAGACCCCTCTTGTGGGATATAATTCGCATTTTTTTTCTTTCGATCCTCTTGGACATCCGTAATACCCGTCCACGAAAATCTCGCTCGAGATGAGACTATCAAAGAGGAAGCCAACTGGTCTGACGAGTGTGTATAATAGTAGCCGCACCGCACAACGGAAACATTAGCCGCTTAGCGAAACACTACGAGCCGAACCCTCTACACATCTTTTTCCAGTATTTGATCTTCCTTCACCTCTCGTCTGCATACCTTACGGACGACGCGGCAGCGAGGGCCGATAGGAGGACCTTTAACATAATACTTCAAGCAAATCTTCGTGGTCCCCTCTTGTGGCGGTGAATAACTTGCCACCCCTGTCCTTTGGCCCTCTCATAGTTCCTCGAGGTCACGACCTAAAACTGTACGCGACTCGCGATTCCTTAATATTCTCCGGTGGGTCGTAGCACTCGACTTGCACCCTTGTGTTCTTTCCGTTCACTCTTTTTTGGGGGATCCAAACCTGCTGATGTGAGAAATGTATGAAGTTGGGAGAGAAAGAGAGAGGAAGCTCAAGAAGCATCCATTGTCATTTTGTTATTATTGATTATTTGTCGAAGGGGTGGAAACCGCCAATTTCGCGACGTTCATCACCCCCGATGAACGTATATTCGCGCGTTCGACGGCGATCGCGATGCTAAAAAAGATCGCGCTCCGTCGTCTCTCCTTTCGACGTATTTTCTTCGCGCTTCAAGACAAACTCGCGGCTAATATTAATACCGGACGAGGCACCGAAAATAACTTTTTCACGAAGTAGAGTAACGCGCGCGTCCTCTGGCGGTGAACTCACTTTCGTCGGAAAATTCTGTCTCAAGGTAGTAGTCGCGCCACAGTCACGTTGAAAAGTTTATTCTTCGCTCAATCGATGAAAGCTTCGAAATATTGCGAAATATATATATATGTAATAAAAGTAATGAAGAAAGCACCTGATATAATGTTTGGAGTTCCAAAAATAACAACGTTCCCTCTATCACCTAACCCTCACTTTTGCATCAGACTATCCATTCCGGCTACCAATGCGGAGACACTCTGCGTATACGAATATGCACACACTACTGTTGTCTGGCGAGCGCTAAGATCGTGGAACGTCGCAAGCCCGGCGAATTCTTGTCGTGATATTTAGTATAAACGAAAATGCAAAATTCGAGCTGTGGCCGGAATAATGGAACAAGTGCGACATACAGGCAAATTTGCCAAACGAAAAACGATCGCCAAAAATAGAAAAGCGGTTGAAATTATGACCCGTGCAAAAGGAGAAAACGAAAAGCAGAACCATGTAGAGGTTATGAACAACGAAAATGTGGGACATGGTATCGTGAATCGTTGAATTTATGAACTTCACTTCGATGAATTGATAATAACAGTTTTTTTTTATTGTTACAACGAATTCTTTATTTTATTCATTTACTAATTTTCAACTAGCAATATATATATGGGGCATTCCACGCCAAATCGGACACCATTTAGCTTTTGCATCTCCGATTTTGTCCATGATTTTTTGTCCTTTAGTATCTATTGAGAAAGGCCTCCACGCCAATTTTAAGCTTTTTTTTGTCCGGCCACTTCCGAGATATGAATTTTACAAAAAGCGGTCCTTTTTTTTGAATGCCTATAACTTTGCGAAAAATGATCCGATTGGGATTTTTTTTAATTTTACGTTTTTAGACGCACTTTCAGAAACAAATATGGTACAAAATCATCAAAACCATATTTCCATAAGATTTTCGAGTTCTAAATATTAAATGTTGATTTTTGAAAAACACGTAGCGATCGATTTTCTTCAAATTTTTCCTAAAAATACTGTCACTCATTATGCAACTTTTAAGCCCGGCACGGTAAAGGGATAACGTTAGGATCCATGGTTTTTCGAATTTGAAAATTTTTGTTTTAGTAATCCGTACTAAAAGTACATAATAATCATTTTTTCAGACCTATGGGCAATGGTTATTGTCATCTATGAAGTTGAATAGATATGTCGTAATAATTTAATGGACAATGATCCTTTCATTTTAGTTAAATATATAACAACATAAGTTTTTTGTATTAATTCTTATTCAATTTTATATTGAGTCAATATCTCATGTGTATGGAGAATAGAGGTACCTAAAGATCATTATTATCTAAAGAACAAAACTTATTTTAAAAGAATTTAGTTAATATATGTGTTCAAAAGTTGGCCCTTTTTGAAATGATTTTTACTTTTTATCTACAGTCGGTAATAAAAACTTCGTTAACATAGCCTAGTGGCTGAGTATCTTTCTTGTCTACGGCTCCATTTCAGAACAAGAATTCAATGTTGTTTTCAATCACGTGTTGACAGTGTATCCTTTGAATAACCTCTACTAATTTGCTTTAAAGAAAAATTTGTGTAATATCACGGTATATTTTTTGAAGCACAACTTATTGTGAACTTTTGTGCCATGTCAAATTTTGGGATATATAATTTGTGCTGTAATCCTTTGCAAATAGAAAATTATAGAGTTAAGAAAAGTCTTCGACGAGCTTCTGTTACTCAACAACATTTATATAATTTGAGTAAGGATGATTTTCTCTGCACATCGTGGAGAAAAGCATTGGACTTTTGCTTCTACTAATTTGCTTTAAAGAAAAATTTGGACTTTGCCTCTACTAATTTGCTTTAAAGAAAAATTTGTGTAATATCACGGTATATTTTTTGAAGCACAACTTATTGTGAACTTTTGTGCCATGTCAAATTTTGGGATATATAATTTGTGCTGTAATCCTTTGCAAATAGAAAATTATAGAGTTAAGAAAAGTCTTCGCCGAGCTTCTGTTACTCAACAAAATTTATATAATTTGAGTAAGGATGATTTTCTCTGCACATCGTGGAGAAAAGCATTGGACTTTTGCTTGTAATCAATCTGTAAACTAATTCATAATCATTACGTGTCAGATAATCCTCGAGAGTAGCTTTGATGTAAAGTATTTTGATTTTAGATATTTTTTAACATATACAGGGTGTCCCAGAACTTAACGTCAAGCCGAAACGGGGTGACAGGATTGATTGTAACCATCATGAGAAAAATCAGAAAAAAAATCTATTTTGAAAATTTTAAATTCATAGTTTAACAAAAAACAGTCTTAATTCTAGGAAACTTGGGGCAATTGTGTCATTATTTTTTACTGTGATTCTAGAAATGTTATTTAGGGTTACGGTTCCAAAGTTTAAATGAACAAAAATAATAAAAATTAACCACAATAACCGAAAAATGGTTACAGTTTGACCAAATTTCTAGGTTTTTCTTAAATGCCCAGATTTTTTTTCTGATTTTTCTCATGATGGTTACAATCAATCCTGTCACCCCGTTTCGGCTTGACGTTGAGTTCTTGGACACCCTGTATAAGTGAAACAAGAAAGTTTTAAAATTCGAAAAAAACATGGATCCCAACGATATCCCATTAACGTGCCGGGATTAAAGTTTGCATAATGAGTGACAGTATTTTTAGGAAAAATTTGAAAAAAATCGATCGCTACGTGTTTTTAAAAAATCAACATTTAATATTTAGAACTTGAAAATCTTATGGAAATACCGTTTTGATGATTTTGTACCGTTTTTTTTCTTTCTAAAAGTGCGTCTAAAAACGAAAATAAAAAAAACATCCCAATCGGCTCATTTTTCGCAGTTATGAGCATTAAAAAAAAGGACCGTTTTTTTTAAATTCATATCTCGGAAGTGGCTGGACAAAAAAAGCTAAAAATTGGCATGGAGGCCTTTCTCAATAGATGCTAAACGACTAAAAATTATGGAGAAAATCGGAGATGCAAAAGCTAAATGGTATCCGATTTGGGGTGGAATGCCCCATATATATATAGTAATATAAAAAATCTGCCGCGTCTCTAGATACATTTTCTACCGATGAAGACGGCGAACTCTTGCAGCGCTGTCAGATCGCCGGCTCTAGTCTGCTCCAGTCACTTTATGGCGCTAGCATCGCTAGAAATTGCTTAATTTAAATCGCTATATCTTTGAAACGAGACGGTCAAAATTCATGATTTTTTGACCCACTTCGTCTATGTTCCTCTGTAATTAAGAATTTTTTGAGAAAAGTCTGTAGAACAGTTACGGCGTTATTGCATGAAATGTGAAATATTTGCAGGTCATCACTTAACAGTGTCTTGAATGTGTCGTCAAAATACAAAAAAATCTATAGAAAAAGGCCTTGGCGAGACTACCCCCTTAAGGCCTTATAAACACTTGTAGCGGGCGAAGGGACGTGATTTTCTTTTTATTTAGTTTGATGGGATAATAAATGTTTATTGAAAAACTGTAAACAACATCAATTAGTACATATTTTCATGTACTTGTACAATTTTTTTTATTCAAAAATATTTAAAATTGGTGGAACTCCAGCTGTCTTCCAGGGGCGCCTTCTTTTGAGCATTAGTTGCAGTGGACATGATAACTCAACAACGGTTCATTTGAAATCAGAATTTGAAAAAGATTTCATTAGTATATTGCATTGGCTTGGGCCTAGACGAAGGATTTGTAAAAATTTTGGTTTTTCAAAAAATGACGATAATTTTAAGAAAAAATTCATTTTTTGAAGTACTACATTTTCGGTTTTTTTGTTACAAAAAATGTTTTTTTTTTCAACAAAATTCAAAATCCGTCGTCCAGGCCCTAGCTATGATCATAATAAATAAGTGGTATAAATTTGGTATGGATCGGATTAATAGTTTATTAGTAATCGTGTCCACCACAAAGGTGTTCCTCAAAAAAGACGATTCTGAGATAATCGCGTTCAAGATTCAAGTATGTTTCTTTTATATTTAAAGTTAATTTATTTATACTCACATGGAGTCGTCGATGCCAGGGTCATACAGTAATCTTTCTGTATCCTCTGCAGCCTCTGAAACATTGATTCGATACCGCCTACGGGCCATTCTTCCTTCTCTTGTGGCTGCTTGCGCTTGCTGCTCGGCAAGCGTAACACGCGACTTGCGCGGTCGTGCGGTTGAAATACCTATAACTGCGAATCTAATGCTCCGATCTTTATGGAATTTGGTAAGAATATTCTTGAGATATTGTACTTCAAGAAAATGCAATTAAATGTTTTTCCATTTTTTTCCGACCCTCACAAGTGGATATAAGGCCTTAAGAGAGTATCCGCGAGCGCCATTTCCCGCCCGCTTTCAGTTTTCATTTCGTCAACTCTATTCTGTGCCGAGATGGCCACTCGATAAATTTGGGTTCCCGGTGATTTAAAGGACCAGGTGTGCAGGTCGTTTCAAGGAGACATTTAAATAAAATTAATTTATTCTTATAGTATTTGGGTATTATGAGAGTTCTCAATAAGTCGAGGAGATATTGAGACCGTAATTCCGAAATGCTCCGATTGCACCGATTTGTGAGAAGGAGAGAGAGAAAGAGAGAGAGGGTGATTTGTTGACTAATACAATTTATTATGACCCCGTATAACTCTCGAGCAAATTGATATCCGAATTGAAGAAAAATACAAAACAAAATAACTCGACATAGAACAAAAGAAAATTAGCGGGATACGAGAACGTTAACATTAAGAGACGATAATAAAACAACATTGTCGGTATGGAGCAAAAAAGGAAAATAACAAAATATTGTAAGCATAACAGGAAACCAACATAATATGCAAAATGGAAATGGCTGATATAAGAGTTGACAACAATAGAGATGCAAATAGAGCGAGAAAGTGAGAGAGAGATTGATTCGTTTATTCATTCACTGATAGGATTGTCATGGCGTGGCGATACCATCAGACGACAAGACGAGTGGAAAACAAGATAAAGCAAACGGAGAAGAAAATCACAGAAATATAATAAAAAGCAATAGTTGAAGATTATGAGAATAGTGTAAGCACAATAACGATTACATTTTTTTGACAGTCATTGCTTAAGGCGTTACCCCCACTTGTAGCGCAAAAAAGGCCTTTTTCATGATTTTTTTTAAAGAAAACTACAAAACTTTTTTAATCGATCAATATACCATCTTAAAGAACACATCTTGAAGAACTTTCAGTAATTTTTTTATTGAAAAATATTACATTGTTTAGTGGAAAATGGCCGTTAATGAAATAATGTTTTTATATACACGGTTTGCGGTGACCAACATTGCGGCGAAGTGGATCATCTGAAAAAAAAAATGCGGACGGATTTAGTCAAATATAAGTATAAACTAGTCTTTAATCGAAGGATTTTAAATAATATTCATTTTTCATAAAATGGCGGACAGTCAAAGTTAATGGTTCGATTTTAACGAAAAAAAACGGCCGGTTTTGGCTATAAAACGGCCATTTTTTTCTAAAAAAAAAATCGAACGATTAAAGACTATATTTTTATGTATTAAATAAGCCTGCAAAATTTCAAGAAGATCGGTTCATTAGTGTTCGAGTAATCTTGGTCACCGACTTCAGAAATGCCATTTTGAGAAAAACGCGTTTAAAGTTTCAATTTCAGTTTACACGAAGAAAATATTTTTTTTTGTAAACTTACATAGAGTCATCTATTCCGGGCTCATACAGAAGTATGGGCCCGGAATAGATGACTCTATGTAAGTAAGCTATGTAAATTCCGGGCCCATACAGAAGTATGGGCCCGGATACTTATACTTCAAAAAAATGCAATAAAAAAAATCGATTTTTTCAAAATCGCAAGTGGGGGTAACCCCTTAAAGAGTTTCGGGACAAATGACAAAATGTTACCAATTACTTCAAATTTATACAGTAAATTCTTTGTCATATGCTGAATGCACTCTCCAAATTGTAAATCGATCATCCACAACGTTTCTATCAAATTTACAATTGAAAAAACACTTTTTTAACATGGGTAGATGCCTATGATCAGATAACATAAGGAGTACATAATGACACTGATGACACTATTGCCGTAACGTACTGAGTGATTGGACGGTTTAGCATAACATTTTTAACATTTTTTTCACACTTTTTTATACGTAAAACTGTCATTGAGAAATAAGGGTAGGCATCTCCCTGTGTTGTATTTTCAATAATAAATTTTATAGAAACGGTGTCGACGATTGATTTAAAATTTGAAAGGGTACATTCAGTAAATGACAAAGAATTTACTGTATACATTTAAATCAAATGGTAATATTTTCTCAATTGCCCCGCAACGCCTTAATCAGTGACCGCTGTCATTGAGGGAGTATCCCTCTCTGGAAACATAAAAAAATCGTTATTTTTAGCGTATGGTTATAGTGTGAACTCTCAAGAATATTTTAAGACCAATCGGACCCTGATATTATAAAAATTGACGAAGTACACCTTTTCGTGGAACAGTGTGCGTCGGATTTACCGCGATCCGTCGAGTTTGAACGCGATTATCTCGAAACCACATATCTTAACATGGCGAGATTGATATCTTGAGTAACTTTCACACTATTCACTTGACCTTGCACAGTTAGCATTCAAACAATAGTCATTTTCGGTTCACGATCGCATTTTTTAATTAGATGAACCGTTTGTTAATAACAATGACTTTAGCATGCTGTTTTTCAAGAGAAAAATGAGGTTTTCTTTGAAGTAGCTGTCATTTTTCGTGCTTTTCCAAATTTCGAAAAGTGGATGGTGAACCAGTTGGCCAGCTGGATATACTTGAAGAATTTTTTATTTCCGTTTCAAATTACATTTGAGCCTGGTAGAGATCCCGCCGTTTCGGGCTTCGCCGCTGGTGGGCTGCAACGCCAACTACAGCACCACGAGCACTTTGAAAGATTTTCTGCCTAAAAGATTACGCTGTAACCACAAATGTGGGTACAACATTGAGGGAAAAAATAATTTATTCCAACCAATGTGTTACTAGAAAAACATTCATCATTCGAACCCTTCAAATTGGGCTCCCAGAGAGGGATACCCCGTTAAGATGACAATAAATAGCTTTTCTAACAGAAAAACAATGTATTCCAGAGTAGCGTCTGTAGGTGTTTTGGGCCCGATGTTTTGTTGATGTGCAATAATACTAATGGTAATAATAGTACCTTTAATAGTAAATATCATATAACCACGATAACAATGATGACAATTAACGGCTAACATTACAAAAGGATAATAAAAATAGTAATTTCCATCAACCATAGCAGTCATTCCAAAAACGATGATAACATCATGGGTCGCAACAATAACATCATCGAACCTATTGACAATATCATGTAGGGCAGTGCATACGAGAGCGAGAGAGAGAGAGAGAGAGAGAGAGAGAGAGAGAGAGAGAGAGAGAGAGAGAGAGAGAGAGAGACAGAGAGAGAGAGACTTGGGGAAGGTGTTTTGGTACAATACCACTGGTTCAGGTTGACCGTGATATATCTGGAAGTTGCAGTAGGGGTAGGTGAGGTCGCACTCGAGGCCCGTGTAGTTGTCCGAAGGTTGTACGATGAAAGAGGGAGGAAAAACGGTGGGGTTCGTCCCACTTCGTATAAAATTGTATATAACCGCGGTTAGCAATGCGGCGCGGGCGTTCTATCTACGATGCAGATTGTAGGCCACAGTGAAACTCCTAGCGAAACTCACGTACCATGTATAACCTATAGCATCGTTTGTGGCTCGCTGCTTTCGATTGATCGTTTGCTCGCCACTGTTTGTCCCTATATCCCCTCATCCTCTTCCACACCCTCCCGCTCGCCCTCTCTCGGTACGTGAGGAGCCACCTTTTGGCTTTCCTTTCATCATACGAAGTTACAAAATTTCCGCTGTATCGAAACTAATAACGGCCGACGAAAAACATTTTGTTTAATATTAAAAACTTTCTCAAAGGATTTTTCGAAAAACTGCTTAGCGCATACTGCTCCGCAGGTGGAGGATGCAATTTTTCAACCTTCCTCTTTCGCACTTCCCTACAGACGAGCAACGATGTGTTCCACTTGTTCGGTGTGATGAATAAATGCAGGCTCGAGGCTGAAAGTGAATGGTAACTGAACATTTGCATGGAAAACGAGCGTGAACTCGTAAACTACTTGTTCAGGAGGTTCGATCTTTTGTATTGACAGATATACAGTGATTATCTTTCGTTCGTCAGAGTTCGTTCAATCGTGCAGCTTATGTAGGACTTAGAGGATTCTGTATAATTCGATGGAAACGGATTTTCAATCAACTTTACATGATCGAAGCAAGTTGTGACCATATGAAGTTCATATTGGATATAATTTTTGAAGAGATTTTTTTAATTATCTCCATGAAACATCGACGTTACATCTGAGGAGCTGGCCAACAAAACCGGACTTGTCCGCACTACGTCAAATGAAATTTCGATTTTATTTATTTTTGTGCCTAAAAACGGCCAATTCGCTCAAAAAGGCAGTTTTTAACAAATTTTGAGGTGCTTGGAGCCGGATTTGATTCAAAACATTTCGCTCATTAAGGTGTGCTTGCAAAACAGGAAAAATAAAAAATCCATTTTACGCAGTGTGAACAAGTCCGGTTTTGTTCGCCAGCTCCTCATCTGTAATTGTTTATTCAGGAGGTTCGTAGTCACTATTTTTGTTCCTATTGACAGTCGGTGATTTTTATTTCGAAAGTTCGTACTATCGCTTATTTTGTATAGGTATGTGACATTTTTATATAACCATATTATGAAAGATTTTCGAGAAACTTTATACAATAGAAATAGGTTGCGTTCTGTAAAAAAAAGTCACTCCGATGCTTTTATCATTAGGGCGCAACGAAAATTCGTTTGAAATCGTACGACGTTGAAGTTTGCATCATTGGAATGGAACGAATTTTTTTTTTGTTATTTCTTCGTTTTTTATTATTATTTGAAACCTTTTTCGCAACATCAGATCGTAAATCTGTAAAAAAAAATTCGTAAAAAGGTTTCACCGATTTTCATAGTCTAAAAATCGATCCAACAGATATTTAATCAATGAATAAAAATTAATTTTCATTGCGTTCCAACGATGGCAACTTCAAGATCACAAAATTGGTTTGTTTCCCTATTTTTATTGTTATCCAAAAAAAATGTTTATCCAGATTTCGCTTGTAAATCTCGAATGTCGATTCTGAAAAAAAAAAAACAATTCCGTAATTTTCGTATTCTGTATTGGCAAAAAATTAGGGCGATTAAAAAAATCATTGTATTGTGTTTCGATGGAACGAAATAGAATTTTTGCAAAATAATTCGAGCAAATATGTCTTATTTTCACTGTTGTTAAGGCACTTTGAGCCTTTTTACGAATAGGACGAACAGTCGTTAAAAAAATATTCGACCCTTTTTTGCAACCTTACCAGATCAAAATGAGAATCAACCTTCTATGCAATTCATAGTAAAATATCATTTTTTACAAAAAAAGCCTAGTCTCATAAATTCAAGGATTTTTGATCATTTGGCCGTACTGAATACGATCAAAGAATATTGCAAGGCCATTTTTATAAGGTCTATTAAACGAGCATAGAAAAATCTTAGAATACTTGGTGAGAATGGTCGCTTCATCATTCTCATTTAAACTGCATATATGTATATACATGAAAAGATATAAGGTTTCCGCGAAAGCTTTGAAAAATGTGTGCGTTTGACTTTGGCTCTTCTTGGAGAGTTCCATCCCCGGCAGCTCCGCGCCCACTCAAACTCGACTTTACTCGAGGGTCACTCAGAGTACAGGAAAATCCGATTTTCGAATTATAAGATTCCCAACGAGCGCATCATCCATGTCTGAAATCCTAAAATCAATTATAATCATATCACATGCACATCAGTTTTACCGATAATGGCACATTATTCTCGAAAAGCATTCCTCACAATTTCAGTAACGAATTATCGATTGCACGAACAATTTTTAACTCGTCCCCAATTCGCATCATATAGTCTATTCACAATGATGACGTTGGAATTCAATGAAAGTGTTATTCCTAATGGCCTACACTTTTTCTTCTGGCAGATTTGAGCTGCAAATATTACTTAGGCTCAAGGGTTAAAAATCATTTCACATAGCAATGGAAAATTAAAAAAAAATGGGAAGACATTTTTCATCCAAGTTTGCATCGTTACCATGCAATTTGTTTCTTAAATTCCTTTAGGCGGATTTCAGCTACGAAAACCAGTCAAATCTTTTTTTAGCCTGCTTATTTAGAAATCTGCAGTCGAAAACTGAGTACATTTTTTTATACATAAAAATAGAAAACAGAATTTTCATTGCATTCCAGCGATGCACGCTACAGTCCGCATCGTTCGAAACTAGAAAGATGAGAATGTGTGTATTTGTCTACATTCGTGTAACTTCTGACAAATGAGATTTAATTATTCCAAAAAATGAATTCCATTGATTCGAAGATTCGGCCAAACATACTCATTCTTTCCACACGATAACCACATCCATCCATCGCACTAACGAGAATAGCAATCGACATCCGGTCGATACTCTCGCATTATTCTCTCACAATTATATTTCCACGTTATTCGCAAAAGGTAATTAAACATCGATTGCCATATCGTCTAGTGACCCACAATCGAGCGCCAGCCCAGAGAGCCGATTAAAAATTCCACACTCCCCGTACACGACAGGCACGAACGTTTTAAACACGACAATCCGGTGAGTCGGTTTCGCCGGAGATTCGAAAATTGATCGCGACCGAGGAACAGAGAGAGAGGATCCCCGAGCTCGAAAAATTGCATAACGTTAGAAGCGTCGTCAAAAGAGCCGAGCAAAGAGAAGGATAGCCCTTGGCCAGCGTCCCAGAAAGGCAGGCCAGCCCATCGTACAGTTGCATTCAACATCGCATGCTGTGCATCCTCGCTTACACGCGCCTACGTATACATTCGAAAAAATCGCACACACCTCCACGAAAGAAAAAAAAAAAACTCACACTATCGCTAGATTCACGGTGTCTCAATGTGTAACGCCCTCGCGATCGTTCTCATCACCCACATGCCCACATACGCACAGGCGACGCATAGCCAAGTACACAAAGATAAATCCGTTGAGTGAGAGCGAGAGAGAGAGAGAGAGATTGCTAAACTCGAAAACTTCCCTCTGTTTTTGCCAGGTCAGTCTCATCGTACGAGTCGAGTTCGATCGTCGGTGCGTCCTCGATAAGCGGCAGTGGTCTCAGATACGGTTCGACGTCAACGTCTTCAGCATCGTCGTCCGCAGGATCGTCGAACTCCTCGTGTGCCTCGAGAGACCGAAGCACACTTCAGTATCACACACCGGGCAGTTTGGCGACTACAGCGGCCGATTTATACGCGATATACTCGCCGAGCCATTACGTGCCGAATATTCACGGCTCCAAGGCTTCGAGCGGCGCGTCGGCGAATTGGCGATCGTCCTCGGCTGTATCCCCGAGTTTGATCTCGGAGTTGCACGGTGGCGACGAGTACGATTCCTGCCGCGAACGTCGCGATCACTCGTACTCGAGCGAGCCGTCATCATCAGGCGCGGTTCTGACGAGCAACAACACGAGCGCATCGAGCAACAATCAAAACGCCCATCTCGGCTCGGGCAACGATCGCTGGTCGGCGAGACGTGACATCAACAAGAGACGAGCGACACCCCTCGTCGCGACATCATCCGGGACGAATAATTCGATCAGCGGAAATGCCAACGAGCATCGTACCGGCTCACCGACGATCGAGGTAACCCTAGATCCTGTCGAAACGTCGGAACGATCACGGGATCGTTTCAGCGAGATCGGTTCGCGCGACGTCGTGGATCACGAGAGTTTTCGCGCGATTCCCGAGACTCGTGTCGGCAGCGAGTACCCCGCTTATCCCATAAACACCGAAACAAACAGTGACCCGGACAAGAAGAACGCCGGGAACGAGTGCGCGTCGGAGTTGCGACGTAGACGAGTAAGACGATCGAGCGACGATCAAACGACCTTGAACAATTTGCCGTCAGCCTCCGACGAGCAACGGAGACGCGACGCGAACGACGAGGAACGGACGAACTCTGAGACGTTAGAAAGACAACACGATTGCGACAGCAACGCCGACGACATTGACAATAGAGAGGGCAGCCGTAGCAAGGGAAACCCAAGGGACAAATATCGCGACGAGCATCAACATCAACACCATCATCACCGTCAGCGCAATCGACACGGCGAAACGAGCCTGAACGAGGCGAATTCACGTAAAAGTGACCTTGACATTCCCAATTTGTCGTTGTGCGGCAACGGCGATTCCATCCTCCCGTCTGTAGCTCCCTCATGTTGCGTTACCGCCTCGTCGCCGATCGTTCAGGCTGCTGTCCGGAGCCTTTCGAGTCCCGCTAATCCGATCGTTCCGTTGCCGACGAGCCTACCCGACGAAGAAGAGACGCGCGTAGAGCCGACGAGAAATTGTCCCGTCCGGCTGACAAGTCTCGAGGACACTGGCAAACGCGACGATACGAAGATTCGCGGCGACTCGAAAGATCGTGACGGCCTTGACGACGTTGGCGCTGGACGTGGCGCTGGTGGTGGTGGTGTTGTTGTTGCTGCTGCTGGTGGTGTCGCCAGTAGTGCAGACGCGGATAATCATCGCAAAGCTTTAACGCGGACTAAGATACCCACTAACAACGATAACACGGAGCTGCTGACTAACAATGCCCAGGATCGCGAGGATCACCTCGGGATCGTGGAAACAACGACGCGAAATATCGGTAACGAGGCTAGGCTCAACGGCCCCAACGAACCTCCGAGGTCGCGCGACCCACGCGAAATGCTCAAGGGTACGAGAAAATCTTTAGTGTGGAGGGCCAC
This sequence comes from Ophion slaviceki, assembly GCA_944452715.1. NCBI lineage: Eukaryota > Metazoa > Arthropoda > Insecta > Hymenoptera > Ichneumonidae > Ophion > Ophion slaviceki. The sequence continues at coordinate 30,225,062 of OX101785.1, read as the reverse complement.
CAGCGAAATCGACGATGTCAACGATGACGAATTTATCGGGAAACGGGAGAGCGAAGCTTTGACGAATGGCGACGAAGCTGCGGTGGATGTCGTAAACGGCTTTGACAAGTCGAACGGTCAAGATCGTTTCAACGATTCCCGCGGCTACGAGCTCGATGAGAATGCAGGAGCTTCGGGAGGCCTCGCGAAAAACGGCCTCAGATCCACGATCAATCGCAACGATGACGTCGACAAAGGCTCGACATCCAGGAGAACCCTGTTCGGATGGAACGATCCGAACATCAACGATCTTACCGGAGCTTCTTCTTCGTCCTCCGCGTCCTCCACAGCCGCTTCTTCTTCCGTTGCCGCTGCGGCGTCGTCCTCGAACTCCACCAACTCCGTACCCGTTGCCGTACATCAGAATCTCTATCGTGGACTCAACGAACAGATCGTGAGTAGAGCCAAGAGGCTCGGACCGCAGTGTTCATCATGGACGTCGATGGATTGTTTTTCTTTTTACCGTCTTATTTTTATCTTTTCGTTCGTTAGATGCGAACTTGCCATTCGTAGCGCGTCGGGCTATCACACTTTTTCTTTGTGTGTAAGACGTTTTTTTAGGGGTTAGGCTACAGTAACGGGTGTAAAATCATGTGCGAATTAAATGTTTTTTTTTCGTATGAAAAAGTGATGCACTCGTAAAATTAATTACACATCTATTTAGTATGAATGTCAAGCTGATAGAATTTTTTTTATGTACCAAATGGCCGACTACTCGAAACAGCTTTTTTCCAATTGGCGTGACAAATTCAACAATTTTCACTCGATTTACTTCAAATTTTAAAGTTACGTTCCTAATTGCATTTCGCAGAGAAGTACGTACGGAATTTCTGATTAATCGAAAACTTTTCATTTTATGAGCAGTTTATGCGCAGTTAAGGAGGTACACCAGCTTCATACAATGTTGCCATGCTAAACCATGGTCAAATTTCAAAATGGTGATAGATCAATAAAATTTGGTGAGTATATTCTTTAGTATTATATATGTCAATACAATTTTTTTCAGATTTTTTCATTGTGCCGTTATCGAATAATTGAACATTGAAGTTCACGTGTATAAGCATAGCGTTTTTATAGATATAGGTATATATTCCGGGTATAAGAATAAACGCTTGTGAATTATTTGTAAGAAAACGGCACAACCAAAAAATCTGAAAAAATTTGTATCTACATGAATAATACTAAAGAATATATTCACCAAATTTTGTTGATCTATCACCATTTTGCTGAAGCTGGTGTACCTCCTTAAAACGAAATTTTTCACTGAAAATTCATTTCTTAAGTTCAAATACCTACAACTATTGAATAAAACAGAATTTTTTAAATTCCGTACGTACTTCTCTGGGTATTCCAATGTAGATCGACGAGAATTTTTGTTTTTTGTTCTAGGTAAAAAATTGTGGATGCTGAATGGCACGCCGCGGAGCACCTAAAAAAAGATAACAAAAGAAAATATTAGTAGTCGGCCATTTCGTACGTCGAAAAGAAAATATATATATTTTCTAACAGCTTGATATTCATACTGAATAGATGTGTAATTAATTTTATGAGTGAATCACTTTTTCATACGAAAAAAATTGTTAAATTCGCACATGATTTTATACCCGTTACTGTGGCCCAAGGCCTTAACTCAGGTCAGGTAGTATTGATTGACGTTTTGCCAATTCTCAAAAAGACTTTTCGTTACGATAAATACCAGGGGTTAGCTGGCCCATAAATACCACGGGATTGCTACAAAAGGAACCTGGAACTTTCGAGAATTCAGTCATGTGGACAAACAGACAGACGGTATTATCAGGTAGTGAGGGCAGATTATGTTGTTGAAGTTTGCATCGTTGGATTGCGACGAAAATTCTTTTGATAATTCTTTAGACAAGGGACTTTGTCGAAAAAAAATATGTTGCCGTTTTCTCATTTATTGGGTTACAAATGATATTCAGTCGGGGGAAGCCGAAATTGTTCATTAACTATTTTTTTACGAGAAAACAATCGTTGAAAATAATATTGTATTTTTCAAAAAACGCAAACAAACCCAATATAGGCGTCGAAATGTTGAAAAATGCTCTATTCTGTCACGTGTTTCCGCGAACTTCAAAACCCCATAACGTTTTATGAGGCAGGGGGCGTGTGAACTTCAGCTTCAACCGACTGAATATCATCATTTAAAACCGAATAAATGAGAAAATAGCAACAAAAAAATGTTGCGCTCATTTTTCGGAAAAGTCTTTTATTCAAAGGTCATTATTTTTTTTTCTCTATTTTTATCGTTATCCAAATCATTTTTGATAGATTTAAGTAGTAGGTCTCTAATAAGGGTCACAGAAAAGTTCGCAGTAGCTTTGATTTGCCAAAAAAGAATTGGTAATCGGAGAAAAATTATTTTCGTTGCGTTCCAATGAGGCAAACTTCAATATTACGGCAGGTGGGCGTCGAGAGGCATGACAAATGCATGAACTTCGGGATTTAAAAAAAAAATGAAATGAATACTTTTGGAAATGGGTTTCAATGCATTTTATTCTCGCATCAATGGAAAGTAAATTTCAATTTTATTAATTTAAAAAATTCAAAATGGTCGCTCCAGCTTTAGATAATTGAAGTAGACTAAATTCGGGGGGCCTTATCGCATTTTGTTTTCTAAAAAAACTCCTGGATAACAAAACGGCACCCGTTTGAAAAAAAATCCAATTTTTTTGCCCGGTTTTTTATTGCTTCAACAGACGGAAATAAACATTCCTCAACCAATTTTCGACAAAAATCGCTTCCTTATGGCTCCGCAAATTGAATTTCCTTTCAATTGCGCAGATATTCATGTGAATCGGTTCATTCGTTGAAGTTGTAGAGCCCCCTGCACGCTGAAAAATGCTGTTTTCAGAAAAACCGTCTTTAATGTTTGTATTTGACAACCCAAACAAACAAACTAATTATGTTAAAAAATCGAATTTATTCGATTTTTTTTCAAAAAAAGAAATTCCGCAATAACTACCCCAAGTAGTGGCCACGCGTATAGTAAATTTTCCTCGCGAATAACTCCATGCTGTTAGTGCTTGCTTCATTGGAACGCAATGTAAATTAATTTATTTCCCAGATGCGCCATTTTTTTGGAAAATTCACGATCCGAAATGCACATAAACAATTTTAGGATCTCTCATTATATATCTACAATCTAAATCTAGAGAGAAAATATTTTGGACGAAAATAAAAGTGAAGAAATGGCAAAATAAATAATAATATTCGCTGCATTCCGACGAAATACACCTTAAAGTCATCAAACTTTTGACATTTGATTCGTGCGCTAGTCGATTTTCCTTCATTTTTAACAAATTTAACAACTAACAAGATCATTAAAGTTCAAGCTATAAAAAAACACGGTGAGATTTTAAAATCAAAATCTTAAAAATTGTTTTGCTAAATCTCGTAGCTCGGATCTGCCAAAAAAAATTTGCGGAACAGAAGAAAAAAAAAATTTGCGGAACAGAAGAAAAAAAAATTTCATTGCATTCTAACGATGCAAACTTGAGTCTAAAATGAAGAAATTTAACTGTGATAAGAGTCACGTTTCGTGAACGTATGAAAAATATTTCGCAGTGCCTAACGTTCAACGTGCTTGAAATCAGGCTCTTGAAGAATCGACAAATTGACGAGTTAGTAGCACGGAAAAATAAAATTCGACAAGCTTCATCTCGTGCTAGAATTATTTTCGGATATACAGATGCAAGAGGTCCGATGACGAGCGCGATAAATAAACAACTCTCCTTAACATTAATTGCGCCAATAGACAAGTTGAAAAACGTGCCGAAGAATATTTAATTCGAGGCTACATTGGAAAATAGTCGTACACGTCAAAATGATCAGTAAATGGACATAGACCCACGCAAGACGGTCGAAAGGAAATGAAGGTACGATACGCTTGAGAACTTGAAGTACGTATGTCGGTTACATACTTTGAGACTCCTGAGACTCGTAGCGAGTATGTAAAATTTAAGTGAGTACAGAAGAAATTTATTCTCGGTGAAATTTACAGCCGAACCTCGAAATCGGTCTGGACGACTTCACATCTTGTTTGCCAATATCGAAAATCGAAATTTTACCTCGAGCTATTTTAGCATCGAATTCAGAGGAATATCTATGACGTCTTTCATACATGCTGTTACTGCTGCAGTACGGAAAATCATTTATTCGAGAAAACAATATGTTTTGAGTGAGATAGATCAAAAGTTTTGCAATTATCTGAAATGTCCGAAAACTATTGGCCGATAGTGCGCGCGCGCGCGCGTGCGTGTGTGTGTGTGTGTGTGCGCGCGCGCGCGCGTGTGTGTGTGTGTGTGTGTGTGTGTGTGTGTGTGTGTGTGTGTGTGTGTGCGTGCGTGCGTGCGTGCGTGCGTGCGTGCGTGCGTGCGTGCGTGCGTGCGTGCGTGCGTGCGTGCGTGCGTGCGTGCGTGCGTGCGTGCGTGCGTGCGTGCGTGTGTGTGTGTGCGTGCGTGCGTGCGTGCGTGCGTGCGTGCGTGCGTGCGTGCGTGCGTGCGTGCGTGCGTGCGTGCGTGCGTGCGTGCGTGCGTGCGTGCGTGCGTGCGTGCGTGCGTGCGTGCGTGCGTGCGTGCGTGTGTGTGTGTGTGTGTGTGTGTGTGTGTGTGTGTGTGTGTGTGTGTGGGTGAAAATAATTATCGCGAATGGTGCGAGAGGTCAAAAAAATTTAAAGGTCGCTCAAGCCTCCTACAAATTCAAATTTTCATTAAAAAATCGAAAATTCGCTTCTTACCCATGAGTTTTACGCTTTATAATTTAAAATTAAAGCTCGCGAAAGCTCCAGCCGGCCAATGAATATTTAGTGATCGCTCAAGAGCTTCGAAATTTCCAGTTGTCGCGAATTTTTTTTCTCTCCCACTCACAAAATTAAGGCGGGATATACATTCGCAACGATAAAAAAAATCGATTTTTTTTTCTCTTTAAACGATAGAACTATATATGTAGAATATTTTCCCAATGTTTCAAAGCAAAATTCGAAAAACTTCAAACGTTACAGCCCGTCAACGCTCGGATTCGGAGCGGGCGTGAACTTCAAACACGTTTTTCTCAAAAGTGCATTATCGAAATTGGCGTCCAGGATTACTCAAAAACTATCAAGCCGATTGAGTTGAAACTTGGTAGAAATATTGATAATATTCGTACCTTCTACTTGACGAGAATTCTTTTGAAAAATTGGAAAAAAAAACTACTTGTTTAACCCACATTTTACAGAAATGTTGCGTGAAATGTTGATTTTTTTTTTGTAAATGCTCGCTATTTTCTTAAATTTGCATTTTCTTCATCTCAATTACCGTCACAAAGAAACTATACATGTTCTAACTGAAAAAATGTTTGAACTCTTTTGCAAATCAAAGTCTACGGGAAGCTAGACTGCACGCCGATTCGCAACTCCCATGGCGACCTTGCTGTAGCACCCTGCCACAGCTCCGCCATTCTTATGATGAATTAATTTTTTAAAATTGTTTTGTATACGTAAATCTACTACTAAAGTATACCTAAAGTTTGATAATTGTAAAATAATTATTTCTCAGTTTAAAAAAACCCTCAATATTGCTTATTTTTTCTTGTCTAAATGTATATCTCGCCTTAGCACTTTATAACATTTTCAAAACAATTAATCCTTTTTTTCTTTCGAAACGGATTTTTTTAATTTACCTCACACTTCTAACTCGATAAAACGGGGGACCTATAATTTTGTTTACGGACAAGAGTTTTAAAGCATTATTTTATGAGAACAAAGATTATAATTATTGGGTTAGTAGTGCGACGTAAATTTGAAAAATCTGTTTCTAAGGAAAAACGATTAATTGTTTTAAACATTTTACAAAGCGGCAAATTTGTGAGTGAGAAGAGTAAAAAAAAAATTGGCGAAGATTGGAAATTTCGAAGCTCTTGAGCGACCACTAAATATTCATCGACCGGCTAGAGCTTTGGCGACAATTTTCTTTGTTCGTTAAAGTAGATAATTGGATGATGAGAAAAAGGAAAAAAAACGAGCTCAAATTTGCGCTACCCAATAGACATCTATTAAATAAAATGCCCCAATATCTTATATATATCATTAATTTATTAGATATTAGGACATTTTATTTATAGTGCAGGAATCGAATGTTTGTGGCTCTCAGAACATACTCCAAGTATTCACAAAAAAAATAGAAGAATTAAATTCGTTTCCAAGACTTACTAGCTAAATACTAAATCCGTTATTCCTCACCTGCAAGGCAACATTTTCAATTTTTCACGCTACGCAAATTAATCCCTTTCGAGTCTAATTCTCAAAAGAAGGCAATTGATTTCTAAATCGAAGTTTTGTCATTGCTTCGATTGTGCCTATCGGGCAATATTCGACAAAAAAATCGCTTTTTTGCCCTCATATCTCATGAGGTTGAAGTTTGCATCGTTGGAACGCAACGAAAATTCTTTTCAATTTTTTATTTTCATTATTATCCAAAATCATATTTTGCAAATTTCTTGTAGATCATTAAATGAGAATCTTAAATAATGTTTGCGTGATTTTCATAGCTTAAATCTAGCAAAGGAAGTTTGGAAAAAAGATTTGAAAAAAAAAAAACAATTTTCGTTGCATTCCAACGATGCAAACTTCAACTTCGTAATATCTCAAGGACTTTACAAGAATTTCTAAGCCATTGTTTGACAGTTGTAAAAGAATTATCGCCTCGACACGGAACGCCTTGTGCATATGAAAAGTACACTTTCGCGTATAATCTTTTTCCGTGGGGGGTGTGTTTTTACAGTGTCCTTCGGTGTCTCGCTGAGAGGCGAGGGGGCGATGAGCAAGCGAGCAAATAATAAGTGCATTGCAAATTTTGTGTATGTGTGCGTGTGTGTGTGTGTGTGTGTGAATGTGTGCACCGACGAGAGGGGGCGAGGGACAGTGGCACGTGGAAATTCCAAGTGTTCTATTATTAAGTCGCATTCGGTGGCTTCGTCGTCTCGGATTTTCGTGGCGCGAATCGCGAGAGAACGACGACGACGAAGCCACACCGAAAAGAATAAGTGTGTCATGCTACGTATAGCAAATATACATACACACATAGACACACGTTCACACCCGAATATAAAATCTATCTCTACGCATTAGCCCGCGAGAAAATTTTCCTCATTTGACGAGGACGGTATCAGCGTGTCGTATAGAATACAACAATTAACACACCCACATATACATAAACGTATATATTTGCAGCCGTCTTTTGAACTGCGCCTAATCGAAGTACACTTTTTCCGGGATAGAACATACCCTGCCGAAAAAAAATTTAAGTTAAATAGTATGTATTTAAATCAAATAGGTTTTTTCCTCGGCTCACGGCCTACTACGATCTTATTTCTTTCAAAGATATTTTTTTATTTGATTCAGCTATTCAATCTAAATATTGAATTTATTCATATTGAATAAATAAAGATTCGATTAAACTAAATCTCTATTTGCTTACAATGTACACTTTACATCTAAGTGTACTATATGCATAAAATATTTCATAAATCCAAAATAAAAAAAAATACTCAATTGAGGATTTTACGACAACGATTTTGTATCGTATTTCGTCATTCCCTGGCCTTTTGAGATAATTTCGATCGAAGAAAATATTTCACCTATATGGGAATCAAACGTAGAATCTACCTACTCGTAGCTACGCACGCTGCCCCTATGCTACCGAGTGTTTGTATCATCTTAGTAGCAGATATGGCTAAGAGACCAAATTAATTCCTATAATTATTTGCTGTATCACCTAAACTATCTCAATTAGTTAATATCGTTGTGATAATCAGAGAGTTTTATCGAATAACATGCTATATATTTTTCTAACATAACCTATATATATATATATATGTGTGTGTGTGTGTGTGTATATATATATATATATATATATATATATATATATATATATATATATATATATATATATATATATATATATATATATATATATATATATATATATATATATATATATATATATATATATATATATAATTCCTCTCTCTCTCTCTCTCTCTCTCTCTCTCTCTCTCTCTCTCTCTCTCTCTCTCTCTCTCTCTCCACCATCTCTACCCCCACACCTTTTTGATATGTGTGTTGCAACAAAGACAGACCATTCAATCAAATAGAAAAATGGTTGACTCTGCGAAAATTCTATTTAATTAAAATATTTAAAAAATCAAATAGATCCATTTAGTGGATTCAACTAAATATTTTTGAGATGATATTTAAAGATGAAACCAAATCACATATTTATTAGGGTTAAATAAAATATTTAGTTTTTAGAAGCTATTGAATATATTTTGATTTGAATAAATAAATATATACAAAGTAAATAATTTCAACAATGGAATGCAATAGGAAAGATTTGATGCCACGAAAAACCTAGTTAATTCAAATAAACAAAAATCAAATAGACGCGATTAGTTCATATCAATAGAATTTTTTTGTCAATGTACTTTAAACGTAAGCTTTGAGGGGTTAAGCCGGGATATACATTTACAACGATCAAAAAATCGATTTTTTTTTGTTTTTCTTTAAACGATCGAACTATATATGTAGAATATTTTTCTAGAGTTTCAAAACGAAATTCGGAAAACTTCAAACGTTACAGCCCGTCAACGCTGTGCCTCGCCGCTCGGATTCGGAGCGGGCGTGTACTTCAAATGCGTTTTTCTCAAAACTGCATTATCGAAATTGGCGTGCAGGATTAATCAAAAACTATTAAGCCGATTGAGTTGAAACTTGGTAGAAATATTGATAATATTCGTACCTTCTACTTGACGAGAATTGTTTTTGAAAAATTGGAAAAAAAACTACTTTTTTCATCCACATTTTACAGAAATGTTGCGTGAAATGTTGATTTTTTTGTAAATGCGTGCCATTTTCTTAAACTTGCATTTTCTTCATTTGAATTACCGTCACATAGAAACTATACATGTTCTAACTGAAAAAGGTTTGAACTTTTTTGGAAATCAAAGTTTACGGGGATCTAGACTGCACGCCGATTCGCAACTCCCGCCGCGACCTTGCTGTAACACTCTGCCACAGCTCCGTCATTTTGATGATGAATTAACTTAAAAAAATTGTTTTTTATACTTGAATATACTATTAAAATATACCTAAAGTTTGACAATTGTAGAACAATTATTTGTTAGTTCAAAAAATCCCTCAATATTGCTTATTTTTTTCCTGTCTAAATGTATATCCCGCCTTAAGCTACTGTGACGACTCAAAAATGAGGGTTATTCAAAAACATTAATTTCGAAGGAATAAGTGAAATGGCTGAGAAATCTTTTGGACATTTATTTGCATGTATATTAACAAAGTTGTGTACCAACTTTCATAAAAACATATTGATAATTAAAGAAGTTATATATAATCTTGTGAAGGACCTTTGAACGTAAGGGGCTCAACGGTGTACTTGGTTTTGGCCACCCGGTTGAGCTGAAACGAAAAAAAAACGCGTTTTTTTCTCAAAATAGATCATGATGGCTTAGACTTGACTGAGCTTTTTTTTATCGGGTTTCAATGATAAAAAAATGGCGATTTTTTTCGATTTTTCGAGAAACAATGACATCATTATTGTTTATGATATAAAAAATAATATAGTAATATAATAATAATATCAAAACTAAAATCATTTTAAAAACACGTTTTATTTTCTTGAAATAGATAATATTGGCTTAGACTTGACCGATTTTTTTTTGTTATTGTCTTTCAATGATCCAAAAAAATACATATTTTTTTAATTTTTCGAAAAACAATGACATCATTGTTGGTTAGCATTAATGAAAAATAATGTTAAGGAGAAAAACGTCGGTCAAGATTAAACTACTATTACACTGAATAAGTGTACCGAATTCCACCCCAATCCGTTTATTAGATGTCGAGAAATCGTGTACAACGTTTTGAAGAACATAGTTTCGAGGTAAACGCGTTTGAGGTTCACTAGTAGTTCTATGACGTTGAATTTTGCGTCGTTGGAATGCAACGAAAACCGAATCTTCTTAAGGCCTTAGGCCACAGTAACGGGTATAAAATCATGTGCGAATTTAACAATCTTTTTCGTATGAAAAAGTGATTCACTCATAAAATTAATTACGCATCTATTTAGTATGAATATCAAGCTGTTAGAAAATATACATATTTTTTTCGATGTGGCCTAAGGCCTTAATTACTCCATTTTTTCGGTTCATTTAGGCTGTGAAAAACGCTCAAACGTTTCTACGTATTCTTATTAGAAATTGACGGGCCCAATTTGCAAAAAAAACTATATAATAAAGAAATAAAAAATGAAAAATATATATATATATATCGTTGCGTTCCAACGATGCAAACTTCAACGTAATGCAGTTGGATCTTCCTCTTCGATTTGACTTATCTCGAGCCACTAACGATTTAAAAAAAAATTCACAGCCGCCCAACCCCAATCTCTCAAACTCCTTGGCAAATCAGAAATCGTCCCGAACAAGCCGAGAATATATCTCGGGGAACTCCCGTCCCGTAGAAGTGACAAATAAATAATATCTTGAGGCAAGATGATATTTATTTTTTCTTCCACCGTTAAATCCAAAATTTATTCCGAGACCCCAACAATTGCGTGAGGCTCTGAAAGATATCGTTTATTGTCTATCGGAATTGCCGCATTACCTAACGAAAAAAATCGAGCTTTTCTTCTTGATAAGGGCTTTGGGTTTTGGTGGCGACGATCGAAGAACTTTATAATTGTACGTCCATCGATCTGTAACGTATAGGAAATGTAAATTCTAATGGCGCTATATTTCTCGCCTTCATATCCATCGACGACCAGCGAACACAGCGACTTCGACGATCTTTGTTCAGCTTTTTCTCTCGTTTTTCCTCCTTGTGTCTTATTTTCTTACGTTAGACGATCCAAGTCTCGAGGAAAGAATTTCCTAGAGCGCCAACAGCCGTGAGTATACATCTCGTTTATTTTGCCCTTCTTTTTCTTTAATTCCCACGTTACGTTTTTTTCGAAAATTTCGTCGTGCTCAGACGAGCACTCTGGGGCGGAAATAGGAGGAAAGCACGGTGTTGTTGAAGTTTGCGTCGTTTTTTGAGGGATCATGACAGTTTAACGGGTCGAAAAATAGCTGATTTTCGCGATTTTTCTTTTCCATGGTTAAAATATGCTAATCCAGTCTGATTTTTTATCTTCAATCAACGCACTCATGAAGAACATAGAATAAAACTTGAAATGCTTATTTTTATTTTTTTTTACATTTTTTTCCACGGTTGAATATGTTTTCGAAAAACGGAGTCCGCACTGTGCACACGGTTTGTGGCCATAAATATTATCGGAAAAAAAATGTGTAAAAAGATTATTAATGAGTATGAAAGCCACTATCAGTATGAAAGTCACGATATTGCATGGAGGTTTAAAAAAAAATTAAAATTGACAAAATGGCGGCGGTTTGGAAAAAGAAGATCGAATTTAGCCCATTTTTTCGACAGTTTTTCGTTAATAAAAATATGAAGATTTAAAAAAAAGCTTCCAACATAAAGAATGGCGTGAAGAATGTTGTGTCAAAATTTCAGACGGATAGCTTGAAAATTCTTCCTTTGAGAGTGTACACCGTTTTGTAAAACATTTCGAGAAAAACGCGTTTTAATTTTCGAGTCCGGAATTTTCATATAAATTGTCTACTTACGTTTATGTAAGTCTATGAACAGCATATTTATAACCGTCTATACTATCGGATAATGCAAAAAAAAATCGATTTTTTGAAAACGTTACACTCTGATGATCCCTTGAGGCGGGAGCCTCAATTAGAAGGTCCAAAAAAGCGTTTTTTCGGGAATTTTGTTAAAAGGGAAAAAAACAAGTGAGCCCAGTAAACATTGAGGTATCTTTTCATGTGTATTTGCAATGTATAACAAAAATTTCAACATGAAACAATAAATGACTGCAGATTTATCAGCCCATTTCATGTGCGTCTTGCCACTGCAATCCCCAATCGGCGGGAACGATGCGGCTCGCAATTCTTGACTGAAACAAAAAAAACCAACCAAGTTTTCAATTGTGAGATATTTTTCTTCTGGGTGAATTAAAAAGAAGCTGAAAAAATCGTGAAATTATACCTTTTCGCAGGGTTGAAAAAAATGTGTCGAGAAAAAAACACTTTAACGTGCTATAAAAATTATTTAAGAAGACTTTTCCAACGACTTTTTTAATTCACTTAGAAGAGATTTTCATACTGAAGAAAATAAATTTTGGTTTGATTCAATAGGTCGTTTAGTTTTTTTGCTATCACGCCCGCCAATTTGGAAAAATCGTGAAAATGTAAACTGGAGAAAACGCGCTTCAAAGTTTTCAATAGGAGGAACTATCAATATCAAATATCAATCGCGTCTCTGCTTGTGACCTTGTATCTTCGAAAATATTTACAATTCGCCTCTGTAACTTTGTAAATATATTCTCGGATAGTGTATCTATCGATTTAAGCAATTTAAAAAAAACGATTTTTCGGACCTTCTAATTCAGGCTCCGGCCTTCAGGCCTTAGGCCACAGTAACGGGTATACAATCATGTGCGAATTTAACAATTTTTTTTCGCATGAAAAAGTGATTCACTCATCAAATTAATTACACGTCCATTCAGTATGAATATCAATCTGTTAGAATTTTTTCTTTTTCGATATACAAAATGGCCGACTACTAATATTTTCTTTTGTTATCTTTTTTAGGCGCTCCACGGCGTGACATTTGGCATCGACAATTTTTTACCTAGAACAAAAAACAAAAATTCTCGTCAATCTACATTAGAATACCTAGAGAAGTACGTACGGAATTTAAAAAATATTATTTCATTCAAAAGTTGTCGGTATTTGAACTTAAGAAATGCATTTCCAGTGAAAAATTTCGTTATAACTGCTCATAAACTGCTCATAAAATGAAAAGTTTTCGATTAATCAGAAATTCCGTACGTACTTCTCTGCGAAATGTAATTAGGAACATAATTTTTAAATTTGAAGTAAATCGAGTGAAAAATGTTGAAGTTATTTGTCACGCCAATTGGAAAAAAAGCTGTTTCGAGAAGTTTCGAGTAGTCGGCCATTTTGTGCAGCGAAAAAAAATTATACATTTTCCAACAGCTTGATATTCATACTAAATAGATGTGTAATTAATTTTGAGAGTGAATCACTTTTTCATACGAAAAAAAAGTTGTTAAATTCGCACATGATTTTATACGTATAGGCCTCAGGCCTTCGCAACGATAGTTTGACCCTGACCTAAAAGTTGAATAGAAAAAATTGGAGTATTAAAAAAAATGAATTGGCATCGCATTCCAGGATGCAAACTTCAACATGATAGATAGCGAGAGCTGTGCAGCGGAGAGTCTCGGCTCTCGGGGTGCAGAAACACTTCTGTGGTTCTTTGCTCGAGTTTCGAAATCGCACTTATGCGCGTGCCTTCTCGCGCCCCCTCTCTCCTTCTCTCGCACTCTAGCTTTCTTTCTTTCCGTCTTGGTCTCGTCGTGTGGTTCGTTGACGACACATCGCGCCGCGAAACGTCCTGATACACCGGCTTTTATTAATAGACCCTCTCGAAGAGACCCACGTACGACGACGTCGACGACGAAGACGACAACGAGCACCCGCTTATTCGTCTCTGTTTTCGCGCTTCCCGAATATGTATATATATATCCATTTAAAAAAAAACGAATCGGGAAGAAAAAAACGTCTCTGACCGCACGCGTCGATCGTGAATTCGAGTGACGTCGACTTCTTAACGTTTTACGCGATCAAAGTTCGGCTCCTCGCTATATATCGCATCGCTCCGAAACTCCGTGAAAAATTGAAAGATATTTGTCACCTGGGCGAGAGCATAGCTTTTTTTCGACATTGCTGTAACGTTTCGTAAATTTATTCATTGAGACAAGAAAAAAAACGTATCTTGGATTAAAAAGCAATTTAGATGTCGGATTTTTTCAGTTCAATCGAAAAAAATATATAGAACGAAGTATTGAAGAAAGAGAATTTTCGTTGCCAGAAATAGAAAGAAATTCATCGATACGTTAATGCGGCGATAATGAGATAAAAAAAACTTACTTCCAACGATATTATCAACGTTGGAATACAAGAGTATCGAAAAGTCTTTGATAAAAGAAACAATTGTCCCTTGAAGGAAGAGAAAAAATATGATAATTTTATAGGCAACGAATTTTCACGGTAATAAAATCCCGAATCGGAGTAAATTGCTCATCGGCAAACCTGGCTTTCGATGAGGTTTTAAATTGGGGCTTGTGGTTCGCGTGGAGCGTCGCAGCATTGTTCGTGAGTTTTGCATTTTTCCTCGGCATCGCCGAGCCCCTCAAGACCCGATCGCAACGGCCTAGAATTACCGTCCGTTTCGTAAATCGCGCGAGTTTCGCTTATTCGCGGTCCTTAGTAAACGATAACGTTAACGACCGCGTTGCTCAGGGACCGACAGCCCTTCCCGTCAAGGTGAGTCAAAATCGTTAACCAACAAGTACCAAAGTTCGTTTTTTTTGTTTCTTCTTTTTTCGAAACGCTTCCGGTACTTGGCGAGTAGCAGAGATGAAAACCTCTTATTACTTTGAAAACAATCGTGCATTCCACACTTTTTCGGCTGTTGTCGATTATTTATATAAAAATATTTATATTTTTACAATCGCGTACGTTCACTTTTTACTCGGTGATGACATTTGAAAAAATGGTGAATGAGTACCGTAAAACGGGGTTAAATTTACATTAAGGGTAACTTTGACAGTTTTTGGGTCTACTCCAACAGAGCGCCGAAATACGTCATTAATTAATAAGTAATAAATCATTTTTTCTATTGCACAAATTTGTTAATCAAGTTTATTATAATGTTGCTAAAGTTGATTTTGATCTCAATGATAATTATAAGACTGATTGAGTGCCCTTAACAGTACCCTAGGTACTTGATATTTTCATGTAAAATGTTTCCTTAATCGAGATGACAATTGGATTGCAAAAAATCGTTGTTTTTCATTTAATTCCATGTATAAGACAAAATATTATATTTTCTTATCAAAATGATGTCTAAATAACCATTAACCTTGGATATAAGTTGCATTTTAATGCCTTGTCAAAAAAGCCCCACACTCGAGGCTACGTTGACACACTAAAAACATTTATATAAAATTTTACGCGCCGGTTGGGCGTGACTTTCATATACGTTTGATAGCCAAATGTTCTATTGGAGCAAAAAAGTTGGAATTTAGGATATTAAAAAAAAGTTACCTACAAATAGCTTCCAAAACCTGTTCAAAGTAACCCCATTTTACGGTACTTTATGTACTTCTTCAAATATCGAGTCAAAAGATACGTTTTTTTGTTCGATCAATGCAATGGAAATGTTTATGGCTACTTTCTTCGTCATAGAGCAGAAAGTTTATTCACAGGTCTACACATTCTGCCGCAAACTCTCGTGCACTATTTATACGAATATATATTAAATAATTACACAAAAAGGGGAGAGATTGTTTTCTTTTTTTTTCGGAGCTATTTATCTCTGGAGAGTAGTGTGTTCCGTTTGCATCTGTTTGAGTTGCCATGTGATTAGAGACAATAAACATTAGCGGAAAAAGAGCTTTTTGGCTACGTAAAAATAACAAGGTTTGATTGTTTTCGCTAAAAGTGTAACGGATTTGTAAATCGTGTGTTGTTCTCACGCTTGCACTACCTAACAACGACTAAATTGACTATCGAAGGTCCCACTCCCCAGCGGATGAAATCAACCGGAAATCCGACTGATGACTGAAAAACGACCGTTTTGTTAAACCGACGAAGTGCGACGGGATATTGCGTAAACTATTTTGTGGAAGAGAAAAAAAGACGGGACGATTATAACCCTCCGTCGATCGATTAATCGTTTTTTTTTCATTCGTGTGATTGAATTTATTTACTTTCCACTCAATTTCGTTTCTGTATTATTTTATGTTTATCCGCAGGATGAAGGATCGAATTCAAGACCACCGAGGAGCAGACTGCAGTCTCGAAGGGACGAACGTTACGGCTTGAATGGGCTACGAAACATTGGGAACACCGTAAGACACATTTTTCTCGTATACAAGATTTATTGTCCTTTTTTCGCAGTCTACGACCAATAGAACGTTCATTCGTTTCGTTCTGTACAAATTAAGGTGACAACCCGAATTAGAAGGTCCAAAAAAGCGTTTTTTTTTCGGGAATTTTTTTAGAAGGAAAAAAAACAAGTGATCCCAGTAAACATCGAGGTATCTTTTCATGTATATTTGAAATGTATGTAAAAAATATTTCATCATGAAACAATAACTGACTGCAGATTTATCAGCCTATTCCATGTGCGTCTTGCCACTGCAGTCCCCATAGGCGGGAAATATGCAGCTCGTAATTCTTGACTGAACCAAATAAACCAATAAAATTTTTTATCTGTCATATATTTTTCTTCTGGGTGAATTACGAAAAAGCTGAAAAAATCGTGAAATTAAACTTTTCTCAAGTTTGAAAAAAAATGTTAAATAAAAACAGTTTAACGTGCTATAAAAATTATTTAAAAAGACTTTTTCAACGACTTTTTTAATTCACTTAGAAGGGATTTTCATACCGACGAAAATAAACTTCGGTTTGATTCAATAGGTCGTTTAGTTTTTTTGCTATCACGCCCGCCAGTTTGGAAAAATCGTGAAAATGAAAACTGGAGAAAACGCGCTTCAAAGTTTTCAATAGGAGGAACTATCAATATCAAATATCAATAGCTTCTCTGCTTTTGGCCTTGTATCTTTGAAAATATTTACAATTGGCCTCTTTAACTTTGTAAATATATTCTTGGATAGTTTATCTATCGATTCAAGCAATTACAAAAAAAACGATTTTTCGGACCTTCTAATTTTCGCCTTAAGGGAACACAGCCACTGTACTAGGAGTTTGCTCATTATGTATCCGAATAATTAGTGTCATCTATAACAGTGTATCTATAAAGCGAATCAAGTGAAATTTGAAAGGCAACGATGAATTTTCACAATGGGCTGCATTTTAGAATGGTGCGAACCATTTTCCGGCAAATTAAGGCGCAACAGCTGCACAACAGCTCTATTCTTTATTCCTCCATTCGCAGACATCTCTCTCCTTAAATATCTCCATTCCACAATATTTCGTATCCGAAACTTTTCTATTCTTAAGGGGCCAGGCCACTTTGGAGCAACGAAAAAAAGGCTATTTTCGCGATTTTTTTTGAGGATTTTATAAAAGATATGAATATAAAAGTTGTTGGGCTTCATAAATAAAGTCTTGAAATACATTTAAAAACAATTTAATTAAGTTTTATTCTTTTATAAGTACAAAAATTATAGTTTAACATCACGCCTCAAAAATAGGTGGGCCAGGTAGTTCCATCACAACTCGGCAACGCCTTGTCTGAAATTAAAAAATCAAAGTCCATTAGATTCAGTATGACACCAGCTACAAAATGACCCTCGGATACAAAGTTTTATCAAAAAATAAAAAAATGGCAGATGAAAAACGAAAAAAGTAAAAAAAAAGTTTTTTTTTCGCAGTTTGTCGCAAAAAAAGAGTAAAAATCAAAATTTTAAAACCATCGACGGTTATCTTGTTGCGAATCATGTTTACAATATGTGGTTCAAATTTCAAGAGAATCGGTTTATTAGTTTCAGAGATACGATGGAGCTACATTTTGAAAACGTTGTTTCGAGAAAAACGCGTTTGAAGTTTATACTATGAAAAACTTTTACCTAAACTCAATCGGCTATTCCTGCACCATACAAAATCCCTTCTGATTGCCCATCATCGTCGATTTCTTCAAGTCTTGCTTGCTTTCGATTTTTTGAAATTTTCAAAGTGGACTCGCCCTTTAAATATCTGTATTCTTCAAAACATCTGTATTCCGACAATTTCATCTCACAATATATCTCTCTTCCGAAACATCTCGATTCCGAGAGCCTCTGCGTTGCACTTGTTTTATTCATGGCCAATATAGCGAATGCAATATTACGAATGGAATAGAGATGTTTCGGAAGAAAGATATTGAGAGATGAAATTGTCGGAATACAAATCAACAATGTTTTGGATGTCACACGAGGTTTTGAAAGATACAGATACAGTGATACGTTTATACGTTTTGCACTTGTACGTGTGTATTATTTATACGTCAAATTTCTCTAGCCCCGGCAGATTCCGTTCATAAAGATGGCAATAAAGTTTTATTTCTACGTTTTTTCCTTTTACGTTTTTCGCACTTATACGGTATTAATTTTATTCCCCAGCGTCGGTTTCGAGGTTCGTTTTTTCTCAGTTATACGTTAGTCACACGTGATATTCTCTCGCCGAGGAAAATTTCACGTGACAGCGTTTTGATGTTTTGACGTTTCGATGTTTTGATGTTTCTGACCTCGACTATGTATGCATGTACTGTGATTACATATCTCTTATCAATACGAACCTGTATGTTATTTACTAGTTTAAAACGCCAAAGTTTAGTGTTACAAACTTGCATTAAATGAAAGTTCAAAACGGAAATTCAAAAACTTCAGTTGGGTCATTACTCAATTATTACCAATCAAATTTTCAATTGGAAAACCAAACATGAACGTAATGGAGGTACTGCTATTGAAAAACATCGGGAATTATGCACCAATCGCCATTTTCAAATGTTAAAGAGTTTCAGACACATACTGCATTTCACCTCTACGTTATTCTCACTTATACGGCATATTTGATGTACCCCTTGAAAAACGTATAACTGAAGTTTCACTGTATTTAACAATAGAAAAGTTTCGGCAGAGAAATGTTTTAGACATGAGATATTTTGGAATAGAGATGTTTCTGATTAAACCTGAGCCAGAATAGAGATATTTGAGAAGAGAGATGTCTGAGAATAGAGAAATAAAGAATAGAGTTGTTGTCCCAAACAAACCCAAACAAACTCGTGGCCGGAAAAAAGAGGAATTTTCGTGAATTTTTTGTGAGGAAGAACGTGCGCAGGTTTAATTTTTTTCGCGGCTAAGATTTTAAGTAACAATAATAATATTAATAATCGAGTTTTATTTATTTTTATTACTTTTATAACTACTATTTATAACTTGTTTTATAAGTTTTTTACAAATAGGCTAAGATTTCAAGTATTTCTTACAAATTTGGTTCGATCAGACCGCTGTTTGAAAAAGTCCTTCGTGGTGCCCACTGCTGCTCGGGAACAAATCATCCGAAATAAAAAAAAAAACCAAACGCTTCTAGTTTTTGCATAAAATTATGTAGTGTTTGGACGCAGGATTCAATGAAATATTGATTTTTGAAATAATGGCTGCATTCCAAAGTAAAAGTATCGATTTTCGGCGAAAAAACCCTCTATTTTCGTTAGTAAAAAACAAACTATGCATCGAAAACAATTACTTCGTTCAAGCATTCTTTTTTTATATATAAAAGAAACTTGTAAAATTTGGAGTTGACCGGTGCAGTGATGTTTGAGATATCATAGTCGCCGATTTTGAAAAAGTACTTTTGAGAAAAACCCGCTTAAAGTTCGCTGGTTCGCGAATCACCACTTTGCGGAACCTACCTATAAACGCCCATAACTCCCTCAATTTAGAACCGATCAACTTGGAATTAACCGAGAATATTTTTGAAATTTTATATCCCGATAATCCGTCGAAAACCAAAAATCGACATTTTCAAAAATTTCATCTAGACGTAAGCCCTCAATTATTCTTGTATCTTGTGAGAAAGTAAATTCAAAAATATCATCGACGTCTAATAATGTCGAAGTTTGCATCGTTGAAGACCAACGTATATTCTATTTCCACCTTTTTTGTTCCTCTATTCTGCATTTTTCGAAATTGTTCTTCGGAGATTTAGGTCGTTGATGTTTCATAAGGATTTTGAAACAAAACTTTTCATATGATTGTCGTAAGTGAAATCTGCTAAAAAATGTAGAAAGTTGGAAGATAAACTAAAATTCACTGTATTTTAGCAGCGCAAACTTCAACATCATTCCAGATTAAAAAAAGATCCTGAACAAAGACTAGAAAATTGTTTATCGTGGCGCTCGCAATTTTTTTATTGACAAAAAAGCACTTCTAGCTTTTCTTTGATAATTGTAGTTTGATAATTGTATAATACCAGGTGCGCAACCAAGTTTCCGGGTTTCTTGACCAATAAAAAATCGAAAATTTCAAGACAAATACAAAAAATGGTTCATTCGAAGTATTGTCCCTCGCTATTTACACATTTGTGCCATCTTTCTGGCAATACATAAATACCGCGACGGTAAAAAGACGCGTCTTTGGACTGAAACCATTCGTCCAACCAATTTTGTACTGCATCGTAATTGGCCAAGTGTAGCCCACCCAAGCCATGCGCCATCGACCGGAACAAGTGATAGTCTGAAGGGGCCAGGTCTGGCGAATACGGCGGGTGCGGTAGCAGATCCCATTTCAGTGTTTTTATGGTGTCCTGGACGATGGAACTGCGATGGCACGGAGCGTTGTCGTGCTGCAATATCACACGATCGTGTCTCGTGTCCCATTCTGGCCGTTTTTCGAGCAATGCGTGGTTCAAATTGATTAGTTGTTGTCGGTAGCGATGCCTATTGACAGTTTCGCCCGGTTTCAGCAGCTAATAGTACACGATTCCTTTCCGGTCCCACCAAACGCAGAGCATTGTGTTTTTTCCGAAGCGATTTGGCCGTGCCGTCGATGTTGACGCTTCGCCAAGTGAAAGCCACGATTTTCTGCGTTTGGGATTCTCGAAATATATCCATTTTTCATCGCCAGTAACAATCCGATGCAGGAAACTCTTTCTGTTCTGCCGCAAAAGCAAAATTTCGGAAATGGCTCTTCGATTTTCCATTTGTCTCTCAGTCAACTCATGCAGCACCCACTTTCCTTCGTTATGAATTTTTCCCATGGCGTGCAAACGTTTCGAAATACATTGCCGAGTGACATTTAATGCCTCGGCAAGTTGATCTTCTGTTTGAGTGTCATCTTCATCCAATAACGCTTGCAGATCGGCGTCCGCAAATGTTTGCGGTCTTCCCGAGCGCTCCTTGTCCCCAGTCTCAAAATCGCCACTTCTGAACCGCTCGAACCAATCTTCACACGTTGTTTTTTATGGTATATGTTCGCCGTAGGTCTCCTCAAGTAACCGACGTGCTTCAGCTGGTGTTTTTTTAGGTTGAAGCAGAAAAGCAATGCTTCCCGCAAATGCTGTTTATTTGGCACAAACTTTGACATTTTCGAGGTTAGAAAAAAGGTCGTTGTTTTGCGATATTTGTTTATATTACGACTGGGTATTCTTAACAGATGTCCAAGCTATAAAGACACCCAATTTCAGACCTGTATGCCGACTACATGTGTCGCTAGCGCCATCCATGTGTGAAACCCGGGAACTTAGTTGCGCACCTAGTAATTGTTTCTCAGTTTAAAAAATCCCTCAATACTGCTAGTATTTTTTCCTGTCTAAATGTATATCCCGCCTTAATTCCGTGCGTGTGTGTTTTTCTTCTTTTTCTGGCCAGTGCTTTATGAACAGCGTGATCCAATGTCTGAGCAACACGAGACCGTTGCTGGAGTATTTGCTGAACGAGCAACATCTGCAGGACATAAATACGACAACGTCGAGCATGAAGGGCGCCCTGATAAAGGCGTTTGGACAGGTGATCCAGGAACTATGGGAGATGAGCGGTGATCACGTGGTCAATACGACATCACTGAAGTCACAGATACAGAGATTCGCGCCACGCTTCATGGGTTACAGTCAGCAGGACGCGCAGGAATTCTTGCGTTATCTCCTCGAGGGTCTGCACGAGGACGTCAACAGAGTTACCGTCAAGCCACAGCCCATTCTCACCGATATACCAGATCATTATTCGTTAGTGTCCAAACGCGCGATCGTCAAAAATTCGCAAACGTTGCGCATTCGAATGAAGAAGAGCGTATGAAAATGATTGTTTCTCGCCATTTTTGTTCTTTCTATCAGGGATAGTCACAAAGCTGCGGAAAGTTGGAAGAGATATCTCCGAAGCGAGGACAGCACGATAGTGGATGTTTTCGTTGGACAATTGCGCTCGTCGTTGCTCTGCACAGCCTGCGATCACGGCTCGGTCACCCTCGATCCGTTCTGGGATCTAAGCCTCCCGATACCGATGAGACTCGGCACCGTCAAGCTCAATCAGTGCCTCGAGCATTTCACCAAAGTCGAGACGCTCGACGGCGATGAAAAACCCACGTGTTCCAAGTGCCAGATGAGACGAAAGTGTACAAAAAGCTTCAGCATTCAGAAGTTTCCCAAGATCTTGGTTATTCGTATCCTTTTTTTACTATCCTCGTTGCAAGCGTCGCACCGCGGTACGTTTGTCGAAGATCAAAGAACGAGTGCTCTCTACACTGACAGAAAATTCTATTGATACGAACTAATCGCGTCTATTCGATTTTTGTTTATTTGAATTAACTAGATTTTTCGTGGCATCAAATATTTCCTATTGCATTCCTTTATTGAAATTATTTACTTTAAATATATATTTATTTAGTTAAATCAAAATGTATTCAATATCGTCCAAAAAGTAAATATTTTATTTTATCCTAATAAATCTGTGATTCGGTTTCATCTGCTCAAAAAACAATTTAGTTGAATCCACTAAATGCATCTGTTTGATTTTTTTATATTTAAATTAAATAGAATTTTCGCAGTCAACCATTTTTCTATTTGATTGAATGGTCTGTCTTTATTGCAACACGCATATCAAAGAGGGGTGGGGTTGTGAGGGTGGAGGGAGAGGAATTATATATATATATATATATATATAGGTTATGTTAGAAAAATATATAGCATGTTATTCGATGAAACTCTCTGATTATCACAATGATATTAACTAATTGAGATAGTTTATGTGATACAGCAAATAATTATAGGAATTAATTTGGTCTCTTAGCCATATCTGCGACTAAGATGATACAAACACTCGGTAGCATAGGGGCAGCGTGCGTAGCTACGAGTAGGCAGATTCTAGGTTCGATTCCCATATAGGTGAAATATTTTCTTCGATAGAAACCATCTCAAAAGGCCAGGGAATGACGAATTACGATACAAAATCGTTGTCGTAAAATCCTCAATTGAGTATTTCTTTTTATTTTGGATTTATGAAATATTTTGTGCATATAGTACACTTCGATTTAAAGTATACATTGCAAGCAAATAGAGATTTAGTTAAATCGAAACTTTATTTATTCAATTTGAATAAATTCAATATTTAAAAAGAATATAAAGCTGAAACAAATAAAAAAATATCTTTGAAACAAATAAGATCGTAGTAGGTCGTAAGCCGAGGAAAAAAATTATTTGATTTAAATAGATCCTATTTAAATTAATTTTTTTTTGGCAGTGTGGATGGGAAAAAATTGTGGCCGAATATCAAGCGGAAATTTGAAATAGTTTGTATACTTTTGTTCGTACAGATAATGGAGAAATTAGTGGATTTCGGTTACAAGTATTTCTTAAATACGTACACAATATGAGTATCTATATATTTTCGAGTGAAAATATTTTTTTGGTTTCACGTTGATGTAATAGAATCGAATGATAGGAACAAAAATGGTCCGAAAAAATTGTCTCCGGCGACGGCATAAAATCTACGGCTTCTCGTTTCTTTATTAACCAAAAAGTATCGATTTACAAACTTTTTAGTCATCGAGCAAATCCACTCATGGATGTTTTTATAAAATATTTGACAAAGGCGACGAAAGGTTGGCAGAGACGTTGAAAGTAGATTAAAAACTCCTTGGGGTTTCGTTCAACGAAAAGTGGAGAAAAGTTTTATTCTACTTTCGGAAGACGAGTCATTTCGGACGCATTTCAAATAAAATGCTCACCTTTATAAGATAGAGCATTTTCAGTCATTTTTTCAAACAATTTGATTTGATTTTTTCCGAATTTTATATATGCAGACAAGTTAAGAAGTGTTAAAAGTGTATTCCCGATGATAGGAAAAATTTGAAAACCGATAAAAGGGCAAGTGGACGAAGTATCATCCAGGTCAAATTGATCGGGTGTGTCAAAATCGTGGCCAGAGATAAGTGTGTCAACGGAAGGTTTAAAAAACGCCGGAAACATAAAGCAGTATCAACTATAGGAAATTGAACACAGGAATTTCAAGGGCTGCTTATCAATGCTATCAAATGCAGAAACTGACAATATTCTGAATATTAGGCGACAAATAAATGTTCACTTGTAAATTATTGATATGGGGACCATAAGGGAGGAAGAGTCACGTTCGCATTTTGTTCACCTCATGGAAAGAAAAATTGAAGCATAAATATTCGCATAACAGTAAACTCTCCCTAGACAGGAATACAAAAATATACTCTTTATAATCTCTACATATCATCTGGCGACATTTGTCGAACTCAATGAAGTTCACAATGAATAAATGCACAGGCATCCTTCGAATGTGTGCCAAATTTTACATTGATGGTCCAATCCGTTTTGGAGTTACGGAAGTTTGAATATTTTCCATAGTGCCAGCACAATTTTCAAAATGGTACTTTTCCACTACTGTGGCGGTACCGCCGAAACTACTCGAAACATCCGCAATGAAAATCTCCAAATATTTCGATACCATAAAAACTATTAAAATGTTGAATAAGTTCTCGCTGTTTTCCATCAGATAAGGTTATCAGAACTGCGTGCGTGTAGTTTAAGGGGTTAGGCCACAGTAACGGGTATAAAATCATGTGCGAATTTAACAATTTATTTTCGTATGAAAACGGGATTCACTCATAAAATTAATTGCACATCTGTTTAGTATGAATATCAAGCTGTTAGAATTTTGTTTTTTTTTTCGATGTACAAAATTGTCGACTACCGATATTTTCTTTTGTTATCTTTTTTTAGGCGCTCCGCGGCGTGACATTTAGCATCCACAATTTTTTACCTGGAACAAAAAACAAAAATTCTCGTCAATCTACATTAGAATACCTAGAGAGGTACGTACGGAATTTAAAAAATATTGTTTTATTCAAAAGTTGTAGGTATTTGAATGAATTTTCAGTGAAAAATTTCGTATAAAACGGCTTATAAAATGAAAAGTTTTCGATTAATCAGAAATTCGGTACGTACTTCTCTGCGAAATGCAATTAGGAACATAACTTTTAAATTTGAAGTAAATCGAGTGAAAATTGTTGAAGTTATTTGTCACGCTAATTAAAAAAAGCTGTTATAGCGTTTAAAGAAATACGCGTTTAAAGTTTTAGGTACTCTATTGCCGTGCCAGAGGTGGGCTTACGTTAAACGCTCAAAGTCGGTGAAAAAATGTTGTCTTGCTATAAATCGAATAGTAACTTATTCTTATGATGATAAAGCACCGTTTTCGCGGAAAAAAATTGATTTTTTGAAAATTCCACTGTGGCCTTACCCCTTAAGATGGTAACGCATCGATAAAGAAGTACCATAAGCAAGCTTGAAATTCAGTGTATGCCATTTCGCCGAAGTGTAAAGAACTTTTTTTTCATACTGTTAAACATGTCAAATTTCGTGCGAAAGGAAGAATATTTGCGGGGAATTTTACTGCACTACTTTATACAAAAAAAATCTGCAACTGAAGCACACAGAATTCTTGTTTTGACTTACGACCACCATGCTCTGTCGGAAACAACATGCAGATATTGGTTTAGACTAGTGTTTTTCAACGTTTGAGTCGCAACCCCAGGGGAAGGGGGGGGGTTGTAAAGTCTTGCTCAGGGGATCGCGGTCGCAAGCCAGGTAAAAGAAAAAAACAAAGGTTGTAGCTCCTACAGTACAATAAAAAATGCAACAATTTCAGTGAGAAGGCTGTGCCCGTTAATTTTTTAATAAGTTATCGAGTCGTTCTATTTTTGAGACGCAAATAACCAAATCATTTTCTAATTGGAGACTATTTCTTTTCTAAGTTTTTATGTTCACCATTGAAGAGAACGTTAGCTCACATAGATAGGAAGTGGCGAATGGCACTCATAATTTCAAAGCTTGCCTTTCCAGCTCTGGGGGGGGGGGGGGGCGAGTGCTAGCATTTTTACTTGTAAAGGGGTCACGTATTCATGAAGATTGAAAAACACTAGTTAAGATGCTTCAAAAATAGCGATTTTAATGTGTTGAATTGGAGGCATTACTTCATAAAGACTCGTGTCAGACGCTAGCTGGACTTGTAGAATCATTAGCAGTTGATCACACAACAATTTCGAAACGTTTGAAAGCATTAAGAATGATTTTTTCAAAGAAAGCATCTAGCGGTGTGCGGGTAGCAGAATTGGTCAGGTCGGGTCGGGTCGGGTCATTAGACTATGATTTGGACTTATGAGTACCCGAATTTTTCGGGTACCCGTGACCGGACCGGTATACTCGAACTTTATCGAGTACCCGATTTTTTTCGAGCACTCGTCTCCCATCGGGCACTCGATAAGCCGTGTTGCCGGAACAAAATTTCGTTTCATAGTAGACAGCGCTACGCAAACGTACCAAAACGGACGAAATAGACTCCAGCCTTATGTTCTCTACCCTTCGCCGATACGTTGAAATTCATAAGAAATACAAATAATGGATTTAATGATTTTAGTATTTTTGTTATGTGCATATGTACAATTTTTTCCGGCAAACTTCTTTTAAGACACTCGCATTTCAGGAAATGTCGAAAAACTGAATAAAAGCAAGATTCTTCGTCGAATTTTCATTAATTCTGTCTAGTGCTAACTGGTAATTTCGGCGATTCATTCTTCTTACGGGGAGATATACACCTATGAGCCGGAAAAAAGGTCGTTTTTGTGAATTTTTTTAAGGAAAACTATTTGAAATTTCGGAGTGGGGTTTTAATGATCTAAAAATATATACATTCAAAAATATGTTTAATTTTCTTTATTTGAAAATATCAAAAATATACAAGGATATTGTATGATCCTTGGAGCTTTCTAAAAAAATCTGCGTATACGGTACCCACTGGCGTTTCTTCAAAAATCATCTGAAAAAAAAACCAAAAAGATGATTAAATTAGATACTATAATCTAGTACTTGTCATAGCCGATTTTGAAAATACCGTTTTATGACAAAATGGCGGACGTTTGAACATAAATAGTAATTTTTGGGCCAAAAATTAGTTATTATTTTGCCTATAAAACAAAAACTAAGTAACGAAAAAAAATCCTATGACAAGTACTAGATAATGGTGTATAGAATAACCACAAAAACCTCAAGGCAATCGGTTCATTGGTTTTCGAGAAATTTTGGGTAACGATTTGAAAAACGTTGTTTTGAGAAAAACGCGTTTGAAAATTTGGGAATGAATAAATCATGAAAATTGTCAACCTACATGGAATCATCGATACCAGGCCCATAGTGTAGGTCTTCTACGGTAGACGGAATGTTCATAGCTTCTAAATCCTCGACCTCGACCATCTAGGTGTATATCTCTCCTTAATTTAATTTTTTGTCATTTTTTAATTTTCCAAGAAAAAACTTGTTCTTCAAACACTTATATCTCTGAAATTAATCAAGATATTTTTTATTTTAAAATGTCTTTTAAAATTTAATTTGAAAATGAGTACCCAAAATTTGGGAGTACCCGATCACCAAATTCGGGTACTCGATAGTGGCGGGTAATGCAAAAACGTAACCCGTCGAGTACCCGACCAGACCCGAACATCGGGTATCCGCGTGAATCGAGTACCCGCACACCCCTAAAAGCATCAATTTTCACGAAATAAAAAAAATTCAGCCCCGATTCCGTAAATTCCAGTCTTCGAAGAAATCTCAAAATTTGCGCCAATGCAAAAAACCTGAGCCACCAGAATCTTACTGCCGATTCTAAAAATCTAATTTTATCCAACATCCCAATCCCTTCTAGCCATCAGGAGACAAACGCTCCGTCCGTCATTATTATCCAAAGCCCGTCGCCACTTTTCGCCACTGCCCTTTCCCGGAAACCCAAAAGTATCGGAAAAGTCACTTATCCACTAATCAAAACGCAACATCTGTAATAAAACCGCAGATACGTTGATACCACGCAAGCCCAAACCTCATCTGTTGGGAAATTGCTACACTGAGAAAAAAAATCACTGATCCAATATCATTGGTGTTGTTGAATGAAATTCCATTAATACAATTGTAAAATTGTTCGTGTTAATAATCGGATTTATTAGTCCAAACAAAAGGCTATTGACTTTAATAACATGATAAAATTGATTTTTTTTTTCATTCAAAATATATATTGTTAGCCGAGAACAATATTTTATTTAAACGATCTAAAAAATTATCGCGAACGAATTATACAGTTTTGAATGCATTTTCTGCAACGAACAAAAAAAGTGTTTCAATTCATATCATGAATATTGTTGATTCGAGTACACAAGAAAAATTGAATTTCGCTCGTTTGATTCAGATAAAATTTCTATCGAGTAAATATGTTATTTCATTTTTTTCACCATATCCGATATTAATTTTCAAGTACATTATTCGTTAAAATATTAATATTTTATTTTGATTGAAAAATACTAAGTAAATGTCTGAATTGGTTAAAAAATTATGCGAAAATAAAATTTGTTTCTTGCGCATTTGGTTGAAAAAATTCAACCAAATCATGGCCGAGCGCCACCGAAATTGTAGGTGTGAGGAAACCCGTAGTTCTCGGAGTAACCGCTAGAAGCGGGACGCGCGCTCGTTTCTCGTAAGCGTAGCGCGAACCGAAACTCTAAAGAGTATCGCTTCTTAGCCTGTGGCCAAGATTAGAGTGTAGTATCTGTTCTTATCAGTTGAATATCTGATATTCTCTCCATGGATATTTCATTGGACATCTGATATTCTCTCCACTATCATCGTGGATGATCATTCTAATGCTCCCTTTTTATTTAAGATTTACAATAAATTGAAAAACTTACGTCTCATGGCATATTCGTCGCTATGTAGTAAAGAAATATTTCATTCCATTGATTATATTTTTGTACGAAATAAAAAATGTTTTGGCAACCGCTTGATTATTTCATCTATACATCTACGGATTGTATATAGAATGATTTCAATAGAATATAATTTTATTTGAAGGATAATGTAGATATTCAGAGAACAGAAAATATTTTCCAATATTTTATAGTATCGTAACAATCTCATATATCGGTGGCACTCCGCGGTCAGACATTTATTCGCATCACCCAATATATTTTTTTGATTCAATTGGTTTTTTTCTCAGTGTACAGGTAATGAAAAAATACAAATAAGCCCGTGCGCTCTGTTGATTTCCTTAACGAAGTTGTCACAGATCTGAAGCGTTTCTCACCGACCGAGCGTTTTCGTGGCAAGCTGAGTGTGCTCGTTGACTTTCCATTGACGGGGTTGGACCTCAGTGCCTTCGCAGCTCCGGGTGTGCAGGGTTGCACCTACAATCTCTACGGTGTCGCGAATCACTCGGGCACGACGTATTCCGGCCACTACACAGCCTACTGCAAGCATCCGTATTCGGGTGAATGGCACGAGTACAATGACAGCAGGGTGTCTACGGTGCCGGCGCGTTCCGTCGTATCGAGCGAGGCTTACGTACTGTTTTACGAGCAACAGCCGCCGAGCCCGCACTTGTAACCACACGCCATCACGGAGCACCAACAACATCGAGTCTAGCGAATATAACACAACCACTACGCGCCATATTTGCCTACCTCATCGGTACCGCGGTACGGAACCTACGATTAATCGCCTCAACGACACACGTCTCTTGTCATTTGCGTGTTATGTCGCGTCCGTGTATCACGTGGAGTCTTCGTATCGATAACGGATCCGACGTGTCCCGAGCCGAGCGAAGGAATCGGCCAAACGGGTCATGAGGGGAGAAGCCTATCGCGATGACGACGCCGACACAAACGAGGAAACGGCTCACAGGGAAAGTGTGTCACTTTGCCCGAGAAGAAGATATACATCGGATAATCGTGAAAGACGCGAAGCTCGAATGGCCGGATTGCATTTCTTCTTGTCTTTATTTGCTTCTTTTTTTTTAATCTTTAATACGAGATATCCGTGTGTCGAGAGAGTTAGGGAATCAATAACGGCCCAAAACCCAACGAAAATTCTTCGTTCGATCTGTACGCGGGCCGTTGAGAGCAACGGAAAATTAAATGTAACAAAAGAAGCTCAATAACGAGCCTCTCTCGCGCTTTGTCGTCCGGAGTCTGAGTGAAAGACGACAAAGTTTGAGAATTATTTTAGCGCGATTGCTTTTTTTCCAGAATTTTTGTAATATCTTTTCTTCTGCTTCTCCTCTTGATCTATAGCCCCGCACCTCCTTTCTCTCTCTCTCTCTCTCTCTCTCTCTCTCTCTCTCTCTCTCTCTCTCTCTCTCCCTCTCTCTCTCTCACCCTTCTTACTTCTCTCCTCGTGAAATCTCCTATGCTGATGTTCTATTAATTTATTAACGAGGTGATCGGGGCGCTTGCGATTTAGCCGCGTGCCATCTGCAATAAATCATCGCTGTTTTCACCGAAAAATAAAAGCTCAATGCCTCGCGTGAACACGATACGATTCGACGGTTTAACTCGCTCGAATTGAGCGAGCACGCCGCGGGTGTTTCGTACTCTCGTCGACGACGTCATGAAGCGTCCCGACGACGGAAAACAAACAGAAAAAAAAGGATCAAAGCGTAATAGCCGTGCGCCTTAAGAAATCAAAGCTGATCGAGCACGCGTGTGCTCCTTCTCCTTTCATTGCAAGCCTTTGTATACAGTAACGATCGTCGGTTCCCCGATAACCCGCATAAGCTGCATAATCAATTTTTGTAAAATATTTTCTTTATTTATCGAACGAACAAAAAACAAAGATGAACAAACGAAGAGGAAATAACAATCGAGAGTTTATTTACTTAATTTATGCGACACAAGAGAAATAATAATAATAATAAAGAGATACAGATGAAATTAAATCTTAATATATTCGATATCGACGAATTCGATATATATATAAATATATACATATACATACATACATACATACATATATATATATATATATATATATATATATATATATATATATATATATATATATATATATATAAAATTATTATTATACATATGGAATAGAAATAAAGGTAAAAGAAAGTAATAAACCACAAGAATCCGTTGATCGACTAGAGACTAAGTGGCATTTAAAAACCTATCCAAAAGTTAGATCCGAGCAAATTGAGGCGGAATCCTGAATCAGCTGGCAACGAAATTGCAAACGGAAAGCTTTTAAACGTCGGACGGTGAAGAACAAAAAATATTTCTCATCAAGCATCCCAAAAGAGCCTCACGAAACTTCTCTCTGCTTCAATTTGCTCTATTACAAATTTTCGTGGAATAATAGTTTAAAGTAAATATTCAAAAATTAAGTATTTGGAATTTAAATTTTCATTGTGATAAATTAAGATAAACCGCAGAAATCGTTGCGATAAATTGAAATACTGCAGTTTAAGTTTTCCATTGGAGTGCGGGTGGGCAAATAATCGGCCTGCCTCTATTTTCGTCATGAAAATCCGCGTCATTTTTTCTTCTCACGGGCATAGTGTTTCTTTGACGAGAGCTCGAAAGACGAGGATGCTCAGGGCTACTGTGACGATTCGAAAATCAGTTATTAAAAAAAAATTGAAGGCATAAGATGAGTGAAAAATCGTTTGGACATTTTCTTGTATGTACGTTAACTAAGTTGTGTAGCAAATTTCATTTTATAATCTTAATAATTGAAGAAATTATAAACAATCTCGTGAAGGGCCTTTGAACGTGAGGGGCTCAACGGTGAACTTGATTTTGGCCATCCGGTTGATCTGAAACAAAACGAAAAACGATTTTTTCTTAACATGGATAATATTGGCTAAGACTTGACCGAGCTTTTTTTATCGTGCTTTAATTATCAAACAAACAAAAAATCAATTTTTTTTAGATTTTCCGAGAAAACATGACCATTATCGCTAATAACTGATGACTAAAAATGGTAAGAAAGTCGTCGGTGAAGACTAAACTATCATTACACTGAACGAGGGTACAAAATTTCGAGTCAATCCGTTCATTAGATCTGGATAAATAGTTTTCACCGTTTCGAAAAACATAATTTCGAAATAACGCGTTCAATGTTTTGCTAGCAGTTCTGTGGTCATAATCGTGGACCTTCCACCTCAATAGGCGCCGCCTCAAGTGATGCTGATGAAGTTTGCATCGTTGGAAAGCAACGAAAATTAATTTTTTAGATTGCCAAATTATTTTGTGGGCTGAATCGGGCTAAAAAAATCACTTAACGTTTTTCAGTCTCCACGTTAAAAAAATCTACAACTTAAATTGGCAACAAAATATTTTCGATATTAAGGCCTTAGGCCACTGTAACGGGTATAAAATCATGTGCGAATTTAACAATTTGTTTCGTATGAAAAAGCGATGTACTCATAAAACTAATCACACATCTATTGAGTATAAATATCAAGCTGTTAGAAAATATATAAATATATATTTTTTTTCGATGTAAAAAATGGCCGACTTCTAATATTTTCTATTATCTTTTTTTATGTACGTACGGAATTCAAAAAATATTGTTTTATTCAAAAGTTGTAGGTATTTGAACTTAAGAAATCAATTTTCATTGAAAAATTTCGTTATAACTGCTCATAAACTGCTCATAAAATGAAAAGTTTCCGATTAATCAGAAATTCCGCACGTACTTCTCTGCGAAATGCAATTAGGAACATAACTTTTAAATTTGAAGTAAATCGAGTGAAAATTGTTGAAGTTATTTGTCACGCCAATTGGAAAAAGGCTGTTTCGAGTAGTCGGCCATTTTGTACATCGAAAAAAAATATATATATTTTTTAACAGCTTGATACTTATACTAAATAGATGTGTAATTAATTTTATGCGTGAATCATTTTTTCATACGAAAACAATTGTTAAATTCGCACATGATTTTATACCCGTTAGTGTGTTGATCTTGTACATGCCTTAAGGGCATGTACAAGATCAACATAACCTCACACATGTTCCAAACCAATTTTCTCATAGATGGTTTAATTTTTTAGGAAAAACAAAGCATTAGGCTCTGGAGAATTCCCTGATGCAGAGCTTAATGATTTCCTTTTGCCCTAAATATTATTCATCTCTGAGGAATCTCTGTTAAAAAATTTCACCTATCTCTCTCGCACTCATATGTCACGTGGTACATCTTCTACTTCGCCTTAATGAAAATAAAAGAACAAAAAGAATTTTCTTTGCCCTCCAACGATGCAAACTTCAACACCATCGTCAATTGACGAACGAGCGTTCGTCGTTTTCACAGTAGCCTGAGGGCTTCAAGTCTCTCAGAAGCAAAATCTCCGTGAAAAATTCTAATTTTGAATTCTGACTTTTGTGGTGGACTTTTTGTAAACGAAACAAAAATCAACTATTACGTGATCGCAACCCAAACAACGTAACCCAATGGAAAACTGAAAAAAAAATAATCGAAGTTTCAAAAAGAAATGTGCAATCAAGCTTTCCGTTTTTGACTATTCGAAAACATTTTGTCGAATCGTCAACATTCGAATGACTCATGAAGTTTGAAAAAAAAAGCGACAATGAGGACAACAATGCTAATTTCTATATATAATAAATATAAAACAACACAATAGTAAAATATACATATACATAGAACGTATGCCGATTTTCACGTTGACAGCTCACTCCACTTCCGAGGTACGGAAGTTCAGCATTTTTCCATCATTCACATGCAAACACGCGTGCGCGTGATCGGCACAATTTTTTCAAACATCCCTTCGCCCAGCAGACTTCGCCCAGCAGACTTCGCCGTATGGAATAAAGATCTCCGAATATTTGTCCATACCATGAAACCGAACGTTTACCAATCGGGAAGTAAATCGTTAGGTCCGCATTGGAGAATACGAATAACAGCTTCGTCCGCCATTATTACACAAAGTTCTCTCCCCCCTCAGCGCCCCGCTCGCTTGCCCCTACCCGGAAATCTCGTCGGTGTTGCAGCAATGGCGGGAGCGATGCAGTTCGTTGCAAGCCTTCGAGGCGTTCGGATCGGGCGCTCCGCCAGACAACAGCGCGCCGGCGCGAGTACCCCGAGCAGAGTGGGGTGGACGAAGAAAATGGCCTATATATATATACATATATTGGAGTGAGGCGAGATGCTCAGCTAGTCGTCTACCGGGTTTAGTGAACGGTCGCGCAGCAAAGCGCCAGTGTGTACGTGGTCCTTCGCGTTCGAATGAACTCGCGAATTTTAGTTCGTTTTGTTATCGTGGAGATGGCGCTCGGAGGTACTATTTTTTTCGCACGACGGTCACGCGTTGTCGATTCGTGCGAAATTTTCGCTACACTCGTACGTAAAAAAAATTAATTAAAAAAAATTGAAATAGAGCGGTGTCGCGTGTGCCAGGTCGTATGTCGGGGGTCAGGATAGGCGAGACTCTACACCGGTGGAACTCTTCCATCTCTTTTCTTTCTGCAAATATATATATATATATGTCTAGATGGATGTACATAGACACATATGTAACTCTAATTTCATTCCGGACTAAAGATAAAACCTTGAAATTTCCATGCTCCAAAAGTAGTTGCTGAAAAAGCTCGTAACACTCGGCGTTTGTAGTATAGTCGGTATCGCGAAATTCTGTTTAGCCGGGCCACGTGTGTTGTGTGCGGCGAGACAAGAGATTGGCGTGTGCGCGCGCGCCCTTGCGACTCGTGTGCGTGAGTATATCGCGTAATGTACTTTTCGCACATTTACACCGTGATCGTTTGTTCTCGATCGGCGCCGATGGCATTCAGCGAGCGCTCATTATGTCCCTCAAGCTTTCAACCGGCGTAACGTTCTCGTTCTTTTTGCCTCGGTACACTCGATACGTATGTATGGATACATATGATTTTTTGAGAAGCGGACAAGCGCACGGTCGATCTTGAATGATTCGATACGTACATACGTATGTACGTGCACGAGGATACGTACGTGCTCTTCGGCATATTCGCGATTGTGTGCCCGTGTGCGCGCGGGATCTCGTGGTTGAGCAAAATTGTTCTCGCCGCTAGTGGCCACCAGAGGGGGCATAGCGAGACGTCGACCACCCGCGAAAAAAAAGCCTGGGAGAGAGAGAGAGAGAGAGAGAGAGATTTCTCTCCCGTACAGTATTATACGTAGTCGCGCGCGCAGTTTCTTTTTTGGGGTTATTCGCGTTCGGGAAACGGTGCATGTGTGCGTGTGTGTATATCAAAGTATAACATGCAGAGCGACGAGGACGGGGGCAGGTCGACTCTCGACCGGTTCGATTCGCGCAATTCGCCCCGTTCGCTTCTCGCACACGGCGTGCACTCTTCTTCGTCGTTCTCTCGCTCCCTCGCGGTCAGGAGATAAGAAAAACGGGGGTCTTTTTTCCTCGCGTATCGCTTCGGCAACTTTACCACCTCGTGTGACTTTGGTCGAAACGCGGACTTGCAAGTTTTCGCAAAGAATTCGCGTGTATAACGCCAACTCGCTGTACGATCTTTTCACACTGAATATTCTTCGGTGGAGCCATCCGTGCGAGAGGAATGAAGAAAAAAAAATCTTTTCGCGTTACGATTACCCATATCGACATTTTCCCTCTCCTCTGTGTCTCTCTAGCCTCCCCCCACCCTCTCGCTCTATCTGTAATTCTCGCCGTTTCTACTGTTGGTTGAGAATATTGCCTTGGTCGTCGTTGTCGGCTGTGTGCGCTCTGTTGCCGAGCGAATCTCGCCGGCCGGAAATAGGGCGAGAAACGCGTGCGAACTCGTAACGTATACAAATTGCTAATCTATACCAGTTTCGTCATTAGTTACAATGTATAATAAGAAACGACGAGCTGGAACTTTTTTTTCACGATGAAAAAGATCACGTACGCAACTGCTCCTGATGTATAACCTTTCGCAGGCTTCCACGAGCTGGCGTTTCGCTCGCAACGAACACCACGATCATAGGCGACATTTTTTTTTTTCGATGTAAAAAAACGATTTCTTGAGATTGCTGATGTAGGGGCGTTTTTTTTTCTTGAAAAGACGCTAATACTCCGTTGCTCTTGTAGTGCGTGCCGCAACTGTTGCTCGGGATCGTGCGCATAGACGGACGACGAGACGTGCAATTCTTTCGGTACAATGTCGGAGTAGAGTTTGGAGAGCGCTTTTTGTAGTATGATTTCTCATGATACAGGGTAGTAGGACGTCTGTGACGTTTACGGCCAGATGAAAAAATCATTACGTCGCGTTTTCTCGTGATATATATATATTTATACGGCAGGGGAAATGAGAAATTCTTCAGGCCGATATATTATATAAGTAGGAGACATTGTAACACAATATTTGATAACGCTAACCCAAACTCTCGTCTTTGGATTTCTAAATTTTTCACTTCATTACAGGGTGTCCTGTCATCAATGGATAATCCTGCAACGTTCGATAGGTCAGATCATGCCCTACTATATGCTGCAATTTCAGTTTAGTAAAAGTCCCACGGTTTTCAAGATAAAAATCATCTGCTTTCGGTTTATCGCATGCCATTTCTACAAATGATAACTTTTTCGGAGCCGGGTTCGAAAAAAATACTATTGGTTATTTGTTTTATCTAGAAAAGTCTTATTTTTAACCTCAAATGTTAAGGAAACTTTAGAAAAGAAGTTCTTATGCAGAATTTTCATATAAACCAATTCGAACATCTGACTTTGATAGTCTGCGGTGTAAAAAAACAATGTACTACGCATATCGTGCCAATTACTTAAAGAAGTTGCTTAGTTATTGTCGATTCATATTATTTGTAGAAATGGCATGCGAAAAACCAAAAGTAGATGATTTTTTTTTTCAAAAAAACAACATAAAGCAGAAAATCTCGAAAACCGTGGGACTTTTACTAAACTGAAATTCCAGCATATAGTAGGAAATGATCTGAGCTATCTACAGTTGCAGGATTATCCATTCGCAAAAGGACACCCTGAATATACATCTACACACTAATTTTGAAAGAATAAGTAAGATGATTGAAAAGTCGTATGAACATTAATTTTTGTTGTACATCAAAGTTGTGCGCCAAATTTCATTAAAACTATTAATAATCAAAGAAGTTACGAACAATCTCGTGCCGGACCTTTGAACGTGAGAGGCTCCACGGTGTACTTGAATTTGGCCACCCGGTTCATCTGAAGCAAACAAAAAAACGAGTTTTTTTCCCTTAAAGTAGATAATATTGGCTAAGACTTGACCGAGCTTTTTTTGTTATCGTGTTTAAATAATGAAAAAGAGGTTTGATTTTTGTTTCGATATTGCGAGGAAAAATGACATCATTATTTAATAACGAATGAAAAAAAAAGGTTGAGAAGAAAAACGCCGGTCAAGACTAAATTACACTGAATAAATGTACCAAATTTTAAGGCAATCCGTTCATTAGATGTCGAGAAATGGTGTATACCGTTTTGAAAAACATTGTTTCGAGAAAATCACGTTTGAAGTTTCACTAGCAGTTCTTTCATTGTAATCGTAAGTTTACCTTTGTCATTTTCACAGCAGCCTAACCCCTCAAGAATCAAGAATCTTAGGTTATAGTTTCTAGCGATATAGAATACATCGCATTAGCATGCTTCTTACTTGTACGTGGAGACGAAAACAATTTGCATTTCTAGCACTATACAGGGTGTCCCTCTTATTTCTGCCACCCGAAGTAACTCGGTAATTATCGACGTCACAAAAAAATGTTTCAGACAAAAGTTTTACGGTGTGAAGGGGGCCATCAAATACGACGATTTTTTTTTATTTCGGTGGAGGCGCTGACGCACAGTGAAGGTCACCTCCCCTTTTTGTAAATGGAATGGTACATTTTTTTTCATCCATCTTGTGGAGTACCTCACGCCGCATAAAAAAAATTAGGGGGTCAAAGTCGTTCAAGGTCATTTCGAACACCTATTAAAATGAAATACAAATCGCTCAAAGTCCCTAAATCCCTAAATATCTCGGATCACTACCAAATATTTGGTAGTGATCAACTCTAAATCTCAAACTCAAAATCTTATAGTAGGACTCAAATCTTATCTTAGGACGTTGAAGTTCTCGCTGTTTTCCAACAGACGGCGTTGCCAGAAGTGCGTGCGTGTAGTTTCAGGGGTTTTCTCACTTTAGACGCTAACAAGGCTATTTTCATGCATTTTTTTGATAGGTTCATATTATAGATATTGATATAAAAATTATTACACTTAATAAATACACTTTCGAAATACATAAAAAAGATTTAATTTTTTTTATTCAAGTCTATATATATTGTTGGTTTTTGTATAATATAGTTGGTGTATATAATATGGTGCTATATAATATATATATATATATATATATATATATATATATATATATATATATATATAGCATTTATATAGTGAAAACCACTAACTATATTTATACCACTATATAATAGTGGTATAAATATATACCACTAACAAAAAACTATATATAAATATAGTTTTTGTATAGTATATTTGTATTATATATAAGTTCAAACCAACTATATATATAGACTTGAATGAATTTTGTAAATAATATAGCAATAATAATATCAAGTCACTATTTATAGACGAAAATGGTAGTTAAAAAAATTTCCTAAAAATGGTAGGTCTGCGCTGTTGATGAAATCTCGGAGATGGATCATCCGAAACAAAAGATCAAACAATTTTACATTCAGTATGTTGATGGCTATAGCCCTTATCATACGATTTTTTATATATGCAAAAATAGCAAAATGGCGGACATTTATCGAAAAAACAAAAAAAAACTTTTCTTCACCGTTTTTGGAGAAAAATCAGTAATTATAAAAATTTGAAAAATCCTTGACATGCGCTATAGCTATAGTTGTAAAGAATATGTGGTTAAAATTTCAGAAGGATCGGTTCAGTAGTTTCGAAGATTTTATCAACAAGCCGTCGAAAAACGTTGTTTCGAGAAAAACGCGTTTAAAGTTTGTTTGGGTTAAATAAATACATATATATATTTTTTAAATGTATTTCGAAAGTGTATTTATTAGGGTAACAACTTTTATATCAATATCTATAATATAAACCTATCGAAAAAATTCATGAAAATAGCCTTTCTTAGCGTCTAAAGTGAGAAGACCCCTTAAGATGGTAACGCATCAATGAAGAAGTATAAGCAGGCTTGACATTCAGTATATGTCATTTCGTCGGAGTATTACACCTTTTTTTCTTCATAGTATTAAACATGTCAAATTTCGTGGCAAAAAGGGTATTTGCGGGGAATGTTACAGCAATACTTGGCAGGACAACATCTGTATTCTTTATTTCTCTATTCTCAGACATCCCTTTTATGAAATATCTCTATTCTGGAGCAGGTTTAATCAGAAACATCTCTATTACAAAATATTTCATATCTAAAACATTTCTCTGCCAAAACATCTCTATTCGTAAAGATCACAATTCCACAATAATTCACTTCTGAAATATTACTGCTCTCAAATATCTCCATTCCACAATATTTCGTATCCGAAACATCTCTATTCTATTCGTAATATTGTATTTACTACATTGGCCATGAACAAAACAAGTGCAACGCAGAGGCTCTTGGAATAGAGATGTTTCGGAAATAATATTAATAACACATTATAAATCTATAAATTATTGTACATTTTAAATTACTCTATAAATTAATAATGCATCATAAATCTATAAAAAAGATCGCATATAATAATGAAAGTATGGAAAATCAAATGTAAAACGGAACTTTCGTTGCTTTCCGACGATGCAAACTTCAACACCATCCAAAAATAATTATTTCGATGTGTTGAATTGGAAGCATTGATTCATGAAGACTCGTGTCAACTTGCCGAATCAATGAGAGTTGATCACAGTTTTAAAACGTTTGAAAGCATTAGGAATGATTTTTTGAAATGGAGCGTTAATTTTCACGAAAAGAACAGCGAGAGATTATTCAACATCGCAATATCTTGGGATACTGCAAGGTCCCGTGGGAAAATTCAGCCTCGATTCAAGAAATTCCAGTCTTCGAAGAAAACACAAAATTTGCGACAATGCGAAAAATCTGTGCCATCAGAATCGCACCGCCGATTCTGAAAACGTCATGTTTTTTTTTGGAGAAAACTCAAAGTTCATCTTCACAACGCGAAGTACGAGCGAGTCCCAAAAAAGCCCGGACAGATCCAACTAAGTGTGTACCCACCGAGTCTTTTCAATGGAAAATTTTGCGTTGATTTCGAAAATTTCATAACGGCAACACGAAGTTTGACCGGATGAACGTTAAAAAAGGATTTTTCTGCATTGGACCCAGCTGCGATGTTTTATTTATTTTACGTTTTCATATAATAAAACGTCACAGGATATTTGGTTGGAAAGTCGATAACCCACAACCGGATCGTATCACGAACACGCGCAACTCAAATTAGAGCGCTCTAGCGTGACCGCGCATTCCCTCGTACTGTGAAAAATGGTAAAACGATATAAATTCGTTTCATTTTATTTCTTCGGCTCCATGGTCCGGGTAATTCGACAGGATGCGTTTGCGCGAAGATTTGTAAAATCTGCATAACATTTTGAAGTTTTAAAGCGGTCTTTGAATTTTTTGTATGTTTCGAAAAATTCAATACCGTAGATTTTAATCATGGCGCTAATTTCGCTTACCAAAAAATCTTATATTCTACCGTTGCAGATGCCAAACTTTTCAACGTTAAGTGTCAACATTTAATACTCGAGATATGTAGCGATTTCCCGCGAGGATGACACGTTCGAAGAAAATTCTCAAAAACCCAAAATCAATTCGCAGATCTTATGAAAAAAAATTTTAACACAAAATCTTCAAATTAAAGATTTTCCAAGAAAAATTAGAAATTCAAATTGAGTTCTTGTTGAAAAATTAAATATAACTCAAAAATGTTAAATCTTGTTGAAAATGAAAAATGAAAAATCTCATCGAAGTTCTCGCCGAAAAAATCAGTTTCATTTCATTTTCGCAAAAAAAAATACGCGGAACCCAAAAAGTCGCGAGTGGCTCTAATCGTGTCCCGAAATTCCGTTCCTTATCTCGAGTGCTTCCCTCCCCCCTTCGAGCCCGCGATTTGTACGTCCCCAACATTGGTAGGGAAAACACGTCCACAAGTGAACGCTCGCTCATATTTATAGGAGAGAAAAAAAATGTCTGAACACGAATCGTCGTTGATTCCGCCTATTTCCGCCGAATATGAGCAATTGTAAGGCCCTGCTTGACGTTTTTATAAAAACAAATCTACGTGTATCCGATCGTGTCTGACGAAAGAATAAAAAGCTTGTAGATTTTTGTCTCTGCGGACAACAAGCGTGCCCGCGTGCTTGTAGTCCGCGTATCGCACATAAAAGCTCGTCTATCCACTGGATCTCAAATCGACGCACGTCGTACGGGCGATTGAGATCGAGCGGAACCGCCTCCCCGGACGTGTGTAAATCCCAAAACACCAGAAAATATCGTCAGTTATCTCCTCC